>CM052083.1:18201016-18235091 GCA_028453745.1 Agapostemon virescens | reverse complement strand
ACCTAGAATATTTTCATTGTACCTGATCTATTTTATCTTATGAATATAGATTCTTTTACTATTACTCGTTCTTACAGCAATTACATTTTTATTGCAATTCAATTTACACCAGTTGAATCATTTACCATTATACATGATGGTGTGGCAATTTTTAGTGGTGCCTCGGAATCATCATTCGAGTGCAAAGGGTTAATAATAAAAATAATTAATAAAAATGTTATATTAAACTAAATATTAAAACCTTTGGAATCGATCGTCTGGTAAAAGTCGGTTGAAACGAAATACCGGCGAAGATTGGCGTATACCCGTCCGTTTCAATAAAAATTTAATCCGCAGGACGGAAGCGCACGACATAATAATTATATTAGGATGCAGTGATTGACTTAATGTACGGAACACTGAACGAACGCCTCCACGTGTTATCATGTACCCTGATTGTGCACTTGCACTTTACGTGTATTTCTATGCGATTCACGGTACGGATGTCAATTTGTAGATAATCTTCGAGGAATGAAATATCTTTCTACGAATTCATTCGTCTAGATCTTCCATCTGACAGAACTTGACATTCGAGTGCAAAGGGTTGAAGGATCAGTAATTTCTTGCCGGAAAATTATCAGTCTACGAACAGCTGTAAGTCCGTTAAAAGTCATCGTAAAATCATGACATTTGTTTTTTAACTTTCTAACCATTTAACTGTGACGACCTCTTTTCAAAGTGCGCACCTACAGTAGCGCACGAAAGTATTCGGACACTCTTCAAACCTAAATAACTTTTTCAAAATTGAACCAAATGACTTGACATTTCTGGAGCAACTAGCAACATTGATTTACTAAATGATATGCAAAAATAATTTTGAATTAATTCTAATTGGTAGAAATTACGTGGGAAAGTAGAAAAGACATTTTTTAAAACAATTTTATTTCAACTCGTAATGAAAATTTAAAATATGCGTTTTTCAGAACTGTGTTAGTTATACACATGCTGAAAATCTCACCGAAATCGATTGACGCGGGAAAAAATGACATATGTAGAGAGATGTAAGAATTTCTGTAGTTTAAGCAGAAACTGATCAAGAATAGTGAAAAATTGATTTGTAAAAAAAGATTTTAATGAATTTTTCTGCATGCGTATAACTATCATAGATCTACCAGATGTGTCTTTAAAATTTTTTTGTGCGTGGCTCAAATAAAAAATATTTAAAAAGTTCCTTTTTTTATTGGTCATGTAATTCACATCAGTTCCAATATTTACAAAATTTTATTTTGTATATCATTTATTAAATCAATGCAACTAATTGCTCAAGAAAAATCAAGACGTTTGGTCCAATCTTAAAAAAGTTATTTAGGTTTGCAGAGTGTCCGAATACTTTCGTGCGCTACTGTATGTGGAGATGCTTAAATCTATCTGAAATTAATTATATTTTTTATTTATCGTTTTATTTCGTCTTGACCTCCAAATATTCTAGACATATTGGAATTTACGAATACATTTTAGTTTTTGCTAAAACTATTGGGTTGTTTGGAAAGTAATTTCGTTTTTTCTCAACAGAAGATTTAATTGTAATTTTGTGTATCCAACTTCACACTTAAGCTGCATAATCATTATATGTTTTGAGAGCTGATATAGCAAGGCTTGTGTGTGAAAAACTCCAATTGATTCTACGCAGTAGTTTTTGGTTGGTGCCCTATTAAATATGGAGAGCAATAAGCAGCATTTTCGTCATATTTTACTTTTTTACTATAGAAAAGGTAAAAATGCTGTTCAAGCCAGAAAGAAATTAACCGATGTGTATGGAGAAGATGTGTTGACAGTACGCCAGTGCCAGAACTGGTTTGCAAAATTTCGATCCGGCAATTTTGATGTCGAAGATGCATCACGTTTTGGAAGGCCGGTTGAAGCTGATAAAGACACGATAAAGGCATTAGTTGATGCAAACCGACGAATAACAACACGCGAGATCGGTGAGAGGTTGAATTTATCAAATTCAACTGTTTATGACCACTTGAAAGGCCTGGGTTTAACCTCGAAGCTCGGTATATCGGTTCCCCATGTTCTTACGGAGAGAAATTGGTGTCGTCGCGTTGACGTCTGTGATTCGCTTCTCAAACGTCACGAAAATGATCCATTTTTGAAGCGCATCATTACAGGGGACGAAAAATGGGTTGTATGTAACAATGTCAAACGCAAGAGAACATGGAGCAAAAAAGGTGAACTGGCTCAAAGCATTTCCAAAGCCAATATCCATCAAAAAAAGGTGATGCTGTCTGTTTGGTGGGATTTTAAAGGAATCGTTTTTTTTGAGCTTTTACCGGATAACACAACAATTAATTCGGAAGTCTACTGTCATCAGCTGGACAAACTGAATGATGCACTTCAACAGAAAAGGCCAGAATTAATCAACATAAAAGATGTAGTGTTCCACCAAGATAATGCGAGACCTCATACAAGTTTGATCACTCGCCATAAGCTTTTACAGCTTAAATGGGATACAATGCCACACCCACCATATTCTCCAGATCTAACACCTTCGGATTATTATTTGTTCCGGTCACTGCAAAATTTTTTAGACGGTAAAACCTTCACTTCAAATGAGGAGGTCAAAAACCACCTCGATCAGTTTTCAGCCAGCAAAGACCAAAAATTTGATGAGCATGGAATCATGCTACTACCAGAAAGATGACAAAAGGTATTGGACCAAAATGGCCAATATATAATTTAATAAAATATTTGTTCATTATACGAAAATTGTCTTGCACTTTCAAAAAGAAAAACGAAATTACTTTCCAAACAACCCAATACAATATATATAGATAGCTAATGCTAACTAAATTTTACGTATGACAAGTATACTCGTCAAACACAGATAACTGGTTAAACAAAGCTCAAAGTCTTTACTTGCGATACCGTATTCTAATTTTTAATATCATGCATCGCCACGACTATCCTAGGTACATCCGAGGGTATGTTCGCAACACTGATAAAGAATAAAGTTCTATGTTCTCACAGCATCGTAAAGTTTGGACCTTCCCCTTCGATTTGAGACAAGAATTAAGTAGCCACGATTTTTCCTCGCAAAGTTGCAGCACGTTAAAGCAATTCCGTTCTTGTTTGAAGTAAACATCAATAGATGCGGTTTCTCGACGTTACAGTGAAGTTTGTCGGAAGTTTTGATACTGAAATCATCGTCGATAATATTTATTTACGTAAGAAGTCACGTACGGTAGACAGGAAGATTCTCCTCTGTCATTCATAGATGAATCACGATTTTTATTCCGCCTTAACGACAGACGCCAACAGGCTTGCTGTTGATTGCAAAAATGCTGGGGTTACTTGAAAGTGCTGTAACCTCCAAAGAAAAAATCGTGGCCACTTAATTCTGATTTGAAATTAAAGGGCAAGGTTCGAACTTTAAACATGCCATTGCTAGTAATCTAGAAAAATATTTTTGCAACTTCACGGAAGGCGTTAAACATTATATCTTGTCGGTATCATGAATAGTTATAAATAGAGACATCAAGCTTTAAATTTTTAGAAAATTCACGATTTTACGATAATTTTACTGCAATTATATTAACTACAATTACAATGGGAACATTATATATAATAATATTTATTATTAGTATCAAATTCTTAAATCTTTCATTACTAAAGAATCGTAATAATTATCGCTATCCCATAATTAAAAACTTTATTTTCTATTGATGAATTATGAAATTTCACATACTTTACTTTCAAATCTGTTGGTCACCGATGATATTGAAGACACGAATATCCAGAATTTTCTAATATCACATTTGATTTTTAAACAACTGAAATTTTAAATTTTTCAGCTAAAAACGACTGATTCTTTAAGTTTCTCGAGTGTGCGTGAAATTTTGGGACGAGCATGCAGGAATAAACGGATCGATTAGAGAAGTGAATTACCTCCTGCAGATCGTTGTACGACAGCTCGAGGAATTTCAATCGGCGAGCCTTCTGCAGTGTACCGTCCAAGCTGCGAATTTTATTATGTTGAAGGAACAGTGTCTCCAAGCGATGCAGGTAGCGAAATTCCGCCGGCAAATGAGTCAGTTTGTTGTCTACCGCATAGAGCATCTTCAAGTTGTGACCGGAGGACGGCAGTTCACCGTCCAAGGATGTCAGTTCGTTGGCATTAATTAGCAGCCACTCCAGCTGATTCAAATCTCTGGAAGAAAAATTGAGCCACGTGGACTGGGCGCGTTTGCAACGAATTTCGCAGACACGAAATAAATGTGTAACGATTGCCACTTGGCCTTTCCATTGTACTTTGTATCATAAAAACCTTCGAGAAATCGCGTTACGTCGATGTACAAATTAAGAATGATGAGACGAGCCGACATGTGAAGAGAACCGATTAGAAAAACACGGTACAATGAAAGCTAGCAATTGAAATTGTTGCAGATTTAATATATTCGCGGTGAATATTACAAGTTTTTAATTCATTTAACTTCTTTGCATTCCAAGCAATTTTAATTCCTAACTCGAGACATCTTTCTGTTCTAGAATAATTCCATTGCACGTGGTTAATTTTCTTTCGTTCATATCAAATTTGTTACTGTTAACCGTACATCAACACTTCAATTGCTACTAATTTCTTAATTACAAACATTTGTAATGTACAAATTGTTTAATAAATAATAGAATACTAGTTTGGTAATTTTGAGTGTCGCCTCAGAGGAGCTATAGGCGTGCTAAGGGTTAATTGTGCAGTTTCTTATAATTCCTGTGAATTTTGAATAATTTCTAGTTCGCAACAACCTTAATTGATCGCGATGAAACTTTGTACGCACACCATAAACATTTTTACTTTTTTACTCCCAATAATTTATTTCCACCAACACGTAATTAGTGCGTGGTCCTGTAAAAGAAGTTAAAGATTCACAGTTCTTTCGCGAATCGAATAAAAACTCGTTCTTAAATTGAAAATCGTTTCGCTGATTCTGAAGGATTAACAGTTCTTTCACGAATAAAATAGAAACTCGTCAATGTATATTTTTACTGTTGAGACTTACTCATTCCTTCCGGCATGAAAGTCTTTCTGTGCGATTTTTATTTCATTCGATGCACTTTATATTAAATTTTGGATTTCGTGAATTTATGCACTTTACATGATATGGCAAAAAGTAGTGGCCAGTGATGAACAATAATTTGAATAAAACATAAGGTACCACTCTTTTGCAATAGATGACCGATTTAATATGAAAAATAGCGGAAATTTATTTGTACTCCCATTAATATTGTTACGGCGGTCATCCATATGGAGTCGTCATAGTAACGAATTACTTCATGGTGAACAACCCTTAAGAAAATAATAGAAATAGGGGTTGGCACGGAACTGTTATACCGATAGACAATCGAGAGCAGTCGAAGTTTGCCTGTCGAACGGTCTGGACAGCGAATTCGATCACATTTATCCAAATTGTGCTTTTGTTCTAAATAGCTATTGATTTGTAAATAAATTATTACTAAATAAACGAGATGCCGCGTCGTTCGTCACACGAAGAGCACAAAACGCGCAACCATATACAATGGCTCAAAGTAAAACTTGGACACCTATATATTTTCACTTTCTGAGGTTATTATTAGCATAAGAAAACAAATTAAATGAAAAACACAATTATTTTCAATAATTTACACTTAAGGTCAAATAAAATTAATTAAGTAAAGACAAAAATTATTCATGATAATTCAAAACAAAATGGAAATGTTAAAAGTCATGAAAACTAGCCTCAAACTGAAACTCGGACAGTTGGTAATCCTGTGGGAAAAACAAATGAAATGCGGGGAATCACACTTCATTTTTTCATACTTTCATTTTATGTAGGTTTTAGTTGACGTAAGTCGTTAGCTTCTGTGAAGTTTTGTTTTAATTTCTCAAAATGGCTAGACAATAGGGACAAACGTCATTAGAACTACGGGAACTTGTTATAAGTCAATTTAGAGACAGTTTGACTTTACGAAATATTGCATCAATAGTGAAATGCAGTCACTCTACAGTTCATGATATTATAAAACGCTTTAGATCCAGAAATAATGTGAAAAATAAACCAAATCTAAGTAAACGAAAGATTTTCACAGAATCCGAGGAGCGTTGGATCGTACGACAAATAAAAAAAATCCACAATTAAGTGTCCCGAAGTTAGCTACCGAAGCTAAAATACATTTAGGAAACGAAGCTAATTCAGAAACAATGAGGATTACATTAAGAAAAAATAATTTTAATGGGAGAGTTGCTAGGAAGAAATCATTTGCGAGTAAAACAAATCGTTCAAAAAGATTGCAATTCGCGAATTTGTAGATGAATAAAGATTTTTCATTTTGGAGGACAGTTTTATATACAGGTGAGAGTAAATTTAACATTTTTCGATCCGATGGACAAACTTATGTTTGGAGAAAACCTAATAAGGAGTACAAGGAAACGAATTTACGACCTACTGTTAAACATGGGGAAGGTTCAATAATGGTGTGGGGATGCATGTCAACTGCTGGACCAGGAAATCTCCACATTATTGACGGGATCATGGATCGGACAAAATATCTACAGATTTTGAAGAACAATTTAAGGGATAGTGTGGAAAAGTTAGGTATTGCCGATTCTTACAGTTTCTACCAAGACAATGATTCAAAGCATCCGGCTTATAATGTTCGTCTATGGTTACTTTATAATTGCCCACATGTAATCGAAACTCCCGCTCAATCATCTGATTTGAATGTAATCGAACATTTATGGTTGTACTTAGAAGAGAAATTGAAAAGCCACATTATTTCTAATGCTAAAGATTTAAAGAAAGCATTAAAAGAGGAATGGGCAAATATTGATCCATCGTATTGCGAAAAACTAGTACGGTCCATGCCGAATCGATTAAAAGCTGCAAGAGCAAATAAAAGACTACCAATAAAATATTAATATCAAATAAAAATAGCATAAAACATATGTACATATCTACAAGAAAATTTTCTACTGTCCGAGTTTTATTTTGAGGTCAAATTCCATTACTTTTTAAACTTCGTTTTTTATGACTTAATGTAAATAAATTTTGTTTTTGTTTTTAGTGAATTTATATAACTATGAATAAAGCTTACTAAAAATAGCTTTATTTTTTATTTATATTCTTTTCTTACCCTACCAATCGCTTCATAAGGCCCAAAAATGTCAGTGTCCGAGTTTTACTTTGAGCCACTGTATGTATAATATCAATTCTTACTTTTTAATTCTAATTATGTATGTTACTCTCACAGATGCAGAAAAGTCCGAAACGTAAATAAAATTAGCGAAAAAACGTCGTTCAAAGCCATTTTCGGAGATATTTATAGCTGACTTGGACTCCATTAACAAATATCAAATTTTCGGAGCGAGTTGCTATAACTTCTAATCGTTAATTCTCCATAATTAATCGGACGACCGTGTAACTTTCCTAGTTAGAAGCGATCGTAGCGATGTAAAAATTTAAAGAATAAATGGAGAGGTAAGTTTTAGCAATGCTTCAGAGTCGCCTTTTAAGAGCTAAGGATTGATAATATCCACAACTTCTTCTTTCTTTCTTCATAATAGAGCTGTCTTTTATCGAAATTTGTATTCTTTCTATCGGATATTTTGTATATTTCCTCCGTGAAAGCTTAACCAACGCAGTACGAAGCTGCGGAGATATAACGAAACGTTCTTAGACGTTCGAAAGCACTGATTGCTTTGTTGCATCGCGTCCACTAATATTCGGCTATCGGCTTCTAAGCATTCGTTCTCCGTGATCGATTCAGGTTTCTCCGGGTTTTTCGATTCAGGTTAAAACAAAGCATCGATCAAAATTAAAATGGTGCAGTGATTTCATATTTAGATTCCGCATTCGTAAAATCCGTGATCGAGTAGGACAGTAAAGACATTCTTTTTAATTCAGCTGAAAACAGAGCATTGATCAAAGTTAAAGTAGTGTAGTGATTTTGTATTTAAATTTCACGATCGCAAAATTTTCAGTGAAAATTCAAAGAATTTCTGAATATTGTTATACTATTGGAAACTGAATTGAACCATTGGAAAATTATATGTTTAATGAATTTCTGTTTCCGACGATCGACTCAGAAAATGTGCCGCGCGAAGTCCCGCAGTCTAGCAGACAGCGATATCTTTGATTTCTGAGAGATGATCTCACTGTATCGTAAACGTTGCTTTCGAACGATTCGACACGTAAACACAGTTTTCAGTGGCGGACACGTGACCAGATCGTTTAATTGTTCTATCCTCCGGATATAATCTGCATGTGCGTTTGCCTCGATCATTCGGTCATCCGAAGAACGAGCCGGTTGCATCAACGCTGAATGGAGCCAATTAAATAAGAGGCACCGACAGAACGATAAACAGGATGTCCGATTCGTTCTGGACGGTGTTCGCGAGCGAACGAAGATTTTCAGTAACCAAGAAACTGACGTACCGCAATGTCCGATTCAGGCTCTGCAAGTGGTTACGGCCGACGTGTAGGTGTTTCACCAATGGCGGAAACGATCCCGGCACCATTTCCGAAATTGCGTTCCCGGCCATCGACAGGTGCTGCAGCGTCGGATTGTACTGAAAATTGAAAGAAATAGTATTTCTTTAAATATACGTCTTGAATCCGTTAAACATCCGAATTTTTCTCAACGCGATTCATACATATAAGCGAAGGTATAGCGAGTTAATTGAAATTTTCACGATTTTTCTAAATTTTCAATCACACTGTGTGGAAAACGGTACAATTTGGGAACGTTCTACTGGGTTGTTCGGAAAGTAATTTCGGTTTTCTTTGTGAAAATGAAAGACAATTTTCGTATAATGAACAAATATTTTATTAAATTATATATTGGCCATTCTGGTCCAATACCTTTTGCCATCTTTCTGGTAGTAGCATGATTCCACGCTCATAAAATTTTTGGTCTTTGCTGGCAAAAAACTGATCGAGGTGGTTTTTGACCTCCTCATTTGAAGTGAAGGTTTTACCGTCTAAAAAATTTTGCAGTGACCGGAACAAATAATAATCCGAAGGTGTTAGATCTGGAGAATATGGTGGGTGTGGCATGATATCCCATTCAAGCTGTAAAAGCTTTTGGCGAGTGACCAAACTTGTATGAGGTCTCGCATTATCTTGGTGGAACACTACACCTTTTCTGTTGATTAATTCTGGCCTTTTCTGTTGAAGTGCATCATTCAGTTTGTCCAGTTGATGACAGTAGACTTCCGAATTAATTGTTGTGTTATGCGGTAAAAGTTAAAAAAAAACGATTCCTTTAAAATCCCACCAAATAGACAGCATCATCTTTTTTTAATGGATATTGGCTTTGGAAATGCTTTGAGCCGGTTCATCTTTTTTGCTCCATGTTCTCTTGCGTTTGACATTGTTACATACAACCCATTTTTCGTTCCCAGTAATGATGCGCTTCAAAAATGGATCATTTTCGTGATGTTTGAGAAGCGAATCACAGACGTTAACGCGACGACACAAATTTCTCTCCGTGAGAACATGGGGAACCCATATATCGAGCTTCGAGGTTAAACCCAGGCCTTTCAAGTGGTCATAAACAGTTGAATTTGATCAATTTAACCTCTCACCGATCTCATGTGTTGTTATTCGTCAGATTGCATCAACTAATGCCTTTATCGTGTCTTTATCAGCTTCAACCGGCCTTCCAAAACGTGGTGCATCTTCGACATCAAAATTGCCGGATCGAAATTTTGCAAACCAGTTCTGGCACTGGCGTACTGTCAACACATCTTCTCCATACACATCAGTTAATTTCTTTTTGGTTTGAACTGCATTTTTACCTTTTCTATAGTAAAAAAAGTAAAATATGACGAAAATGCTGCTTATTGTTCTCCATATTTAAAAGGGCATCAACCAAAAACTATTGCGTAGAATCAAGTGGACTGTTTCACACACGAGCCTTGCTATATTAGCTCTCAAAACATATGTATAATGATTATGCGGCTTAAGTGTGAAGTTGGCTGCAAAAAAATACAATTATATCCTCTGTCGGGAAAAAACGAAATTACTTTCCGAACAACTCAATCGATGCATTCAGTCAAACTGGGAGTAACAGTTGCCACACATTTCCAAACAAATGAAAACTAAGTTGGCACCGTTTACTGCTGTACTCATCATTTCTCAATTTTCATCCAGCAAGCTATCGTATTGCAGACGCTTCCATAGTTTGTCAAGGACAAATCCAAAATCAAACTCAGCACAAATAAAGTATATTTTCTATGTTATCTCTCGGACGGGGGATCAATCTTTAAAGTATATCATTGATAATAGTTACGTTAATTTTTAATAACACATTTTCGGAGATACTTTTTGTAGACGTTGCATCCAAATAGATTCGAATGTCGCAGAGTTAACAGAAATTTTATTAAACGGGGTTGTGCTTTTTAACTTTGATTCCTTCGGCGTTTTCTATTTTGTACAATCCGCACGAAAACGAGTCTGATATGATCCGCTGTTTTGTAGGTACGATGTTTAATTGAGATTAATGTAAAATCTGTGGTAAAATAAATTGTAACATGAGATTAATGTAAAATCTGTGGTAAAATAAATTGTAACATGAAATTAATCTAAAATAAAATCTTAATGTAAAAGACCGAGATTAATCTAATAATCTATGATCGAAAAATTAGGAAAGTGGTCTATTTCTGAAACGATTAAATGTTTGAAAAATTACGCTAACCACGCCTTATTTCCATAGCTTTACGCACAATGAGTCGCCATTTTGTTATCGAAATGTTACCAGTAAAATCAGGAGAATAGAACAGTCACGTATGCCGAGTTTTCAAAGGGTTCAGGCAAAATGATATTTCAACAAATGTTTGAAAAATTATGCTAACCACGCCTTATTTCCATAGCTTTACGCACAATGAGTTGCCATTTTGTTATCGAAATGTTTCCAGTAAAATTAGGAGAATAGAACAGTCACGTATGCCGAGTTTTCAAAGGGTTCAGGCAAAATGATATTTCAACAAATGTTTGAAAAATTATGCTAACCACGCCTTATTTCCATAGCTTTACGCACAATGAGTCGTCATTTTGTTATTGAAATGCTACCAGTAAAATCAGGAGAATAGAACAGCCGCGTATGCCGAGTTTTCAAAGGGTTCAGGTAAAATGATATTTCAACAAATGTTTTTGTCGGCAGTTTGCGAGAATCGTATTTAGCAGCGTCGGCAGACTGCGATTAATACCGAGGCCGCGCAACATTTAAACGGGAATCATGGCGGCACGTCAGGCGAGTATGAATATTGAAGCAGCATTGTTACGCAGCACGAGTATGTATTACAATTACATGGATGAGATTCGAGCCACGAGCAAACTGGAGATGTCTAGTCACGCAGAAATCTTTTTTCGCGATAAATCGCGATTATTGTCATTGCTGTAACATCAGCGGGCATTTTTCTCGCTGCGATACAAATGGATCGGTGGTGGACCATTTTCTGCGATATATCCGCGAAAGTATTTGAACGTTTTCGACTTAAACGTTTGCAGCTTTAAAAAATGAGCTTACGTTACGAATACTAAATATAAGGCTTCTAATATTTTCATTTTAACATGAATGATTAACATTTTAAATGGGTATCACAGTGAACCACGAATGTATTCGAACGATTTTGAATTAAACGTTTGTGGCTTCAAAAAACGAACTTACGTTACGAATTCCATAATACTTTTATGCTAATGATAAATTGTAAGTGTTCCGATTACAAGTGTAAAATTTGAAGGCGATACATTAATGTTAACGATAGTTGCAAAATATTTCTTGGAAGCATCGATGATACGAAAGCCGAGAAAGTATTTGACCTGTACTTATTTCACAGAGACACAAAATTTTAATATTTTGTTGGTTCGCAATGTGCACTTATTGTACCTTGCAATCGCCGTAGCATACCATTCATCAAATTTTCAATGGTGTCGTCTCAATACTGTTTCCTGCGATATGTTTTTTAACGCTCCTCCTGAGTTTATCAAGTTTTTCGATCATCGTTTTCCAATTTCTGTCCACGAGTGCTCAATAGGATTGCGATATGCACTTTCGGTAGGTGTTTTCAAAATGCGAGGTACATTACGTATATCGAATTTTCTACGACAGGAGCTGTACGTTTTAGATCATTGTCCCGTTCACAATGAAAATTGTCTGTTACACTTAATTTCTCTGCACTTTGTTTTAAATTTTATTTTAATATGTGTATACATTTTTGTTCATTTAAAATCCCAACAATAATAACAAGTTTCATATCGCCATTACCTCCCCTACGCTTCCATACCACCGTTGAACCAGCATCATGCTTTACTGTTGAACGCAGACTCTTAACCCTTGGCACTCCAATGGCGCCTCTGAAGCGACGCTAAAAATTGCCATACTATTCTTTTTGGCACATTGTTGGTACACGTTTTATAACTTTGTCAATAGTCACAGCACACAGAGAGTGCGGTGCATCAACTGATCGTGTTACTGTTTACATTCTGACCTACTAAGCAACGTTTACGTAGGGAAACTTACGTTGGTCCAATGCTTTCGTGGCCGTCGTATCGTCGACGTTTCCAAGAAATATTTTATAACTATCGTTACAACTTACTACTGCAATAAAAACATGATGAAATTCGTAATCCATGTACAAAAACCTTCGACTCTCAATTTCAAACCGTTCGGACACTTTCGTGGTTCGCTGTATATCGTCATTGGTCTTCGCTATCGTTTTCAAAAATTCTTTATTTCTCCTTGAATGCAATGAACAACTCTGTTATTTATTCCTGTTACGATGTTTGTTGTACTTACGTTGAGTGTTAGTTTGGAGAACTCTGTGCGAAATAAAAATTCTCTATATAAATTTTAAAAAGCAGGAGTCGAGTGAGTAGGAAATAATACATCGATGTCCTCAGAGTCTCTTAATCTTCCATCTGTTTGAGTTACACAAGCCCTAAGTGATCGCGAGTGGAACATAAGTGAAACTTGCGTTACCTCAATTTTATTTGTCATTGGCTATGTCTTCGCATGCGTTGATACTTGCAAAGCATCTCGGTAGAAAGGTTAAATACAACACACCCTCGTTTACACGAGATGCGTTCGAGATATTCGTAGCAGCGCATTCACAAAATTTTTTGATCTTCCAGCGATATTCTAATCGAATAGAAACTAGATTTCGTAAAGTCCTATGTAAATGCGAACGTTTCCACGAACAATCTGCTAACAATAAACGTTGCAACGCGTTGATCTAATTTTTAATCTCTCTCGCAGATAGAACCAATATCTTTTTCAGCTCCGACAAAGTTGTTCACGAATGGAAACGGTACAACCGTTTTCTGTTCCTAGTCGAGCTATCAGAAAAGAGTTCGAGCTTTCCTCGTCGATGCATGACTAGGACAACGAGAGATAATTTCGTTTCTTCACTGATTATTGGGAATTGATTGCATATCGCTCGCTGGCTATGTGTTTACAACGGTCATATGTTGCGCACGGGAGAAGATAGTGCCATTATCGGTGGATTCCATTTGAAAATTTTCAACCGCGGAACAATTCGGGCATCCCATTTGTCGGGAATCGTCCCGCGGGACCAACGTAATCGTTCACAGATCCCTTTCACTCGTGTCGATTGCATTTCTAAAGGACGCGGCCAGCGAATGATAACGCCAGAACCGAATGATTTATGTTTCGTAAACACGGAATTTGTCTCAGAGAAAGCGACGCGATAAAATATTGCGATGAGTTTGTGAAACAATTACACATTCTTTCAATACAAAATCGAATACATTCTCAAATAATATGTATTACAACGAGATCAATTGCTTTTGATAATTTGTTGCAAGTCGCACATAATTGTTATTTCAGATTCATTGTAAATAAATTATGATGCTATATGCAAAATAAACATTTTCCGAATCAACCATACAAGATGGAATGTAGAAATCTATATTTTCTTTTAATAAAAAATAATATAATAAGTTTCAGTTTTTCATTTGATTATTAATTTGTTCTATAAATCCATTAAATTGTATAATTATGAGGATAAGTGGTACTGTTTAATTTATAAAGAATTAAACATTTCTTCGCCATCTTGAGAGATTTTTGGGGAATTAAATGAAACAGTTGTTCCCTGGTGAAATACATACAGTCGGTGTGGAAAGTATTCGTAGAGCGACCAATGTCGAATAAAACTGTGTGCGTAAACTTCAGTTATAAATTTTAAGCGAAAAAAATGATTAATAAATATTCTTGGGTATTTGTAGAAAAGATTTCGTGAAAACTAAATTTTATTTTCTTCAAGATTAACAAAAATATACATCCAGTATAGATAAACGTAAGAAATAGACGTACAGAAAGTATTCGTACGTCTCTCATTTCTTGCGCTTCCTTGAAATATAAACATAATATGACTTTCTGAATGTGACGAATAACAACAAAGATGATTAGTTTGTACAGAGTACTAACAGAAACAAGTTTTAAATTTGTAATATACTACAACATGGGTCGCAAAAGGTGCGAAACGACGGAAGAAAAGCGAAAAATTATTATTCGATTACACAATTAATATAAATCCCTTAGTGAAATTTCTTTCATAGTGAGTAGAGCAAGGTCTACTATTCATAGTATAATTGACAGATTCGGAGAACGAAAAACTGTTTCAAATAAGAGAAGAAGTGACCGTCCGCGTAAGATAAACGAGTATGATCGACGACTAATTATTCGTAAAGTGAAACAGAATCCACATATAACTGTCGAATAAATTGCAACAGAACTTAAAAACAACAACGGCATAAGTATGTCAACTAGTAGTGTGCATGACTATTTAAGAAGTAGCGAATATCATGGTCGCGTAGCACGAAAAAAGCATTTTGTAAACGAAACTAACCGTAAGAAAAGATTAGAATTCGCTAAGCAACATATTAATACACCAATCGAACATTGGAATAAAGTAATTTTTACTGACGAAAGCAAATTCGACATATTTGGTTCTAAAAATAAATTTACAGTGTGGTGGAAGAAAAATACACAATTCAGAAAAGAAAATTTGCAACCGACGGTAAAACACAGCGGTGGATCTGTATTACTTTGGGGTTGTATGAGTGCAAATGGAGTGGGGTCTCTACATTTTATTAACGGTATTATGAACTATACAGTTTATATTGATATTTTGAAAAAACATCTCCATGCTAGTGCAAATAAAATAGGTCTTAAAGGCAATTTTATATTCACCCA
The DNA here is from genome assembly GCA_028453745.1 of Agapostemon virescens. Taxonomy (NCBI): domain Eukaryota; kingdom Metazoa; phylum Arthropoda; class Insecta; order Hymenoptera; family Halictidae; genus Agapostemon; species Agapostemon virescens. Next base: position 18,219,863 of record CM052083.1, on the reverse strand, counting down.
CGATAATGATCCAAAGTACTCTGCACATAATACACGGCAATGGATATTATCCAACACATCATAATACTTGCAAACGCCGCCTCAATCACCAGATATCAATTCCATTGAACATCTATCGGATTATCTTAAACAAAAAATACGTAATCATAATATTTCATCGAAAGAAAGTTTAAAAATCGCTTTATTAGAAGAGTGGAACAAAATAACACCGGCTGTAACATCTAACTTAGTAAATTCCATGTCAAGAAAACTCGAAGCTATAAAATCCAAAGGCAATCCTACAAATGATTAAAATATAAAAAATATATTCTATTTTTATAGTTTATTTTTCATTATTCATAACTGTACGAATACTTTCTATGCGTCTATTTCTTACGTTTATCTATGCTGGATGTATATTTTTGTTAATCTTGAAGAAAATAAAATTTAGTTTTGACGAAATCTTTTCTACAAATACCCAAGAATATTTATTAATCATTTATTTCGCTTGAAATTTATAACTGAAGTTTGCACACACAGTTTTATTTGAAATTGGTCGCTGTACGAATACTTTCCACACCGACTGTACATGATAACAGCTTTAATGGAATTATATGGGTAACTACTTAAATTTGGGGGATATTCAATACGCATAACTCGTGGAGATGATTTAGAGAAAATAATAAATCAAAAGGTTTTTCTCTTAGATTTGAAATAATACCTGCTTCCTCGACAGATTTATATCATCGTGAAATATTTGAAGCATTCTTTAACGGACAATTCAAATGTTTTGTTTTACGTTTTATGTCATCAATATAAATATGTTTTATTTGCAGATATTTTACGGCTTATTTCGAATGGTACTTTATTTTGATTGTGGAACAATGGCTATTTAAAATGGTATTTTATTTGAATTGTAGAGCAACGGTTATTTAGAATAGTATTTTATTTAAATTGTGGAACAGCGGATATTTAAAATGATATTTCATTTGAATTGTGAAACCACGGTTTTTTAAAATCGCATTTTAATGGAATGGTAGTGCAACGATTATTTAAAATAGTATATTATTTGAATTGTCGAACACCGATTATTTAAAATAGTATTTTATTTGAATTGTGAAACCACGATTATTTAAATTTGAATTGTGAAACTACAGCTTTTTTTTAAATTGTATTTTAATGAAATGATAGAGCAATAGTTATCTAAAATTACATTTGAAACATTTGTTCTCCAAAATTTTCCTCAACCCTGATAAATAGTAAATCTTACTGGACGTTATTGGATTCTTTGTTCTTACGATACATTTAAACGGAGTAAGTAACTGGTAATAAAACGAAACATTCTTATCTTTCAGGTTTGTGGACGGTGATGTTTTCGCGGGTTTGGGAAGAACACAATACCTCAGTCTCGCGGATAACGAAGTGCCGTCTATACCAAGGCACATTCTGTCGCATCTCGCGTTACTGAGGACCCTAGATCTCAGCAGAAATCGGATAAACCGCATAGACTCGGATGACTTTAAGGTAAGTGTACTTAGCATGATACAGAACAATTTAAACTGTTTATTTTCTATGCATATGTTTTATTAACACGTTCCGTGCAACGCTGAACTTTCCGTTCAGGCTGCTCGCAGTTCTAATTGAAAAGCGAAGAATTCTTTAAAAATTCATCGTAGGGTCAAATGTGGATATCTTCATATCGTGTGTACTGCATCTCTTATTGCGTGGGGCGTTCACGCAACACACGGCATAGCAATCATTCATTTCGACTGCCTTTTGTTGAAACAGCAGAGATTTTATTACTTGGACGGTTTATTTTGAAAGTGGTGCAAGTCCATTTTCTTCTGTTTCGAGAAAATTCAATGTTAGCAGATCTCACAATTAAAAAATATAGGTTAATTATGTGAAGTCTGGGATTATTTGTACTAATTTATCAATATATAATTTGATTATATAAATTTCTTTTAGGCCAATTTAACTAAAATAATATATATTTCCAGGCTGCAAATGGATTTACACCACTTTCATAATTAGTCAATTGTAAATATCATTTAATTTTAATTTTGAAATAACAAGTATCAATTAAAATATATTTCATATTAGTCCAATTTTGTTTATAACAAAAAACGGTCTGGCACAGAACGTGTTAAACATTTTAAAAACGTCTCTAACGCTATACATAACACCGTCGGTCAACCAATAGGTTCCTTCTTTATTATATTACAATTATTGAAACTATAAAGACGTTTTATAAAATAAAATTCCATAAAACCTCGTTAATCGTGGATATATTATTAACGAGAAATTTAAATAAATTCAAATGTTGCAATTTTTATCAAACAATGAATACCAATTACTTTCATCTTAAGTTAGTAGAAAATTTATGGTTTGCATAGTTTATTTAGAAATTAGAAGATTAGATAAAATCACATACTGTATAATATTGTTACACATTTTGTGCTCTTCGTGTGGCGATCGACACGGCATCTCATTTATTTAATAATTATTTATGTAGAAATCAGTAATTATTTATAGCAAAAACACAATTTGGATTAATGTGATCGAATTCGCTGTAAAATCCGTTCGACAAGCAAACTTTAACTGCTCTCGATTGTTTGTCGATACAACAGTTTCGCGACAACCCCTATCTTCTTTTATTTTCTTAAGGGTTGTTCACCATTATGGCGACTCCATATGGACAACCGCCGTACCAATATGTTATGTGAGCTAATATGAGCTTGTATAACGCTGTAACGAATGAAAACAATACATAAAATAATATATCATATTATTAACATAAAACATATATTTTTTTAATCTAGAATGTTTCAAAAAGGACGCCTGTTATATCCTTCTGAAATATTAGAAACACGAATAACTTATTACTCATACCCATAGTTTTTAATTGTATCTAAACGGAAATTAAAAACTGAAAATTCGAAGATTTATATGCGTTTGGAAAAAATATTTATTTTTTAGAGTTTTTTTGTGTACCTTTTAATGGTACACATAATGATACATGAAAATTGTAGAATATTTACAATTTACCGGTTAATCAGCAATTCCAGGGCCATATAATAGCCCTTCAACTTCCTCGAAAAACTCATTCAAACTCATGGAATATGATGCGACGGCAACATCGAAGGTTGTACGTGCCTAACCCTGTCTTCGGAAATTTGTAACGCATAAATGAAAAGCAGGCAGGAAATACGAGATACGACAACTGCCGCACGTGGACAGTTTTTACCCCGACGAACGGACTCCACGTGCGACGCACTTGAAGACACGAAAACCAGACAACCCTGCAATAAATCACGATAATCCCTCATTGATTGTTTCCCACTCCTTCAGGTATACTCGTTCAGACACACGCCTTCAAGAACACTCCCTTCATCATTTCTCCAACCAATTAAAAAATGTTACATTCCTCCGCCTCAAACTACCCTGAACCAATCACGACAAAACTGGGATGACAACGGACAAAACGCAACAAGACTCATCAGACTGTTTAGAAATCGCAAAGAGACTGTTCAGAAATCGCGAAGAGACCAACACGGAAATCGCGAACAAGACTAACAAGAAATCGCAAACAGAAGAATACAGACACCGCGAACAGAACAGAACTCGAAACATAGAAATCGCGAACATTACGAAGTGAAAATAATGAAAAACGCAACCACTACAATCGTGTAATTATTATGCGACCCAAGGTGCTCAGTGACAATCCTTGTACGCTGAGAAGAAGGTATCACAGAAGTGACACCTTCGCACACAACAGATTAGCTGTTCTTTTCATGCTTTTCGAGTCTCCTTGGAGGTTAAAAGATCGTGTCATCCTTGACGAACCAGCTGGCGCTCGTTGATTTTGTCAGCGTACCCCTTACACTGGCTTCCCATTGTTAGCTGCAGCTCTACCATAAGTTGTAAAAGTGCAGCTTGGCCCTCATTAAATATTATAGCAGCAATTAAAGCAGCTATTTCTACAATTTTTGAGCCAAAATTTAGGTGCTTAGGAGCAAATCGCCAACTGAAACTTTTGTTCGCATTCTAGTTATGGCCGCTTAAACACCTTTTCAGTAAATCATCCTTCGACAAATCTTCATAAATAGGCAGAATGTGTTCTTGAATTTTCGAGTTGAGTTGTTCAGGATATTCAAATGAATTTCCTCCAGTCGCTTTACTTTTCTGCCACTTGCACCACCTGTTTTCGCCCGGCGGACAGTAATCATTTTGTGGATTTTGATTTGTGAAGATTGTCACGCTTGGAGGCTGTAGCTTCAAAAGTGCTGCGAATTTCTTGTTTCCATTTTGGAATTGTATTCTTAACATGTGAGACTAACGATTCATGCAAACAAATTTGCATTTTTTTAAAGTTCTATTGGATTTCCCCTCTTAAACGGCGGGTATGTTTTATGTTAAAAATGTTTTGATTCGAACTTTCTCCTTGAGCAATGCAAACCGTCTCCGTAAAATATTTAGTTAATTATAAAATTAAAGCAGTGCTCGGCGATAAACGCGTTGCAAGTTGGAATGAAAAGAAATAAGGCGATAAAGGGGGCAATAAGAATAACTGGCAATAGTTAATAACATCAATGTGGAGCACCTCATAAACAGGAAGAATACGAGCTCACCATTAATGACTATCAATTACGAACGTTGATGTAACCTTTCTTGACCGTGCTGCCATTTGCGCCTTACGGAGAATGCAATATGCACTTATCTGAGTGATCGAATCTAATCACATTTCAGACGACTTCTAGAATGTCCATATTATCGTATTGTCGCGAATCGCTCGCTTTGCATGCGCCAGTTTTGAAATACTAGCCTAGAGTAGTTTACAGAAATCATTGAAAATTATGCAGGAAATTATACAGGAAATGCGTTACTCCACCATGGATCTTTGTGTAAAATTAAAATTGACATTTCAATTCATAGGATCCAAACAGGGATTGAATCACTCTGTTCAACGCTAATTCTACTACCTAACCCAGACCAGAATGACTGATACAAATTTTCTTTTTATCATTCATGTCCATTTAAAAAGAAAAAAATAAAGTTAGCTATTTTAATATTTATATTTCTAGAGTATTTTTTCATTTTGACACAAATCGTAAGTAATATATCAGCCGTTTATTTTGAAAGTGGCTTAAGTCCATTTATGCTCGAATCGAGATATTGAAGGGTTTCAGTTGGATTAAATTTAAAAATATGGGTAACAGATAACATAATAGAATAATGTTTTTGGGTTTCTAAAGGTGCAAATTTATCATCCCAATTAGCATGATTAACATTATTGAAGAAATAATATGTTTTTGATCAATTGGTCAAAAATTTAAAGAAATTATATATCCTATGTGTATGTATGATATATATATATCCTATTATATCCTCTGTTTAAAGTAGCATTAAAGTAGCATTGACATGGATGAAAATTACTCAGTCATCAAATAATAATATTGAAACAGTAGACCACAAATTTTTGGTATCAGGTCATTCCTTCCTACCGAATGACCGTGATTTTGGGTTGATAGAAATGAAAATAAAAAAAGCCAATTACTTATACAACCCTGAGCATCATTATGAATTGATAGAAAAGTGTAGAAGAAGAAATACATTTTCGATAAAACAAATGTCGCAGCCGGATTTTATTTCAACGAAATCACTAGAAGAGTCAATAACAAGTATAGTAAAAAATACCGCGGGCGAATTTGTCTCTTGGCTGCAAATTCAATGGATGAGATTCTTGAAAAATGAACCTTATGAAATGTTCTATAAAACTTCTTTAGATGATTCTAAATTCCACGTTTTGGAAGAAAAACAAAGATATTATGTGTTTACTACCATTCATCCCTCCAATTTTTCAGGAACATTTTAAGAATCTTAAAAACTCGAAATGATAAAAATGGATTACTTTTTAAAAATAATTAATAAATGTTCATGAATTATTTCATTAAAGTTATTGTTTCAAATAAAACTGATAGTTCTTTATTGCTTTAAGTCATTTATAGGACATTCAAATAATTTTGAAAATGGTCTAAGTCAGTTCAAACTTTAAAAACAACATTTTCGTATGAAATTCACACAAGATTTCATATTCATAATAAATTTCCATTAATCAAGACTAATAAAATAATAAATTAAAATGTCGCATAATGTAAAAATACTTTTTAATTTATTCAAATGCAATTCATTAAATATCTCGAAAGAAGAAATATATGACTTAGACCACTTTTATAATTATGGGCACATATAACTGATGCAATGTTAATTATTTTTTATTTTAAGGTATGCTTCAAATATCCGTAAATATGATATATGTGATGCAAAAGGTTTAGTAGCTCTTTTAAAAAAAAATTCTTAAAAATTAAAAAAACCTAGCAATCAAAACGAGAACAATTCGTTAACCCTTGCAAGGCGGATGCTTCTGACAATTTCATAGCAACTATAGCTAAATCCAACGGAATCTGTTACACACGATATTATCAATTTCTAACAGACAAACATGACTGTAAGGAATAAATTTTATTTCGGAAAAACTAAGTATAAGTAAAAACGTATAACTTGAGTTTTTCAAGTCGAAACTGGAATACTCTGATATAAAAGCACAGTGATGTTTCAATTTACCAAACGCCGTCACCTTGAAACATCATGTTCGGTAACTTCTGTTTTTCTGTGAAACGAACGGATCGTTTCTATCTCTCGACAAGCAATTACGGAGACAATCAACCGAGAACGTCTCGGCCAGACAACACGAGAAATAAATAACCACAATACCAGTAAACAAACGCGTGTTATTTTTCGTGACTTTGACAAACAATAATAAAATAATACATATTTGGGAGACCGGGACGCATGCAATATGTCCCGCTTGAATTCTCCAATCTGAAATCAATCCTTGAAATCATTTATTTAAAATATTTAATTCAATCTTTATAATCATTTATGTAAAACATTTAAATCTCTGAAATATTGAAAAATCTTTCAAATAAAATTTATACTGTTTTAAGAGGTCACTTTAAATTTTGTTACTGAATCTTTTTTTCCCTCAGAATTCTTTCACTGAATCGTTATTCTCCGAAAAAATAATTAACCTTCTCGTATCGAAAACCCAATACTTTAGGTGATACTTCGATTTAAGTATTGTATAAGGAGATTCTTTGGTTGTTCGCGATTAAACGGTATTACGTTAGGTCGTTCAGCGATCGAGTCACTGCCTGAATAGTATTTTAACAACGTGCGACGAACGTAGCTACTTGAAAACTTGCTGGAAAGAATATATATCGAAATGTCTCCTTACGTTGGTCAAAATATCGAATTCGACGCTAATTGTTTTAATTCAACTGATAATTGTTTTATTTTCGTTTGCCTCAAGCAGAGGGGAGATCGCAGTTGACGACGAAACGTGTTCCGGAATACGTTAAATCGTTATTGTTGTTAAATAAAAACCTACAAAATTAATCAAAAATGGGATTCGAGGGCACCTAAACGTATGGTGTGGTCGTATCGACCGTGTTTCGTAGCCCCATTCCGGTATACAAATTGCGATTTTACTTCATCAATTTCATCGAAAAGACCGTCAAGATCGAAAATTGTTTATCGGTCGGACATCTTGTGTCTTAATCCTGTAGGTTTTTACATAATAAAAATAACGCTTCAATGCATTCCCGCACACGTTTCGTCGTCAACTGTGATTTCTCCTCTGCTCGAGACAAACAAACAAAAACGATTATTGGTCGAATTAAAACGATCAGTGTCGAGTTCGATTAGCGCGTATATCAAAAACGATCGGCGGATGAATTATTTCTACGGTAAAATAGATGGAAAACGTCTGCCGATAAGAACTGAAACAATTTAAAGAGATCGCCAAAAATATCAACAAAGTTCTCTAAAAATAATATTAGATCGGTTGTACAGGTCATTCAACGATCGTGTAAACCAATGAGCTATCGTGGATTTAAAAAAAAATTGCTAAAACTCAAAACAACATTATAAAATCGCAAAAATTGTTCACTTTTTATATTTCTTATGAGCAATTTTTAAAATCTGACCACAAAATTTTATAAAATTGCAAATTTTTCATTGTAATTTTATTTTTTAAGTCAAAAATTGCAAAAATTAATAATCCTTCATTGTAATATTATTTTTTATATAAATATTCTTTTTGTATAAAAATTTAGTTCCATTATAAAATTCAATTAATTAATATTAAAATGAAATATATTTTTATATATTAACTAATTTATATGTGTTCAAACTAAATTTATATAAAATTCTGATAATATTTTTCTTGTATAAAAATTTAATTTTAATATAAAAAAATTAATTGTTCTATGTATTTTCATATTACTTATGTTACATATAAATAATTCATATATAATTAAATATTTTATATATAAATATAATATATAAAGCAATTAATTTTTTTATATTGCATCGCTGGCCCTATCTCGAGTATTAAAATTGAAGTATGCTCTAAAGTAACGATCCTTCGATATGAGGTCAGTCATTTTTAATTGAGAGTAATGAACTACATCGATTTGTGTGCATTAAATATTTAACCCTTTGAGGACGAATGTCATCATATTGGCGACATCAAATCCGTCAATTATTCTTCAATGTTGCAAAAATTTTTAATTTAATTATTGTATTATCATAAGATCAATATGTACTTGTATTTTCACTCGGAACTTTAATACAAAATCTAGCTTACTCGAGAAAATATTTCCAATATTTAAAAAAATTCTCGTCCGCAAAGGGTTGAAACTACATGATTCCGTTAAAAAATATTTGAAAATGACTTTCATATAGCGTCCACGAAAAGGACATAAACACTATTAAATCCTATTTAATTTTATATATTAAAATTTAAATAATTTTAAATTTCAATTCTAAGTAACTCATAATATACTTAAATATCCTTCATTTTCATTTTGAATATCATTATTACTTATTAAACCTTATTTTTATTAATAATATAATTATTATTAATGCATAATAATTTAATAAAAATAAAATCTGTATAAAATCTTAAAACAACTATACATAAAGATACATTTAAGTCACTCCTATTGCGGATTATCATTTCATTTACAAGTTCCTCTAATAAGAATATAAAGCCACCTTAACATTTAATCACTAATTTATAACTAATAAACTTACATTTAAAACATACGTAACCCAAATCACAAGAATGAGACATTATAAAAATATGTAGTATATAACAAAGCAAATAAATTTGTAATACTATATAAATCTTTAGTTACGTATTAAACTGCCTGCACGAAAACTGGAGTAAAAACTGCTTGGCAAGGAACGTGTTAAAAATGATTGTCATAGATCACTAAATATGCTGAATATCAGTTTAGTCGTTCTGAAATGAACTAAATAGTTATGTAACACGCGACCTTCGTAATCAAGTAACTAATAATAATTATTAACAACTCTGATCGTTGGTAAACGAGTAAAACGTGTCAAAAGTACTAAAAATTATCGCAAAGTTGAACGCGTTGACTAAAATTATGTCGCCATTGGAAACCATGTACCTTATGTTTGAAACATTTTTCGATATCATTCGAAAATCTGACTTCGGAGATATTCGAGTGGTTCGCCATAAATGGAATACACTGTACAAAGAACTGAACAATTCATCTCGAGGAGAGAAAGACAGCGAACAGCTAGCTTGGTGGGGTTTCCCTGGCGCTTATGCCGCACGTGACCTGCCACGTGCAGAGAATAGTCCGCCAATCGTTCTCCAGACGATACGTGCTACTTACGAGATTTTTTATTCACGGCTGCCTCGTGGTGTTTATCGCACGTTTTAGCCGAAGAAAAAAGACTTGCGGAAACGCAGAAACATTTTTCTGCCTTGCAACTTCGCAACGACGCGACTTCGAACCGTTCTCGGCAACTATCCCCTTGAGTAAACGAGAACGAAACGCATGCGGTTGCACGAAAATATCCTCGAATTACCGAAACAAATTTATATTTCGAGAAATAATTCGTAAAACACGAGACTTTGAAATTTGGTGTTCCAAGCTTTAATAAATGTATTTACATTACGAATTCGGTAACGTATAATGAATAAATTATTCAAATGATAAATCGTAGGTGTTCTGATTATGTATGTGAAATTTGAAGATGGTAAATTAATATTAACGAGAGTGGTATAATAACAACAGCGAGCGATGTCCTTTAGAAATGCAATCGACACGAGTGAAAGGGATCTGTGAACGATTGCGTTGGTCCCGCGGGACGATTCCCGACAAATGGGATGTCCGAATTGTTCCACGGTTGAAAATTTTGAAATGGAATCCACCGATAATGGCACTATCTTCTCCCGTGCGCAACATATGACCGTTGTAAACACATAGCCAGCGAGCGATATGCAATCAATTCCCAATAATCAGTGAAGAAACGAAATTATCTCTCGTTGTCCTAGTCATGCATCGACGAGGAAAGCTCGAACTCTTTTCTGATAGCTCGACTAGGAACAGAAAACGGTTGTACCGTTTCCATTCGTGAACAACTTTGTCGGAGCTGAAAAAGATATTGGTTCTATCTGCGAGAGAGATTAAAAATTAGATCAACGCGTTGCAACGTTTATTGTCAGCAGATTGTTCGTGGAAACGTTCGCATTTACGTAGGACTTTACGAAATCTAGTTTCTATTCGATTAGAATATCGCTGGAAGATCAAAAAATTTTGTGAATGCGCTGCTACGAATATCTCGAACGCATCTCGTGTAAACGAGGGTGTGTTGTATTTAACCTTTCTACTGAGATGCTTTGCAAGTATCAACGCATGCGAAGACATAGCCAATGACAAATAAAATTGAGGTAACGCAAGTTTCACTTATGTTCCACTCGCGATCACTTAGGGCTTGTGTAACTCAAACAGATGGAAGATTAAGAGACTCTGAGGACATCGATGTATTATTTCCTACTCACTCGACTCCTGCTTTTTAAAATTTATATAGAGAATTTTTATTTCGCACAGAGTTCTCCAAACTAACACTCAACGTAAGTACAACAAACATCGTAACAGGAATAAATAACAGAGTTGTTCATTGCATTCAAGGAGAAATAAAGAATTTTTGAAAACGATAGCGAAGACCAATGACGATGTACAGCGAACCACGAAAGTATCCGAACGGTTTGAAATTAAGAGTCGAAGGTTTTTGTACATGGATTACGAATTTCATCATGTTTTTATTGCAGAGTAAGTTGTAACGATAGTTATAAAATATTTCTTGGAAACGTCGACGATACAACGGCCACGAAAGCATTGGACCAACGTAAGTTTCTCTACGTAAACGTTGCTTAGTAGGTCAGAATGTAAACAGTAACACGATCAGTTGATGCACCGCACTCTCTGTGTGCTGTGACTATTGACAAAGTTATAAAACGTGTACCAACAATGTGCCAAAAAGAATAGTATGGCAATTTTTAGCGTCGCTTCAGAGGCGCCATTGGAGTGCCAAGGGTTAAGAGTCTGCGTTCAACAGTAAAGCATGATGCTGGTTCAACGGTGGTATGGAAGCGTAGGGGAGGTAATGGCGATATGAAACTTGTTATTATTGTTGGGATTTTAAATGAACAAAAATGTATACACATATTAAAAGAAAATTTAAAACAAAGTGCAGAGAAATTAAGTGTAACAGACAATTTTCATTTTGAACGGGACAATGATTTAAAACGTACAGCTCGTGTCGTAGAAAATTCGATATACGTAATGTACCTCGCATTTTGAAAACACCTTCCGAAAGTGCATACCACAATCCTATTGAGCACTCGTGGAAAGAAATTGGAAAACGATGATCGAAAAACTTGATAAACTCAGGAGGAGCGTTAAAAAACATATCGCAGGAAACAGTATTGAGACGACACCATTGAAAATTTGATGAATGGTATGCTACGGCGATTACAAGGTACAATAAGTGCACATTGCCGATCAACAAAGTATTAAAATGTTGTGTCTTCGTCAAATAGGTACAGGTCGAATACTTTCGCGGTTTTCGTATCATCGATGCTTTCAAGAAATATTTCGCAACTATCGTTAACATTAATGTATCGCCTTCAAATTTTACTAGAATAAAATCATTATGGAATTCGTAATGTAATTTGAACGTTTAATTTGAAACCGTTCGAATGCTTTCGTAGTTCACTGTAATACACATTCAAAACGTTAATCTTTCGCGTGACCGTAGGCTTTCGTTAGCGAGCAACAACGCTGTCGAAATGAAAATATTAGAAGATCGTCGCTCGATTGATTAAGATACTGAAGGAACAATGGAACATACGAGCGGTGGCTGTCCACGGTCATTATCGTTCGATTATTCACATAATGTTGGCTCACAGCATTTCGTTATTTAATTATTCCGAAACGATAAGCGCGCAGGGCCCGCTGATAACACGGTGGAAGAGGTCAGTCGCGATTAAGATTTCATTCTTGCTCTCATTCTCCTCTCTTTTCTGTCTTTCGCGCGAAGACGCTTTTCCCGATCGACGTCCGCGGCTCCTCAAGGACTTTCGTTTTCTCTAATCGGCTACGAGGTGCGCGGCCTATCAGGATAATCAAGGAAGACCGGTGTTCGTCCTTTGTGCCATTCCGACAGCACGGCGGCGATCGTTTTATCTAGAAACGGAGAAATTCGAGATTTCCGCGAAACAATCGATCGTCTAATCGTCGAACAGACGTTTCGATAGAATTACTGTCGACGTAAGATATATGGCGAATCTAAAAAGTATCTTCAATACTGAATTTCCGATTTGAAAAAAATCGTTGATATTTAACTTCTTACACTATATAATATCGAATCGGACTCGTAACGGAGATTCTGAACAGGTTCTAATAAATATTATTGATCTCCTCTAAATCGAAATAAAATTCTGTTTCGTTATTGTTAATCAGCAGTGCTATTAGAGAACACTTAGACAATAGATACACTTATTCTTTTTCTTCCAGCGAATTATATACTACAAAGAAATTGTAATCACTGCAAACGTTAAATAAATCGCAATGCGAAGGTTTAAGTTGCGATAATTTTGTTAAATAATAGTATAAGGATAAACCTGGGATTTTTACTTTCTTAACGCTTAACCAAAACCAACGCAAAATCCAAATATATATTAGTCAATTTTAACGTTTGGGAAGGGTTAATACTGTTAATTAAACCAGTTACGTACGCTGCAACGGGTAGAAAACTGTTAAACCTTTTTTCCTGGAAAATGCTACGAAAAATGAAGCGTTAAGAAAAATTCGTAGGCGAATAAATCAACGACAGACTCGAACATCGAACATACCCCTTTGCGACAACGTAAAAAAATTCATATATGATTTTTCAGGGCGGTTTTATCGAATTTCTAAAGAAAGTCGTAACGATAATTTCACATTAATACAAGGCACACCATGAAGGCTATACACAACATGTACACGAACATTTTGACTCAATTTTGTTCCACAGAACAGTGGAAAAAGACGTACAACAATTTTTAGCGCCGATTCGCAGATTCCACCACGACAATGATTTTCCAATAGTTTTACTATTGGAGGTTTCCAACATTTGTATTTGTCATTTTACAAAATTGTCACAGGTCAAGTATCAGCAATTTTCCCAGAATCATAAATCCAGCGTACACGTTTCAAAGCGACGCGCTTCCTTCGACATAATTTTGCGAGAAAATTTCTTTCATGACCGAAAAATTCCTAGTCTCGTTATCCGCGTATTATTCAATACGTTATCGTCGACGGTGAAAGACTATACGAATATAATGAACGACGTGCGATGATAAACTCGAAGACAGCGATTGCTTCGGACAGATTAACGTACATTTCACGCGGCCTGTCGAGAATTCTCGAAACGTTCGCGTTCGAGAACGGTTTCCGGCAGTCCGTGGTCGTTGATTCGCGAAATAATTATACTAATTGGTGCCGCAGCGCTGTGTGGTATGCATAGAACCATCTTTGCTCGATGCTCGCAACATCAGACGATGACCTTTCACGATGATATTGTCGTCGGTATTAATGCATAATATGGTGCGTTCAAGCGCGTGCTCGGTTAGAAGTTCGCTCGTTCGGATGTATTTTCTCGAAACTACCTGGCGTAATTGCTTTACGGAAACGTTTGTTTTTATCCGTTTTCGTTACACCGCCGTAGCTTTTCGTCATTCGCTTGCTCGACGGCTGCTGCACACGGATTTCCAAGTAATTAAAGAATTTCATGGTCGAACGTGCGAGACGCGTGACCAACATTGTTAATTCGAACAGCGATACTTCCTTTACAGTAATATTCCTGAATCTGTAATCTCCGGTGGCTTTTGAGGATATGTCACATGTCCGAAACGGGAAACCCGTAGTCAGCACGTTCCGTGCCAAACCGTTTTTTTAAAGTCTTTTCATTCAGACCGCGTTGGGCGTATACGACCCACACTTATGCGATTAACCAGTTAAGTGTGTTTGACGACTATATCCGTCATGGAGATGTGGCAGAATTTTGTGTCATGACGATTATATCCGTCATGCGTAAAATTTTGTTACAATTTGATATTTAAATTGCAATTCTGGCGAAAACTAAATTATATTCGTAAATTTTAATATGTTTAAAATGTTTAGAGATCAAGACGAAATGAAACAAACAAATGAAAATTATAAATAATTTGACATAGATTCATGCATGTCTGTACGCTCTGGCTAGAATTCTTGATTTTCGCGACAGACATAGATGCGCGCTTTGAAAAGAGATCGTCACAGTTAACTGGTTAAATAAATGAGCCGTTTATTTTGAAATTAAAACAACATGTGTAACAAATTACACAGCTATTTATTTCTTCGTTTTTAATCATTTTAATTGGGTAAACATAATGCAACAGCATTTTTAAATTTATTAACACTAAACTTACCAAACATGAAAATTGATTTGTGTATATCGTTTTATACAAATTGTAAGATTTAATTTATTTATGATTATATGATTGAATAAGTCCATTTAAAAAAAATATCGAGTCAGCTACCATAATAGTTACATTTTTACAAGATCCTTTCATTCTGAGGCAACTTGTTACTAATATATTTAAAATCGTTAAGATTTTGTAACACGAAAATTTGCTGGTTGATGAAGCAATGAAAAAGTTTATTTTGAAAGTGGCGTAAGTCCCATTGTGAGAGTTTCAAATGGATATGGAAAATAATTATACAATAAAATTTTATGAGATCCTAGCTTTATGTTTAATTATCAAAGTAACTGTTGGATTATAAATGTGCAATGAATTTGTTTTAAACAACGGAACAGTGCCTGTCCACAGAAAATACGATTTTTAAAATGCTAAAAAATACTGACGGTGAAAGGGTAAATTGGTTTAAAGTATGTTGGATGAGATTTTTGAGAAGTGATTCATATAAGTTATTCTATGAAACGACAATGAACGAGGATGCACCATTCGAAACATTGGATTTACTACCGTAACGGGGAAGACCGAAAAACTTTAATAATATCCAGTTGGCATTACCATACAAAAAACCGAGACCACTCACAAATTTAAAATATAAGGACTTAATGAATTTATTACATTATATACCTAACCCAAACTGGAGAAGACTAAATGATAATTAATAAAACTATATTAATTTTAATGTAAAAATTATTTAACAAAGAATGAAAGTTGAATATTTTTTTGATTTTATAACATAAAAGTGTATACATTTATTTTAATTTCAAGGGAAATTTATTTTTTCTAAGAACTTGTGCTTTCTTGAGAATTGAGAACGTCGTTTCATTGATTCTGAAAATGGCGTAAGTCCATTCATAGCCATTAAAAACATATTATTTCTTCAACAATGTTAATTATGCTAATTGGGATGATAAATTTGACACCTTTAGAAATCCGAAAACATTATTCTATTATGTTATCTGTTACCCATATTTTTAAATTTAATCCAACGCACACACTCCAATATCTCGATTCGAGCATTAATGGACTTAAGCCACTTTCAAAATAAGTGGCTCAAATAATAAAAGGCTGTTTCAATAAAAGACAGTCGAAAATGAATGATCGCTATGCCGTGTGGTGCGTAAATGCCCAGGTTATAAGAAATGCAGTATACATGCTTTTAGGATGTCTATATTTGACTCTACGATGAATGTTTTAAATAGTATTCGCTTTTCAATTAGAAAACGGTCCACGTGGCATGGAACGTGTTAAATTTGAATTGTTTGACGACGTTGAGGTTTCCAGAGCCCTGTAAATATAGCGCGATGACGGAATCTGGTAAATTGGATATTTTAAAAATTGTAAGTTCTCAAAACATAAAATTTGTTCGGAAAGTAATTTCGTTTTAAACGAGATTAATTGTTACCTAGGCGTTTCAAATGATCATGAACGGTCGAATTCGATAAATTTAATCTCTCAGCGATCTCACGAGTTGTTGCTCGCCGGTTTGCATCAATTAATGCCTTTACTGTGTCTTCGTCAGCTTCAACTGGCCTTCCAGAACGTGGTGCATCTTTAACATCAAAATTACCAGTTCGAAATTTTGCAAATCTGTTTTGGCACTGGCGTTCTGTCAATACATCTTCTCCATATACATCGGATAAACTTTTACTTGTATGAATAGTATTTTTACCTTTTAGATAGTGAAAAAGTAAAATATGCCGCAAATGCTGTTTTTCACTTTCTATTTTTCTATATTTGATAGGGCACAAACCAAAAACTACTGCGTTGGATCAACTTTCTCACAAGCAAACTTTGCTATATCAGCTATCATACTGTTGCTGTAATGTTATCGTACTATACTATACTGTTGCTATACTATGCCAAATATCTCGAGTGAAAATAAGGTGTTTATGCATACAGATTCTAAGTTGAGTGGTTGGGATTTCGAAATTATAAGAGCAAATATTGTAAGGTTAGAATTTTGGGGATGAAGTGTTCAACCAATGCTTCGAATGACTTTGGTACCCAATATAATCTTGACGATGATAGTAATAATAATGATAATAATAATTATTACATTAATAATAATGACGCTAATTAGAACTACGGTAGTTCGGTAGAATGTAACGACTGTCTTGAAGTCTATAATAAATTCAATATAATAGCCAATAGAAAGGTACACACGGAACCGTAGTTCGTATATACTATTAAATACTGATGTGTAGGAATAATTCATCCGCCAATCGTTTTGAATACACGCGCTAATCGAATTTGACACTAGTCGTTTTAATTCGACCAATAATCGTTTTTTTTGCTCGTGCTTAATCTTGAATTAAAAATAAAATTAAAATTGACGACACAAAATCACAATGTTTGCAACTAAACTGAAATCGATGAATACATGCTCGCAGTTTTTCACAAATTTTGATCAGTTTCTGTGTAAAATTCACATATCATTGCGTCTTTCGTATAGTCTTCTGCTGCGTCAAGAGATTTCGTTCGAATTAGCGACACGTGCATAACTAACACAGAACTACAAAACTCACGGTTCAAATTTTGCTGACGAGATCAAGTAAAAGAATTTTAAAAAGTGCCTTCTTTATTTTCTCGATCAATACAATCGATTTTCGATCTCGACGTGCACGGAAGCTACGTAAAACGATTTAATCGATCGAATCGGCGACACAACTAAACCGCATGTTTAGGTCCGTCGAATCCCACTTCTGAATAATCTTGCAAGTTGTTATTTAATAAAAATATCGATTTAACGTATTCCCGATCACGTTTCGTTATCAACTGCGATTTCTCCTCTGCCCGAAGCAAACGAAAAAAAAAAAGAAAAAGAAACTATTATCGGTCGAATTAAAAGCGTCGAATTCGCTTAGCGCGCGTATTCGAAACGATTTACGGAAGAATAATTCCTCCAGATGGAAAGATGGTTCATTATCAAAATGCTTGTATTGGGTTGTTCGGAAAGTAATTTCGGTTTTTTTGCGAAAATGAAAGACAATTTTCGTATAATGAACAAATATTTTATTAAATTATAAATTGGTCATTCTGGTCCAATACCTTTTGCCATCTTTCTGGTATTAGCATGATTCCACGCTCATCAACTTTTTGGTCTTTGCTGGCAAAAAACTGATCGAGGTGGCTTTTAACCTTCGCATTTGAAGTGAAGGTTTTATCGTCTAAAAAATTTTGCAGTGACCGGAACAAATAATAATCTGAAGGTGCCAGATCTGTAGAATATGGTGGGTGTGGCATTGTACCCCATTCAAGCTGTAAAAGCTTTTGGCGAGTGACCAAACTTGTGTGAGGTCTCGCATTATCTTGGTGGAACACTACACCTTTTCTGTTGAAGTGCATTATTCAATTTGTCCAGCTGATGACAGTAGACTTCCGAATTAAATATTGTGTTATCCGGTAAAAGCTCAAAAGAAACGATTCCTTTAAAATCGCACTAAACAGACAGCATCACCTTTTTTTATGGATATTGGCTTTGGAAATTCATTGAGTCGGTTCATCTTTTTTGCTCCATAATCTCTTGCGTTTGACATTGTTATACACAACCCATTTTTCGTCCCCAGTAATGATGCCCTTCAAAAATGGATCATTTTCGTGACGTTTGAGAAGCGATTCACAGACGTCAACGCAACGACACAAATTTCTCTCCGTGAGAACATGGGGAACTCATATATCAAGCTTCGAGGTTCAACCCAGGCCTTTCAAGTGGTCATAAACAGTTGAATTTGATAAATTTAACCTGTCACCGATCTCGCGTGTTGTTATTCGCCGGTTTGCATCAACTAATGCCTTTATCGTGTCTTTATCAGCTTCAACCGGCCTTCCAAAACGTGGTGCATTTTCGACATCAAAATTGCCGGATCGAAATTTTGCAAACCAGTTCTGGCACTGGCGTACTGTCAACACATCTTCTCCATA
>CM052083.1:18155875-18196016 GCA_028453745.1 Agapostemon virescens | reverse complement strand
TGAAACGAAATTCTCTCGTTTCATTTCGTGTAAAATAAATTGATTATGTTGTCTACATTGGTTTCTAACGTCATAATAATCCTGTGGTGTGTACAGGAAATTCTTTTTTCGTAATGCCATTTTTTCTGTCTATGGAAATTGGACTTACACCACTTTCATAATCAATGGTTACGTAATTTCTTTTACCGGTCAATTTTAAATTGAACCAAGCATAGGCATTTTTTAAGATATTAAGTACTAACTAGTTATAAACAAGAAGTTTACACTAAATTAAGCATAAATTACGTCATATCTCATTTTTTTAAAAAAGGACACACCAGTTTCAAAATAAACGGTCCATATGTTAATCGTTTTCGATAAAATTTTCGGGACGCATAGAGCTAATATTAAAATATTTACAACAGTTCTTTCCTATTTTTTATATGTAATTCTTACAAATAGCCACTTTTCAAAATCCAAATGCATTTGCATTTCTAATTGCTGCGAATAGTCAAGTCGTTTGTTGTTTCAATTTTGCAAAAATTATTCTGATTTACGGGACGTTCGAACACTTTCGTGGACCACTATATCTGCTAATGTTTTCCAGTGTTTTCAATCTTTAGTGTTTGGATACATAGAACTCTCAATGTCTAGACAAAAAAACCTTTAACCTGCATTAATATTAACAAATAATTATAAATAACAATCAGAAGCCTGTTTAAAAAGACGTAGGTATGTGCTTTATGTGGTACTACAGAAAATGGAAAAAGAATTATTTGAAAAGACTTTACACGTGCTACCACAAAAGGTATATATAAACAATCGTTCATAAACAATTGTTTGATCGTGTTGTACGATAGTCTGGCGTATTGCACTTCCTGTAACGAGGTCACCCCGCTTAATCACGAAATACTATTACGAACAAAGGAAGCGAATTTATTCAAGCTATCGAGCAGTTTCAAGAAATTAAATAAACAAACAATTATGGTTATAAATTTTACAGGCCCAATTTGTTTATCAAAGGATTAATACCTTGCCTCGCAATTCAAGTCTTCCGATTAAATCATATCGTTTCGTTTAACGCTCTAAACATGCATCGATGGAAAGCAAAATAATTTGCATTGTTTCAAAATCAATCTGCAATGATTCGGTCGCTTTCATACAGAGTGTTCGAAAAATGTTCGAATTCTTTGAAAGAGGAAATTGCTGAGGTTAATCTTCGAAACATTTTCCTTTGCCAATTTGAGAATTGACGTTTCACTTTCGAATTATTAAGGAAACACATTGACCAATCAGAGCACAGCTACAGCGAACGTAGTCAAAACGCATCATTCGCAGTCGCGCTTCGATTGGTCTGTGGTTTTCGTTGATAACTAATGTAAAATAAATTAAGATAAAGTATTTTAGAATAATCTTGGAATAACGCTTTCCGAAGGATTCGAATATATTTGGGATACCCGGTATATATTAGTGTTTGTGACTAAATTGCGGATGGTATACATTCACGACAAAAATCGCTTGGTCAAATACAAACTATAAAGACGCCGTTGAGAAGGATGCTTTTGAAGATGTTACATTATTCTTGACATGCGTAAATTATTCATAGAGGAAATGCATTTGCATTTAACTTGTGTATCCTACAACTGACATGCATAATTTTTATTTTGCATGAACATACGCTGTCTATTTTCTATTATCATCTTGTCTTCTACCATAGCTGGTCTGGTCTGGCATTTTCTACCATTCTTATCGTCTACCATAGCTGGTCGAATATCGCTTTCAGATTGTTTATTTTACAGTTCTTGAAATTATAAAAATTATAAAATAAATTATTAAAAATGATAAAGATTCTGTGACAATTACCGGTAATTGTTATAAAATTAATGCCACTACCAATTAACCAGTTAACTGTGATTGACGAGTATACTCGTCATGGAGAAGTGGCCCGATTTTGTGTATTGAGTATACTCGTCATGCGCATAAAGTAGTGACCATTGGCTATTTAAATTGTATTTTTTGAGAAAAAGAAAACACATTCTCAAATTTTAAGATGTTTAGAATATTTTGAGACCATGGCGGAATAAAACAAGCAAATAAAAAATATAAATAATTTGAGATAAACTCGTGCGTCCCCGTATGCACCGGCTGAAACAGTTTACCAGTTCGCATAACGAATTTATTTATGTGCGATGATAACGTTTTTTAGATGTTAGCCTAAAAGTGGCAAAGGCAAAATTCAGAAAGTTGATTTATAATAGGGTTCCTTCAGGTATGGTCACTCATGGGACTGACTAATAATATTTAGTTTTTATTGCGTATTTAGTTTAATATATACGTAATATATGTGTATGTTAACAAAATAAGCAAATATTAGTAATAAAATTGTCAATTTTATAAAATAAACATTTATGCTTACAATTAAAAAATTTCTTTATTGTTATAGACTCTCAAAAAATGTAAAAAAATGTTAGAATAAGCAGTGTCTTTCATATTTTAATATAATAGAACATCAAACTTTGAAACACCAATAGGAAAATGGAAAGAATGGTAAGAAAGAAATCCAATTTCCCTCCAGATAGGAAGACCATCGATTTTCAGAGTCACCTTCAGTTGTCTTATAAAATGACTGAATGTTCACAAAATGTTCAGCATTCATGCTTCTTGTATCGTGTACTCAATACATATCAGTACATATGTGCACATATTAAGACTATAATTTAAGGATAAATGTTCTCTACAATTGAATGGCAACTTCGAAGAATGCAACTTAGGTTTTATGAAGCGTACGCGCAGAGTGTCCCAGAAATTACAGAGTTCTTTGAAAGAGTAGATCTCCGGGGTTATTCTAAGACACCTTTTCCGTTGGCATAATGTCACACGCGTTTCCGAATTATTAACGACAAAAACAGACCAATCAGACTACGGCCGTATCGAACGTATTGGATGATAAGACGAAATGCATCTGTTCAGAAGAACGAAGTTCATACGATGGCAGTGCTATCCGAAAGGCCTTGCCTAATATCTTTTATTTCTTTTACGCGGTTGTTCTTTATTGATTCTTCACACTTTATTTATGACGTTTGACTCGCTACAACTTGCATTATATTCCGAATATTTTATTACATAATAAATAATAATCTGAAGGCCTCTGCCCTTCAGCATCCCCTGCAGTCCAGTTGGTTCGTATTCTTCGTTAATAATTCGAATATAAAGCCTTAAATCGCAAATTGACAAAGGAACAAAATGTCTCGGAGTAACCCTAGGAACCGCATTTTGTAAGGAATTCGAAAAAACCAACAGTACTAAAATATGTCCGGCACAATTCCTCTCAAACTTCTCTGCAAAATTTTTCACGTCAAAATCGAGTGAGACATTATAGTAATTTCTTATATTGGGTTGTTCGGAAAGTAATTTCGTTTTTTCCCGACAGAGGATTTAATTGTAGTTTTTTGCACCCAACTTCACACTTAAGCCGCATAATCATTATATGTTTTGAGAGCTGATATAGCAAGGCTTGTATGTGAAAAAGTCCAATTGATTCTACGCAGTAGTTTTTGGTTGGTGCTCTTTTAAATATGGAGAGCAATAAGCAGCATTTTCGTCATATTTTACTTTTTTACTATAGAAAAGGGGAAAATGCTGTTCAAGCCAGAAAGAAATTAACCGATGTGTATGGAGAAGATGTGTTGACAGTACACCAGTGCCAGAACTGGTTTGCAAAATTTCGATCCGGCAATTTTGATGTCGAAGATGCACCACGTTTTGGAAGGCCGGTTGAAGCTGATAAAGACACGATAAAGGCATTAGTTGATGCAAACTGACGAATAACAACACGTGAGATCGGTGAGAGGTTAAATTTATCAAATTCAACTGTTTGTGACCACTTAAAAGGCCTGGGTTTAACCTCGAAGCTCGATATATGGGTTCCCCATGTTCTCACGGAGAGAAATTTGTGTCGTCGCGTTGACGTCTGTGAGTCGCTTCTCAAACGTCACGAAAATGATCCATTTTCGAAGCGCATCATTACTGGGGACGAAAAATGAGTTGTATATAACAATGTCAAACGCAAGAGATCATGGAACAAAAAAGATGAATCGGCTCAAAGCATTTCCAAAGCCAATATCCATTAAAAAAAGATGATGCTGTCTATTTGGTGGGATTTTAAAGGAATCGGTTTTTTTTTACTTTTACCGCATAACACAACAATTAATTCGGAAGTCTACTGTCATCAGCTGGACAAACTGAATGATGCACTTCAACAGAAAAGGCCAGAATTAATCAACAGAAAAGGTGTAGTGTTCCACCAAGATAATGCGAGACCTGAGACAAGTTTGGTTACTCGCCAAAAGCTTTTACAGCTTGAATGGGATACAATGCCACACCCACCATATTCTCCAGATCTGGCACCTTCGGATTATTATTTGTTTTAGTTACTGCAAAATTTTTTAGTCGGTAAAACCTTCACTTCAAGTGACGACGTCAAAAACCACCTCGATCAGTTCTTTGCCATCAAAGACCAAAAATTTTATGAGCGTGGAATCATGCTACTACCAGAAAGGTGGCAAAAGGTATTGGACCAGAATGGCCAATATATAATTTAATAAAATATTTGTTCATTATACGATAATTGTCTTTCATTTTCACAAAAAAAAAAAACGAAATTGCTTTCTGAATAACCCAGTATTTTAACCATTCTAAACAGACTGTGTTGAAAATAATGGTCATACTAATTTACAGGGTATTCGTCAGTAGTCTTGCATAATTTTACGATGCGTAGCAATTCGATTGGCAGATTTTATGCATTATATAGTAAGAACGAGCGAGTGTGACTTCAGGCGTTGGAAACGTTGATAATATTTAATGATATCAGTGCTTCTCTTACAATTTATAAAACCGCTGTACAGAGGAGTAAACTTCTGGTTAGTTCTCGCGGTTTGCAATCGATGCAAACAATTTTGCCCGTGGATTCGCAGTCTAGTAACAACAACTGCAGTAGTTCAATATTCCATAGACGCGTTCAATGCAATTCAGATTAGATTTGTAAAAAGTAATTGGAATGTGTAAATAGTATAAAATTTGAGAGAAAACGAAACGTTGAAGAATCCGAGCTCGTGTTTCCTGTTTGCGTTAGTGTTGTTTAACGATATTAAACGTGCATCATTGCGAGCGAAACTTTTCGGGCAACCAAATACGTGGACTTAATACAGTGAACACCTTTGCATACTATAACGAGTCGGACTCGCGATAAAGATTTTAAACAAAGTCTAACTACTATGCACATTGTAAATTTTATTCTTTTGTGATCAGTATTTGACACGTTGAACGCAGAGCTATTTTTCCTAGCTTTCACGTCACATGTTATTTAATTTTAAGTGGAAAGAATACAATTGTGAATAAATAAAAAACTCGCTTACTCCATTTGTGATTTTCTGTTTCAATCGAATCTATGAAAATAGTGTGAATATTTCTTAATATTGTAGTAATTATATGTAACACATTAATTTGGAAATGTGATACCATCAGTCTCCAGGGTCTGACATAGGGTTCAACGTGTTAAACTTACAGCATATCTTTAAGAAGAATTATAATTCAATTATCACTTCGTTCCAAAATTGTTAACACGTTGAACGCGGAGGTATTTTGCTTAGCTTTCACGTGACATTTTATTCAATTTTAAATGGAAAGAATACAATTGTGCAGAAACAAAAAAAACTCACTTACTCCATTTGTGATTTTCTGTTTCAATCGAATCGATGAAATTAGTGTGAATATTTCTTAATATTATAGTAATTATATATAACACATTGATTTGTAAATATGGTGCCGTCAGATCCCTGACATTGCGTTTAACGTGTTAAGCATTGAAGCACACATAACAACGTAGTATATGCAAAATTGTCTGTTCTCTTCTGTAGCATTTTTAATGACGAAGATTTTATCATGACTCTAGTTACAAAAAAAAATCGTAGGGCAACGGATTAACCTACGCATGGACACATAATTGAATTATACGATGTTGAAGCAAATTTGAAAATAAAAGAGGAAGAACATTTTGTATCGGAAAGAGTCGAAGAGATCGAAGTATCGAGCTTGGTAGGTAATGACACCGGAGCTACGATCAGGCACAAAAAGTTAAAATACTCTACAATATGATTGTGCAAGAAGTTATAATTAGAAAATTAATTGTATTGCACACGTAGCTGTCTATACCGAAGATTATGTATAAAATTTGTTTGTAAGCAATGTTATGAAAAATGACGTTTCAGTTGTAGATCTGCATGGGAAATGTTTGTATTAGATAAATTATATAAATAGTTTGGTTTATATGAAACAGGTCGTGGAAAACCTTAATTGGATCTGAAATGAAGACTGAAACTGTTTCAAGAAATGTTTCTTAACGTTAAAATTGGTAGTTTCAAATTGAAGAAGAAACGTAATTACTAGATTTATGAAAAATTCAAATAATCATTACCCGCAGGAAATTATATCGACGATTTTTAATTCGTGACAAATCGAATGTCGCCAACGCCGACAGAAAACCATTAAAAATGGTAGAAATTTCTGCCGCAATAATTTTCGCGATAAAATATAAAAAAGGTTGTACAAAATACGAAATTTTAAGAAAAACTGGTAAACTTTGTCATTTCCATAGACATCAACCCCCATTCACCCCGTGCACTACAACACTTAGACAGAAAATTCCCTTAGAAATTCTGGAAACAGTCTAACAAATATTTGAGACATTTTTGTTTTCCTTTGAACCGAAATCAAATTCTATTCTATCGTCTGTAACTATTTAACAGCGTATACGCATACCGTAACTAAAAGCTTTCTTTTCCTTCTAAGAAACGCTAAACGATCAAGAAGCTCTAATCACTGATATAATGTAAATCTTAGTGCAAGAAAATGTACATTATTCCACATAACTTCGCGCGAAGCTAGAACAATGTTGGTAAAAATTCTGTTAGTCTTACCAGCAGAATGAAACAAATAATGTAGCACGATACAAGTACAAGAAAGACGAATATAATCAACTAAAACGATCTCCTACGATTTCGTCGTTGACTATAGAAACTCCGTTACTCACTCCAGATGATCGTGGTTCAGCTCGAGCTTGGTGATGGACATCCGTAGCTCCTTGAAGTCGTGTCTGGATATGTCCCGGAGGTTCGAGTGCGACACCCTAAGGGTGATCTGTTGCTCTGCGGTGAACTTTCCCCGTAGTGCACCGGCTAGCTGTTCGAACGAGTCCATGCGCTCGCACACCACCTCGATCCGTTCCCCGTGTCCGTGGTGGCCGGCATTGTTAGCGGTGTTGACAGCGGCTGCTGCGGCCGCTGCCGGGTTGATAGCGGGACTGGAGAACCCTTCCTGTCGGCAGGTGCACGGGCTTATCTCGCGTCGTACGGCGCAATGGAGGCTCGTGCTGGCCGCCAGCCCTAGAAACGTGTAAAGCAGCCCGGACATGGTGGTTCTAGGTGCGTGGAGAAAACAGAACCGCTGCTACGATCACCATCCACAAACCGACGATGGAAAGGTCCGCGCTGGTCAACTGGCCTGATCTCGGTGCAGGCCGTACGAACCATGCGCACCCCCCTGCGATCGAGGGTGCAAACGAACCACCTCTCGCCGTGAACGGGTCTCTCGATCACTGACACTTGCCACCTCTGCTACCCTTTGCTCGCGTGCAGTCAAACACACCGTTTGCGTCCCGAACCACCGTCTCTTCTACCCCTTTCGCTCACCCCACTGGCGACCGATACACGATAATATTACAGAACCGACATACGACAGAACGACAGACCAGAAAATTATCTGGCACCGTTAACGAAGAACCAAACAAAGGGTGCGGTAAGAGCGAACGGTCGAGGGCGACGGTTAGACTATAGAGGGTTGAAACCCCGATGGCCGACGGTAGTCGCACTGGCTGCACACGTTCACCGTTCACTAACTAACTCTAGACTGACACTGGACGGACACGACTGACAGCTACGTATTATCTACACTGTCCCGATCCACACCCCGAACGGGGTATATATGTGTACATACGTATGCTCACTGCTGAAACGCGGGTGAAAGCTGGCTGCTGTGCGCGTCTATCTCCGTGTTCCTATCTCTCTCTCTCTCCTCCGTCTTTCTTTCCTCGGCTTCTTTTTCTGCCGTTCGTGCCGGACACGAAGGAGGCTTATCGTCGCCAATGGGCCCTCCTCTTGGCGCCACGAACGCGGCAGCGGCATTAAACCGCGGCGCGCCGCGCGAGACTTACTTATAGTCAGAACGTCGTGCAGTGGCGCGGCGCAGCGCGAGGCAGCGCCGCGCCTCCGGAAGGGACTCTCCAGCTCCTCCTCAGGACTCGTACATTATGTGCGTAACTCGTGTGTCTCTCTTCTTTTGCCCGTTCCCTCGTCTTGTCCATCCTACATGGGATGCCTCTTTTTATCGGTGATCCGTTTATCTCTCGTTAGACAGCCAGCCGGAAGCTTCGGTCCGCGAAACCGGCGCGCGGACCACGCCACTACTCGCACCGATCCAAATCGACTAAATTTCCCGACGTTTCAACGAAACGTCTATCTTCGCCTGTACTACGGCTAAATATAATGGGTGTCCCAAAATTAATGCAAGCTTTGAATTAAATAGAAAACACAGTTTTTAGTCTTTAGATTGTTATTTTTTCATTGAATCATAAAGAACATAGGATAGGGTTATTTATGGAATAACATACCGGCAAATGACCTCCATGGCTTTGCTGGCACATACGCACTCTTTTGTCGAAATTTTTCATGACCATTCTGCATAATTGTGGCTGAACTTCGTTGATGCAGCGTTTAATTTCCTCTTGTAAAGCACGGGTGGTTGTGGGCTTGTAGACGTAGACCTTTGACTTCAAATAACCCCATAAGAAGAAATCTAATGGTGTTAAATTACACGATCTGGGGGGGCCAATTCTGATCACCGAAACGAGAGAGTACACGACCAGGAAATGTCTCATGCAGTTATTGAATTGTTTCACTGGCTGTATGGCACGTGGCACCGTCTTGTTGAAACCACATATTGGCCACATCAATAGCATCCAATTTCGGCAGAAAGAACTGTGTTATCATGTCGCGATATCGAGCACCAGTAACAGTTACTGCTTGACCAGCCTCATTTTCAAAAAAGTATGGTCCAATAATGCCTCCAGCCCAAAATCCGCACCAAACAGTGACACGTTGTGGGTGCATTTGTTGTTCGACAATCACATGTGGGTTCTCCAAACCCCAAGCACGGCAATTTTAGCGATTAACGAAGCCATCAAGGTGAAAATGTGCTTCATCGCTTAGGATGATTTTGCTCGAAAAATCAGCATCCACTTGTTGATGTTCGATAATCGATTCCACGAACTCTCTTCGCTGCTCATGGTCATTAGGCTTCAGTTGTTGTGTTCATTGAATTTTGTAAGCATAGAGACACAGATCTTTTGCGAGTATACGCTCTAGGGAGCTTCTTGAAATTTGCAATTCTTGTCCACGACGCCGAATTGATGTTCCTGGGTTTTCACCAACACTCTCACGCACTGTTTCGATATTGACATTTGAACATCTTGTTTTTGGACGACCGGTGTGTTTAGCGTCTCCAACTGATCCAGTCTTCCTCAATTTTACAATTAATCTTTCCACAGTTGACGAGGTTGAAACACTATTTTGACCATATTTTGTATAAAATTTATGAACTGCGGCCGCCAAACTTTCATTATTTTTGAAATATTGTTCGATAATCAAAACACGTTGTGTATCGTATAACGCTCCATTTTTACTAACCCTAAACTCTCAGCTGTCAAATTGTTCTTTTGTCAAAGTTGCTAACAATTCACTGCAAAAATGGCGGCAAATTGAAATCTTGCGTTAACTTTGGGACACCCTTTATAACCCCAGCAATCCCACCTTTCAAGAAACTCGAACACTTTCGGGGCACCCTGTGTAAATACAATTATACGTACTAGTGCTTTACGTACAGTTCTTATATGGACCGTTTATTTTGAAAGTGGTGTAAGTCCTTTTTTAAAAAACTGAGTTCTTGATGAGTAAGTCCTTTTTTAATAATAAAGAATAGCCAAAAAGTTATCGTCAGTAATGTTTATAATTTTTACGTGATTGGTGGAACTGGATTTGGCAAGCAAAAAAGGTAATAGATCTAAATTCAGTATTTAAATTTTTTCATTTTTCATCACAGAAAAAGATAATTATTAGATATTTTTTTTACAGATTTTTCATTAAAATAAATATTAATGGTTCTAATATAATACATTGTTATTTGTGATTAGTTCTTTGGCAAAATAAATGATTTCTTCTTTATCAGCTGTATGCGAGGACTCGTCACTTCGATTTGTTCTCAAGCTTTTATAGTAATCATGTTTAACAGTATAATTTTATATTTTTATAACCACTGACAATTTGAAATAATTGTTTACAATAATTCAATCAAAATACGATCTGGAAGTGATGTTGAAAAGGCTGAAAAAATATGTAGTCCGTGTAAGACTGGTAAAGTACACAGTAGAAGATGAAATATATATTCAGGGTTCTTTTTTCAGGGTTGCCAACAATTTACTGCAAAAATTGCGGCAAATTCAAATCTTGCGTTAACTTTGGGACACCCAGTAGTATTCTTGCAGGTTCTTTTAACTGGTAAAATGTGAATGGATAAATATTCATCGATAGTGTCGCATAATTATGATAGGTTTGTCCGGCTCAGTTCCTCTCAAACTTTTGTGAAACATTTTTCATGTTCTCAATATAGTATTACATATTAGAGGATTTTCTGAAAATGTTATACGCGGATTCGTTTTTGAGTTATTAACAAAAAATGCGGACCAATCGGAGCGCGGATTTCGGCTTGGCGATGAATTTAAATACGGTGTCGCTGTTGGCTGAACCGAAATACGTCCCGTTGATGATTTGCTTGGTTTTTCATTAACAATTCGAAAACGAAGCGTCCAATCGCGAGCTGGTACGGATCACTATTTCTGGTTTCGCTTCAAAATAATAAATCTTCAGCCTTTTATTAAAAATTTCCGTGGAGGGGAATAATTGATGAATCTGTAAAATAATTTTAGTATCGCTAACTTGAAATTTCATTCAACAAACTGCGGATTTCATGCGTTCATTTTAAAAATTAGGAGCTGCAACATCGAATTGTGTGGATGTTAGAAAAAATTGAAAATCTTGTCGCGCTGTTTGCAATTTATAAAAATTACTAAAAGCAGAATACTAAACATCGATGTAGATTGGTTTTATTTTGTAGAGAGATTCGCGATCTTGGGATCAGTTTTGACTGAGCAGTTTGGGTCTTGACGAATAATTTTCTTTGATTTTATGGGACTTTTCGGGACGTTGGTACTTAAAGGTATGCGAATTGTTACGACCGTACTCGAACGATCCCAAGCTGTCGTATCGTTTCTGGATGTTTATTGTCTCATTGTATCATTTTAGGTGGAAACATGCATATATTTAATTACGACTGATTGCCGTATCAGGGCAATAACAGAATCGTATTTTCAACGAATCACTGTTTTACTCTGGATACACATCGATTATCGTTCGCCACGATCGCTCTCGATTATACAAGAAGAAGGAAACCTTCGTTTCGTTGCAACGAATCACACTGATCCATTACAGAATTCTAATCTGTCGTCGTAGTACAACATACGTTGACCACATGCCTCGATTTCGGTGTAAACAAGTGTATCGAACAAAGTTGCACAATATGTTGCACAATAAATCGAGAAATGTTATTATGTCATAGCACCTCTTGTGAATTTTTTTTTTTTACCAAAATGGTATTTAGATGAACATGTCTAACATGTGCATGTTTACGAGTGGGTTGCAAAATTCGTGTATTGATAACTAAAAGAACAAATGGTAGAATTTGAAATCGTGAAATGGTTAAGAAAATGTGCGAACGCTGATGCGTTATTTATAGTTTACGGAAATGATTAAAGGAAAAACAGAAATAGACTTTATTAAGGAATATATATTTGTCAATTCTTTGATGTATTTAAGCAACAGTGTATCAATACAAACGTTTTAACTCTCAGCTGTAACAAAAGGTATTTACAGTTTGTAAGAGTGAAGGTGACTGTAGACGGGAAGGATTAGGTGAAACAAACAAGAAAGAACACTGTACCTGCAATGCGAATTCAGAATATTGTTTAAATAAACAACTAGCACGATCAAATTAATGACCGTACAAGAAATAACGGAACGTAAGCACAAACGTTTCCGTTATGATTTTTGGATATTGATTACAATATCCTCTAATACTTTTGGGACGCCCTGTACAATAGCAACCGAACCATAGAGTTCGAAGCAATACAAATTACTCTACGTTTACAGCGTGAAAGAAAATTCGGACATTACGGGGCACCAAGTACAGTAAAACCTCGCTCGTTGCATCCGCGTTTATTGCACGAAATCCTCGTTCGTTGCGAGCTAGCAATCCCCACCGGAAGTTCTTAGAAATCTTAGAACTCGCGGTGGGGATTGCGACGGCTACGTAGAAGCGAAAGATGATCGCTGCTACGAATTCACTATGATTATCTTTTCCGTTGCGCATCAATGTTGCTATTTCGACCGTCTGTATTGCGACGACGATTCGTTTTGAAAAATATTGGGTTGTTCGGAAAGTAATTTCGTTTTTTCCCGACAGAGGATTTATGTATTTTTTTGCAGCCAACTTCACACTTAAGCCGCATAATCATTATATGTTTTGAGAGCTGATATAGCAAGGCTTGTGTGTGAAAAAGTCCAATTGATTCTACGCAGTAGTTTTGCGTTGGTGCCCTTTTAAATGTGGAGAGCAACAAGCAGCATTTTTGTCATATTTTACTTTTTTACTATAGAAAAGGTAAAAATGCTGTTCAAGCCAGAAAGAAATGAACCGATGTGTATGGAGAAGATGTGTTGACAGTACGCCAGTGCCAGAATTGGTTTGCAAAATTTCGATCCGGCAATTTTGATGTCGAAGATGCACCACGTTTTGGAAGGCCGGTTGAAGCTGATAAAGACACGATATAGGTACTAGTTGATGCAAACCGACGAATAACAACACGTGAGATCGGTGAGAGGTTAAATTTATCAAATTCAACTGTTTATGACCACTTGACAGGCCTGGGTTTAACCTCGAAGCTCGATATATGGGTTCCCTATGTTCTCACCGAGAGAAATTTGTGTCGTCGCGTTGACGTCTGTGATTCGCTTCTCAAACGTCACGAAAATGATCCATTTTTTAAGCGCATCATTACCGGGGACGAAAAATGGGTTGTATATAATAATGTCAAACGCAAGAGATTATGGAGCAAAAAAGATGAACCGACTCAATGCATTTCCAAAGCCAATATCCATAAAAAAAGGTGATGCTGTCTGTTTGGTGGGATTTTAAAGGAACCGTTTCTTTTGAGCTTTTACCGGATAACACAACATTTAATTCGGAAGTCTACTGTCATCAGCTGGACAAATTGCATGATGCACTTCAACAGAAAAGGCCAGAATTAATCAACAGAAAAGGTGTAGTGTTCCACCAAGATAATGCGAGACCTCAGACAAGTTTGGTTACTCGCCAAAAGCTTTTACAGCTTGAATGGGATACAATGCCACACCCACCATATTCTCCAGATCTGGCACTTTCGGATTATTATTTGTTCCGGTCACTGCAAAATTTTTTAGATGGTAATACCTTCACTTCAAATGAGGAGGTCAAAAACCACCTCGATCAGTTTTTTGCCAGCAAAGACCAAAAATCATGCTATTACAAGTAAAATGGCAAAAGGTATTGGACCAGAATGGCCAATATATAATTTTATAAAATATTTGTTCATCATACGGAAATTGTCTTTCATTTTCACAAAAAAAAAAAAACGAAATTACTTTCCGAACAACCCAATAGATGAAACTTTCCAGGACCCACGTCGTGACCGACGTGGCAAGAAAAATGGAACGATGACAGGCCGATACGATTTTGCGGTGATTCGATGCGCAAATCGCAAGATCCGCGCGGATCGTGCACGATGTACCGCGATTGTGACAACCGATCTGCTCATTAACACAGTAACGATCACCATTGCCAAGAGAACGGCCGTGTCGAGATGGTGGATCATCGAGGGAAAATGAAAAGCAAAAGAAATAAAGAAAAAACATTCGGGATCGAGCTTCTCTTCGACGACAGCACCGAACGCTTGGTGCCGGCGCACTGCGCATACGAAGGCGGTGTTTGCACCGATAACGAGAGCATTGCTCAACTTTCGACCGTTGCTTAGCCGCGCCGGGCTCCGCAAGCTGAAAAGAAAATACCAGATAATTCGCTCGCATTTGTCGTCTCTTTCTCTCCTTTTCTTTCGCTGTTAGCCCCTCTCTCGATCCTCCCTCTAACTCGCGTCTCTCTCTCTTTACAGAATCGCCTAACGTTTCTCTTGCTTCGATGCAGCCCAGCTAGCGGACGTGCAACGAGCAACGTTTGCGCTGCGCGAAACGACCGGTGCACCTTGCGAGTAAACCGAATGCAGCGAGCCGTTCCAGATGCACCGATTCGTTCGAAAATCTCTGCACGGTAGCACTCGATTTATTCGAAACAGCATCGCCTTAAGTAGCATGCCTAATTAATCGAATTCGAAGCTGAACTCGCGTAATGCGAATCGATTGTTGAAATTACTGTGTTGGTTCTTTTTATTAAGTATTTTTGGGATCCCGAGGTTTAGCAGGGTGTCGATTATGTGTAAAACCATGTTGTAGATTGATTATGTACAACATAATCATTGATAATGATTTCCTACAACATTCACCTTGACCGACTTTTTCAAGGTCAAATTATTTCATGATCGTCTCGCGTTCCACTCGTCAGGAGAAACAAACTTCTGAAAGGAATTACGGGTCGATTTTGTATAAATTATTGTTTATTGCTATGAATATAGAAGAATAACAGAAAATAAATATTATAATTATTTTTAGCATAGTTAAAAGTGACTTAAGAAATCTTTTCAATAATCAACACTAGAACTACCGAGTATTAAACGCGATTGATCTATATTGTCTTGTAATGATGACAAGACTGCATCTATTCAGAGCTTGTACCATTGTTATTACAATGTCTGCTCCAATGAAGAAATTCATTCGAAGCTTTCGAGTGAAGAACTTTTATAATATCTGGAATTGTGAGAGAAAAAATTACGAACCAGTCATTTTGACTGGTCCGGTAGTTCTAGTGTTAATGTCTCCTTGTTTGGCAATGACAAAAAAAAGATTAAGAAGACAACAAGAGGCGACACAAAATTCCAGTTCTCGCTGTTGAGGCTTTTCGGGTGCAAGCCATGTCCTTTTCGAAAAATTCTGTCAACCTTTCGCAAACATTGCAGCTACAGTAAGGAGAATAACTGAAGTAATAACCACCAGTTTTGTATAAATCATTATATGTATATTGCTAGGAATATAGAAGAATAATAAAAAGTCAAAATTATAATTATGGTTATCGTATTGTAGTTAGAAGTAACTTAAACAATTTTTTCAATAATTAATGTCTCCTCGTTTGCCAATGACAAAAAGAATAGATTAATTCGGTTTTATAGTACGTCCAATACTTGGCAATATTTAATATACTATCTATTTTTAATATTTCACTCACAACCCTTGCAAAACTGCACTAATTCGCTTTGGCATACTTTCTACTAATTTTTTGCAATAATTTGAAGATTTGTTCCCACTGTTCTGGAATTCTATTATAGAAATCTGTGATTGAAATTGATTGGGAGTCGTATGAATTCCAAAGTCGTCTTTTTAGTAAATCCCATAGATTCTCTATGTGGTTGAGGTCAGGGCTCTTCACAGGCCAATCCAGAACATCAAATTTTTTTAGTACTAAGCCAATGTTTTACACTTTTAGCAGTGTGCTTAGGGTCTCGGTCGTGCATGAAGATTACGCTATTATAAAATTTTACAATATTACATTACAATTAATTACAATTACAATACAATATTACGGTTACAACGGTACATTGTTTTCTTTAAAAGGCATATTTTCAACAGCATCTATGAGATGACCTTGTAAAATATCCTTGTACATGTACCGATTCATGGTGCCATTAAATCGGTCGAGTGATCCAACACCAAATGCTGTTGGCACCCCCGGAACATTAGGGATCCGCCTTCATGCTTTAACGTCTGCTTCACATGTCGTGGTTGAAGCCTCTCATTTTTACGAATTCAGCACCAAGAGATGCCATTCGAACAAATTTTGTTAAATTTGGTCTTGTCTGTCAAAACAACCCGTTCCTAGTCAGTAGTTGTCCAGTTTCGATATTTTTTAGCAAATTCCAAACGACTTTTAATATTTTTTTCGATAACATTGGCTTCTTTTTTCTTAATGCTTCTAAATTCAGCTCCTTTGAGAGTTCTTCGTGCCGTCAACTGGCTTATTTGTATATTCGTATCTTCTTTTAACCCTTAGCACTCGAGTGGCGACTCTGAAGCACCAAGAAAAATTGACACGCTATTATTTAAAACAATTTGACCATCATTATTTTTATATCTAAGAAACTAATAAAAATTTAACGGCGGTAAGGACGAGTAACAGTAAAAAGACCACATATACATAAGGTGAAATGGTTCGTGTAGAATAAAAATATTCTAGGTCAGAAGAAAAGCTTTGTTAACAATTTTGCAGCCATAATGGCACTCGAAGCTTCACCAGAAGCGACAAACCGTATAATCCTTCGTTTGTTCTGTGGTGATAATTTTTTGGATCTTCCTCCAACATTTAGTAATACACTTTCACAGTATCTTTTTTTTATTCTTTGTACCGTCGATCGAATAACACTGCAATTTTTCGTCGTTTGACGCACTGACAAGCCGTCATTCAAAAGAGAAATGACTTTTTTAAATCAATTTGGAGCAATTCACTATTTATTCTTACTTCACTCGCGTGTTTTTCCGTTCCACTGATTGCGAAGAATCGAATGCTAAGGGGCACAATAACATTTTGTAAACATATCAAAGTGCCAGATGTCAACATTCTACTAGAACATTCCACGTAAACATTTCTTTTACTTCTATTTTTCTTTGTCATTGCCAAATGAGAAGTCATTAACCCCTTGGCCTACGACTTATTTTACAATAACAATTACTAGATTTTCTTTGTCCTCCGTAGAACGACGAAAATAAAAGACAAATTTGTAGTTACTGCGTGCCTAGCGATTCTCTAATGACCGTATACGATCGAAAATCAAATAAAATGTTATTTCCGTTGAAATAAAATTAAGAAAATACATGTTTAGAAGATTCAGTTCGAAATCTTGATAACGTGTCTGACTCGTTGTCGTAGGGCAAGGGGTTAATTATTGACAAAAATTTCTTGAGTTACTAGCAACTATGATAAGAATAATTATAACGTTGATTTTTTTGTTATTTTTCTATATTCCTAGCAATAAATAGTGATTTATGCAAGCTTGTTGGTATTGGTCCAGTTATGCTCATTACTCTGATATAATGTCATAAAAGAGATCGATTGGATGTCTGATTTTGACATGTCGCTTTTAATGTTATTATTAAAGAATGTTTTATGGGACGTTCGAATGGTATTGAGTAGGCCATATCGTTATTAGTTATGTCGTGAGTGGTCGTGCAATGGTGACACGAGGTTAAACTTTGTTTCCCAAAATGGAGGGCTGGACTTGTAAATATATGAATGGACGCAGCCCAACATTATTTATCAAGAAATGCTAATCTACAGTGCCTCACGAAAGTATTCGGACACTCTTTAAATTTAAATAACTTTTTCAAAATTAAGCCAAACGACTTGACTTTTATGGAGCAACTTGAAGCATCGACTTACTAAGTGATATCCAAAAATAATTTTGAAATAATTCTAATTGGTAGAAATTACGTGGGAAAGTAGAAAAGACATTTTTTAAAACATTTTCATTTCAACTCGTAATGAAAATTGAAAACATGCATTTTTCAGAACTGTGTTAGTTATACGCATGTTGAAAATTTCACCGAAATCAATTGATGCGGGAAAAAATGACACGCATAGAAAGATGTAAGAATTTGTGGAGTTTAAGCAGAAATTGTTCAGGAATTGTAAAAATTTGCGATTTTCACCATTTTCGATGGCATGTAGTCGGTAATTAATTATTAAATAATAATAATTAAATAATAGATTATTAATAATAGATTTCAATGAATTTTTCTGCACGTGTATAACTATCATAGATCTACCATATGCGTCTTTAAAATTTTCAGTACATGGCTCAAATAAAAAATGTTTAAAAAACTTCTTTTTCATTCACAATGTTTACAAAATTAATTTCGCATATCGTTTATTAAATTAATGCAACTAATTGCTCAGGACAAGTCAAGATGTTTCGTCCAATCTTAAAAAAGTTATTTAGATATAAAGAGTGTCCGAATACTTTTGTGAGCCACTGTATTTATGTAGAAAAGTTAATGAGTTAGGAGTTATTTAAGTTTCAATAATTCTATGTCGCCATTGATGTCATATTAAAAAGTTTGCTTCTTTTCTTACAGGAAGGGTTCAATAACAACCTTTTACATATTTTGCAGCTTCTAGGGATAATACGTTGCTTCGATCGCTATCGATCATTGTAGTTAGAGCTTCGACATGAACGCGATGCTTTATACGGTTCTAACGTTGGTAAATAAAAATATAACATTTAAGCGCGAAAAGTAACGGTAATTTGGAATCATTTAACCCTTTACGGGATCGTGTAACTTTCAAATCACATGTTAATATATGAGCGGTTTATTTTGAAAGTGGCGTAAGTCCATTTTAAAAAAAAATTTAATCAGCAACCATAATAGTTACATTTTTACATCATCTTTTCATTCTGATGCAACTTGTTACTACAATTTGATGGTTAATGAAGTGATGAAAAAGTTCATTTTGAAAGTGACCTAAGTCCTATTGTAAGAGTTTCAAATGGATATGGAAAATGTTATGCAATCAAATTTTATGAGATCCCAACTTAAAATAGCTGTGGCATGGTTAAAAATTGTCCAATCTTCAGAAAATAATGTAAATATCAGTGACCATAAGTCCCTGCTATCAGGGCATTCATTTCTACCTAATGATAGAAATTTCGGAGTTGTAGAAATGACGTTAAGGAAAAACAATTTATTGTTTGTCCCTCAGGAATTTTACGAAGTCATAAAAATGTGTCGAAAGAATAAGTTCATTCTAAATGAAATGAAACGGGAGGAGTTCATTTCAACTAAGTCTCTAGAAAAATCGAATTTTAAAAGATCAAAAAATATTGACGGTGAAAGAGTAAATTGGTGTAAAATATGTTGGATGAGATTTTTGAAAAGCGATCTATATAAGTTATTTTACAAAACGACAATGAACGAAGATGCATCGCTCAAAACATTGAATTCACTACCGCAACGGGGAAGACCGATAAAATTTAATAATTTCAAGTTATATCTAGGACTTATCGGATTTATTACATTATATACCACCTGCACACCGCAGGTATTTTAAATCCCTCCCGCGTACCCAAACTGGAGAAGACTAAATGATAATTAATAAAACTGTATTAATTTTAATGTAAAAATTATTTAACAAAGAATGAAAGTTGAATATTTTTTTGATTTTATAACATAAAAGTGTATACATTTATTTTTATTTTAAGGAAAATTTACTTTTCCTCTTGTGCTTTCTTAAGAATTGAAAACGTCATTTCATTGATTTTGAAATAGGCGTAAGTTCATTCATAGCCATCAAAAACACATTATTTCTTCAATAATATTAATTATGCTAATTGGGATGATAAATTTGACACCTTTAGAAACCCAAAAATATTATTCTATTATGTTATCTGTTACCCATATTTTTAAATTTAATCCAACGCAAATCCTTCAATATCTCAATTCGAGCATAAATGGAATTAAGCCACTTTCAAAATAAACGGCTCATACATAGGTTTGTAATTATTGCTTTTCCGTAGCATACATTTTTTTATATTTAAGAAAAAAAATTGGCCCATAGAGGGTTAAATTTGAATATTATCCAAAGTATTAAGTTTTCAACATGAATAGCGTATTCGTGAGGAATATTGTAATAAACTATCAGTTTCATTGATTTTTTAAAATCGTTGTGCGACAAATTAAAGAAATGTCAATAGTTCGGCAAAGTTTGGTGGTGGACCTAGAACAGTTATAAAATCTCTGAAGAAAGTTGAACAAGTTTTAGTTATAATAAAGCTGTACAAGTCCACAGTCTACTAATTATCTTTACAAATGAATTTACATGAATGGAGCCCTTGTTAGAGCTTGTATCTGTTCTGTTCCTATTTCCTCGTTCGATACAATTGAGAAGCTTTAATACGAAACATGAATTTAGTCGATGTAATTCGCTCATTAACTTCGTCGCCGGTATTAATTACGGAATCGTAATTTGTCCGGAATAGCATGCCTAATTTACTGAACTCGTGGTTGAGCTTCTGTTATGCGAATTGACTGCTTGCATCACGGGTCCCATTCGAATCTCCGTTTTGTTGTCACAACACGACCGGAGAGTTTCCCAAAATTGTGAGGGTTCTTGTTCCAAGTGAAGAATTTTATAAGACTCGTTTTTGTTAGAAACTGTCTTTATATTTATAACCCTTTAAATTGTCTTTATATTTATAATACTTTATATGCTGGATACACTTTAACACTAGAACTACCTAATCAGTCATTTTGATTGGTCCCTAGTTTTTACTTTCGCAATTATTTCAGTTATAAAAATGCTTTCATTACAAATTTTTGAATATACTTCTTTAATAACGTACCTGTTACAATATGAATTATATGAAGTTTTAATAGATGCAATCTCATTATTATTATAAAGCAATGTATATCGTTGGATTTATTGTTCGGTAGTTCTAGTGTTAATTGTATTACAAAGTGTTGTTCAGAAATAGTGATACAATGGATTCTGACTGAGACGTGTTTAATATATATAAATGTAAAAAGAAATATGTGACTGTAACTTTATGTGACTATGCGCTCTGGCTGACTGCTGTATGCTGACTGAAAAACGCGGAGACAACGGGTCGCGACTTTACGCCCTCGCTTGGGCCCTTCTGTCCTTAAAAAAACACCGCCCCTTAAGCTAAACCACTTGAAGCCAAAGATGCCATGGTTTCGTTGCATTCCAACAGTTTTGTTTACTATCTTTTATTTTTGTGCAAATGTAGTCTGCTGATATTTCATTTGATAGTTCATTTTTTTATTTTTAATATTAACCCTTTGAAATGCAAACAATTTAAATTCCAAAATCAAGATATTCTTTTTACCTAGAATAATTAAATCGTACATGATTCAATTACTTTCGTGCATATAAAATTTATTACTATTATTCGTACGCGCAACACTTTAATTTTTACCAATTTCTAAATTGCAAACACAATGACGTAAAAGTTGTTCTGAATATTAGTGAGGCAATTTTTAGTGTCGCCTGAGAGGAGCCATTGGAGTGCTAAGGGTTAACACTATTACAGTATAAAAGAAGGTTCTGTCGTTATTGTTGTTATGTCAACTTTCAAAGCTTATAACTAACGGACAGCGACACATGTTGAAATATTATTGAAAGTATAAAACCTAATTCGGTAAGCAGTTGATACTACCTGACGTTAATTTATTCCACGAAGTGCGAATCGAAAGAGTATTTAAAGTACTGCGCATTGCATATTCAATAAGAAAAAACATTATACATTGAAGTCGCAGTAACTTCATGAACCTGTCGAAGGTGATACGAAAAATTTCGAAATAGCGACGTTTCATTAACACTAAAGCTACCGAGCGTTAAAAGTGGTTAGTGTACATAGTCTTATAAAAATGACAATGAATTACAATTTCAGTAATTGCAAAATAAAGAATCTGTAAGGTGTAATTTGGCCCACTGTGGAAGGTTTATTGAAATATTTAATATTGTAAATAATATGAAGCAAAATTATGATTACTATATATGATAACATAAAGAAATGTATACGATCGATTCCTGTGAAAGTATTTTCGAACTCAGACAATTGCAAAATAAGAAACCTGAAAGATGATGGGTTCAGTGTTAACAATAAACCTACTGGGCATTAAAATTGACTAGCGTACGTTGTCTTATAAAAATGACAAGATATAATTTATTTAGATTTTTTGCAATTTTCATTACAATATATATGATTGAGTAAAAGAATCTATTGAATCGATTGCTACGTAGGCAGTTTCATAAGTTGAATAATATTAAAATAAAAAATCTGAAAAGGGTCATTTGACGCACTGTGGAAGGTATAGTGTTGGAGGGCGATCGAAATATTTGATATTGTCAATAATATGCAGCAAAATTGTGATTTATATATATGATAACATAAAGAAACCTGTCGATTCGATTCCTATGAAAGTATTTTGTAATTTCTGTGGCAGGTTTACTGTTAAAAGGAACACACAGATCACGGAGCTCATTTGACATTCGTGACGATGTCTTACGAACCATGATTCAGAACAGACATATATTGATATTGCAAACATGCTGGGAATTTGTCAAACAACAACATGGACCACGTAAATAAATCACTCGATGGTTATAAGAAATAAAACGATAAAATCGTTCTTTGGTAATATCAACTAATATTAACTTGACGAAACACGTTCGACTGTGTGTATAAATGTAAATGTAATTGATCCCACTTTCTGTCAATTAATACACAAGCAATCGCTATTCAATTAGGTCTCGTGTGGTACACAGAATTCCATCTTAATCCCGATTATCGGACGTACAAGACTTCAGTTGTTGTGTTAATTGAATTTTGTAAGCATGGAGACACAGATCTTTTGCGAGTATACGCTGTAGGGAGCTTCTTGAAATTTGCAATTCTTGTCCACGACGCCGAATTGATGTTCCTGAGTTTTCACCAACACTCTTACGCACTGTTTCGATATTGACATTTGAACAGCTTGTTTTTAGACGACCGGTGTGTTTAGCGTCTCCAACTGATCCAGTCTCCCTGAATTTCTCAATTAATCTTTTCACAGTTGACCAGGTTGAAACACGATTTTGACCATATTTATTTTTGAAATATTGTTCAATAATGAAAACACGTTGTTGTATCGTATAACGCTCCATTTTTACTAACCCTAAACTCTCAACTATCAAATTGTTCTTTTTTCAGGGTTGCCAACAATTTACAGCAAAAATGGCAGCAAAATCAAATCTTGCGTTAATTTTGGGACACCCTTTATTAAGTTTTTCCTACCGCAGAAATGTCATGCGCGATTTCGTTTTCGAGTTATTAACAAACAGGACGAATTGGTCCGCGTTTTTCGTTTATAACTGGAAAACGTAGAGTCGAACTGCGAATTGGAAAAAGAAAACGTTTTTCATAATAGTCCCAGAAATCATCTATTCCAAGGACCACGAACATTGTTAGAACATCTATAGTCATGCTCAAAAATGTTTTACATGTTTTGAAGTTGTAAGAAGAAAATCATAGAAAGAAACTGAACCTCTTAATCTCTAAAGAATATTGGACACGTTTTAGTTACCGCAAAGTTTTAAATCTGTACCACTCTATTTTGTATAAAAATTTGTAGCCTACTAATTATCTTTACAGATGAATTAACATGAAAAGAGCCTTTGTCAGTGTGTGTATTTGTTCTATTCCTTTTAGCTTCCATGTCATCAATCAGCAGATTTCTATGTTCAATTAAATCGAGAAGCTTCGGCACGCAACAAGTATTTAGTTTACGCATTAATGAGTATTCACTCATTAACTTCGTGGCCGATATTAATTATGGGATCGTCAGAAGTACCCTCTCGACACTCCCTTTCGCTCATTGTCAACTGATATCGATTAATTATCAGCTGTGACGGCGTGACCGGTTCTTCTCGGTTCATTGAAGCAAAAGCAAATATTTCACGATAGGCACGACGCGTTTTTGTCCGGCGCCACAGTGGGCCAAAATAGTAAAAACCATGGGAAAATTTATGTTTCTATTAATTATACATTTCTCTTCCTAAGAACTTTAAAGTCGTGTCACATTCACACCACATCGTCATTCTAATTTCGGCTTTTTGGAAAGTAACTCCATTGCAGGTCATTTCAAGGTCAATGTGTCATGTCGAGGCCCATAGTTCTCATTTAGTCAACATTGTACCACCTCAAGCTCACAAACCTAATTCCCCAGTGTAGCAGTTACCTAAAAAGACCTGTAAACCTAAACGACGCAGCACCGAAGCCAACGGCAGTTATCGCCGATTGGCCCAAATTTCGATCCAACAAAATTGGCGATTTCTAACCTAATTGTAAGAAATTCTTTTCATTGTGAAAATATCGTACCCGGCTTCATTTTCGAGTTATTATGAAAAAATGTTAGTAATGTTAATTGTGGCATGGCCACAAATCTCGTTGCGCGTAGTACTCTGTACAGGGTATACAAAAATATCGTGTCTCGACTATTATGGGAAAAATCTACATCTGTGGATCGTATTCAAAATTCGAATTCGTA
This sequence comes from Agapostemon virescens, assembly GCA_028453745.1. Taxonomy (NCBI): domain Eukaryota; kingdom Metazoa; phylum Arthropoda; class Insecta; order Hymenoptera; family Halictidae; genus Agapostemon; species Agapostemon virescens. Next base: position 18,171,516 of record CM052083.1, on the reverse strand, counting down.
TTCGAAATTCTTGCAAACTGGAAATTATTCAAAATGCAAGAATTATAAGAAATTGTACAATTAAATAAATTAAAAACTTGTAATGTGAGAAACGTCGAAACAAGAAAATGCCGCGGTTCAACGGTAACTGCATTGACAGCAATGCCACGTCTAGGCAAATACTGGTTTCATATTCACAGCCCTGGTATCACTGCCCAAGTCGACCTGATTCGTCGTCTTAATAATAACGACAATCTTTTTACATGAAAAGCTAGTAATGACTGTGGGTCAATGTTTTATTGATTAAGACCGTTCTATCGACTGTAGTTGACCACGATCTTATTTTCATATTATGTTTCATTCATTAGAAGCTGCTGACAGAAGAAAATCGATGAATATCTTACTTCTTAGGTACAGGAATGGCGTCGAAGCGCCGCATTTTGTCCTAATTGCAGTTTTAATCTATGTGAATAAACAGTCGAATGATCACATAGATCACGTGATTCACTTGAAATGCAAATGATATGTAAATAAAACTTTAGAACCATTTTCCATCGGAATGATCATTAATCCCTTGCTATATTATGACGAGTCAGATTTTAGGGATTTAAAACAAAGTCTAATAAATATAGATAAAACAAATGTAGATTTAATACAATATAGATAGAATAAATATAGATTTTAAACAAAGTCGAACAAATATAAATGAGATGCCTTTCTCTTTAGACCAAATGTAATGTTACTCTTTTTTAATAACCATAAATGTATAAAAAAAATAAATATAAATTTTCGTTTTGCTTCTGTAATATTTTTAGCGACGAAGACATTATAATAACTGTAGCGGCAAAGAAAATGGTACGGCAAGGAGATAACGCGCAAAACTTGACTTTTCGCATCATTTTCGAATACGACCAAATGTAACTCCGTGTTCTGTTCGGTTCATCCCAATTAAGTGTTAGTTTGTAAAAAACCTAGCTATAACCTCTTTCGTGACACAAAAATTTCAGAATTAATTCCATCTACTTTATGGAAGAGTCCCACTGTGCGGCGCAGCGTTCACCTCTATGAATTCCAAAGGGCGTGTATCATCGTCACGGAGACGAGGACTTGAGGTACTTCACGCTCGGCTCGTATCATTAATGTTCCACGGATCCCGTGGTCTCTCGTTCTATCAACCAAAGACATTAAATGGATCTCGCTTTGACCACAAAGACGGACGCGAACGTTTCAAGAAATTACAAGCGCCGCAGGACGAAACGGTGAAGAACGGGAAAAAGGAATACGGCGATGTCTCTGCATTAGATTGAACCTTATCATTCAACTATAGAACTTTTAGCACGCTGCGCCCTAAACTTGTTCCATTTCATTAAAATATAATCTCGGCAACATGGTCAGATCAATTGGAAGTCAGAAGGACGTGGTACATCGAATGCGAAGCTTTGATATAGAAATACAGTGGCTCAAAGTAAAACTTGGACACCTATATATTTTCACTTTCTGAGGTTATTATTAGCATAAGAAAACAAATTAAATGAAAAACAGAATTACTTTCAATAATTTACTCTTAAGGTCAAATCAAATTTATTAAGCAAAGACAAAAATTATTCACGATAATTCAAAACAAAATGGAAATGTTAAAAGTCATGAAAACTAGCCTCAAACTGAAATTCGGACAGTTGGTAATCCTGTGGGAAAAACAAATGAAACGTGGGGAATCACACTTCATTTTTTCATACTTTCATTTTATGTAGGTTTTAGTTGACGTAAGTCGTTAGCTTCTGTGAAGTTTTGTTTTAATTTCTCAAAATGGCTAGACAATAGGGACAAACGTCGTTAGAACTCTGGGAACTTGTTATAAGTCAATTTAGAGACGGTTTGTCTGTACGAAATATTACATCGATAGTGAAACGCAGTCACTCTACAGTTCATGATATTATAAAATGCTTTAGATCCAGAAATAATGTGGAAAATAAACCAAAACTAACTAAACGGAAGATCTTCACAGAGTCAGAGGAGCGTTGGATCATACAACAAATTTAAAAAAATCCACAATTAAGTGTCCCGAAGTTAGCTACCGAAGCTAAAATACATTTAGGAAAAGAAGTTTATTCAGAAACAATGAGGATTATATTAAGAAAAAATAATTTTAATGGGAGAGTTGTTAGGAAGAAACCATTTGTGAACCAAAGAAATCGTTCAAAAAGATTGCAATTCGCGAAATTATACAAAAATAAAGACTTTTCATTTTGGGGGACAGTTTTATATACAGGCGAGAGTAAATTCAACATTTTTCGATCCGACGGACAAACTTATGTTTGGAGAAAACCTAATGAGGAGTACAAGGAAAAGAATTTACGACCTACTGTTAAACATGGGGAAGGTTCAATAATGGTGTGGGGGTGCATATCAACTGCTGGACCAGGAAATCTCCACATTATTCATGGGATCATGGATCAGACAAAATATCTACAGATTTTGAAGAACAATTTAAGGGATAGTGTGGAAAAGTTAGGTATTGCCGAGTCTTACAGTTTCTACCAGGACAATCATCCAAAGCATCCGGCTTATAATGTTCGTCTATGGTTACTTTATAATTGCCCACATGTAATCTAAACTTCCGCTCAATCATCTGATTTGAATGTAATCGAACATCTCTGGGCGTACTTAGAAGAAAAATTGAAAAGCCACATTATTTCTAATGCTAATGATTTAAAGAAAGCATTAAAGGAGGTATAGGCAAATATTAATCCTTCGTATTGCGAGAAACTAGTACGATCCATGCCGAATCGATTAAAAGCTGCAAGAGCAAATAAAAGACTATCAACACAATATTAATATCAAATAAAAATAGCATAAAACATATGTATATATCTACAAAAAATTGTCTACTGTCCGAGTTTAATTTTGAGGTGAAATTCCATTACTTTTTAAACTTCGTTTTTTTATGACTTAATTTAAATAAATTTTGTTTTTAGTAAATTTATATAACCTTGAATAAAGCTTTCTAAAAATAGCTTTATTTTTTATTTATATTCTTTTCTTACCCTACCAATCGCTTCATAAGGCCCAAAAATGTCAGTGTCCGAGTTTTACTTTGAGCCACTGTAAATACATGCCCAATCGAATTGTTTTTCCTTTTTTTTTTAATTTTAAGCGAATTATTATATACTTTCGAGAACATCGTAATTACGCTACGGATTTTATGCAGTTGTGACAAAAACGAATGGATTGAATATAGAATAGCGAACGATTTAAAGAATTTAAAAATATTGTTGCATTGATTTCAACGTTATAAAATCATTAAGAAACTTTTGTTTTTTATAAAATTTGTAGTCCAGGCATGATTCTTTACGAATTTATCAGTTTTGTCCACGTGTACCAATGAAATATAAATTTCACATCTAATTATGATAATATAACCTTGAACACCGACTGAACAATATGGTTTTGGTGATTTTATGAAATAGTTTTTCCAAAAATACAGTGACAACTGCTGTGGTACAAAACTCGGACCTCTCAAGGGTTTCGAATTAGAATCCTTTAGGTTTACAGCGATAACATCGATAACAGCCTGAAAATTAGTAAAAATGACATAGCTAAGACTGAGAATTTTTCTTTGACTTCTGCAAGTTAATCCCCTTGTACTGTAACATCGAGAAAGTCTTGTAATAAATATTCCTTACGATAAATGTAATAAATATGTTCTTTTTTCATTTCTTCTACACTGAAATAAAATTATATATAGTCGTCGAAATATAGCCATCGAAGAATATGTAGGTGTACATAGTAAACGAGAACTTCAGGGTTTTTTAAGAAATAATGGCCGACGAAGAAGCTCTAATTGTTGTAACTATAAAATGTATTGCAGTGCAAGAAGTAAAATAGGCACGAACTGTTCCATTACGCGTGCAAGAGGAATGGAGCACGAAGAAATAGGAATCTTATTATGTTTAAATACTATGTAACTCATTATATTTGAATTAATAGAAAAATAGTAATCGTAAAAAGAATTATTTGCACTCAGTGTTTTACATGTCTGCGTTAACACTAGAACTACCAAATTAGCCAAAACGACTGATCCCTGGTCTCTTTTTTCGGAATTACTTATTTGTATTCTTACTTATTTCTTATCACATTATTTATACAATTACTAAGTTATAAAAATTTTTTCATCTCAAATTGTCGGACGTATGTATTTCTTTCACGAAGCACATATTACAATACGAATTCGTACCATTAATGACGTATTACGTATTATCCAATACAATGAGCTCCACATTCGGATGTTGTAGACACTCTAATCATTTTCCATCCTCGAGAACATTATGATCTATTGCTCTGAATTTTAAACTTTGCTCTTTTAACTAAAGCCTAGAATGCTCATCATTTTTTCCATTGTAAAGGATTTTCCAATAAGGGCGGGTCGATGTTGAAATGGAATAAAACTGAAATTGTTTTTATTGAAAGGCCCATGTATGCCATTATGTATGGAATAGGTCATCGTTGAAATATCCACCGCGGCTTCGCACAGTGGCACGAATCCGAAAGGTCCAATTTTCAATGATTTTGCCAATTTTCTTTCAATTTCTGCCAATGATTCTTTCAATTTGAGCGTCGACTTGAGCTATGTTGACTTAGAGGGCATCGGCCGATTGCGGCTTATTGGCATAGACCTGCGACTTCAGAAAACCCCACAAGAAAAAGTCTAGCGGGGTGAAATCGCACGATCTTGGTGGCTAATTCACGTCACCTCCGCGAGAGATAACCATACCATAACTCAAATCGTTCATGCAGAATATTCATCGCATCGTTCGCTGCCGGCCCAAAATCCGCAGCAAACAATAACTTTTTGTGGATGCATTGCCACCTGGTGAACCTTTCGTGGGCTGACGTCCTCCCATATACAGCAATTTTCCTTGTTAACATAACCATTTATCCAAAAATGCGCCTTGTCGCTAAACATGATTTTTCGGCCAAAATTAAGGTCCTCTTCCAAACGCTTCGACGCCCAGTCAGCGAACAAACGGTGTTGTCTATGGTCATTAACTTTGTGCTCCTGGGTCAGTTGGATCTTGTACGGGTGCAGGCCCAAGTGCAGTCGCAAAATTCGCCAAGTTGTAGTCTGCAGAAAGCCAATTTCTTGTGCACGGCGACGAATTGACTGCCTCGAGTTTAGGTCAGTTGCATCTTAGTGGCCAATTCACGTCACCTCTGCGAGAGATGACCATTCAATAACTCAAATCGTTCGTACAGAATGTCTATCGCGTCGTTTGCTGTGTGGCCCGTAGCACCGTCCTGTTGCAACCACATATCGTCAACGTCCACATCGTTCAATTCGGGCCAAAAGAAATTGGCTATCAGCGATCTGTAGCGCTCGCCGTTGGCGATGTCACCTCACCAATGTCGTTTTGGAAAAAGTACGGACCAATGACGCTGCCGGCCCAAAATCCGCACCAAACGGTAACTTTCGGTGGGTGCATTGCCACCTGGCAATGAACCTCGTGTGGGTTAACCCTTAACGCTCCAATGGCTCCTCTGAGGAGACACTAAAATTGCCATGCTATTATTTGAAACAGCTTTTGTATCACTAGATTTGCGTTTAAGAAGTCGGTAAAAATTCAAGTGTTGCACGCACGAGTTATAGTAATAAACTTTCTATGAACGAAAGGAAATAAACAATGAAACTATTATACATTAAAAAGTATCTCGATTTTGGAATTAAAATTGCCTGGAGTGCTAAGGGTTAATACGAACATCTAAGCAGATGTTTAAAACTAGCACTGTAAAAGACATAATTCGTCTTTTCTCTTCTGTAATATTTTTAGTGATGAAGATATTATCAGCTTGGGGAAAAATAAATCCGTTAATAAATAAACGTAAAAATAATGCATTTTTGTCCATCCAATAAATTTGTCCAATCCTCTGATAAAGTTTTGAAATAAACTTAAAAGTAATGGATTTCTGTTTCTCCAACCGTACAAGGTTATATTACAAACAATAATAATTATTAATTAACTTAATAACTACAGTTACAAAGAAAATTTTACGACAAGGGGTTAAAAAAATAGCTAAAACCTTGGACGGACTATAACGTTAGGACACGCCATTTTGACAAGTCCCGTAAGCGTATCGTGAACGCGTGCTATCATTTTGTCGCAGACTATGTTTTCTTTCGGTCGTTCCAAGAATTCCTGATATCGACGCGGACCAATAGTCGACTACCGGTACAAAGCGAGCGTATCTCGACCGATCTGGAATTGTTCAATCGCGATATACCGAAGAACAGCGTGTGTCAGACCGGACGAGTCCTGGTACCGAGCTGCAGCGAACGGAAATTACATCACCGTCGATGATGAGTGACAATGCGTATCGATTCGATAGGCATGGGCGGATAGGCTGTATCGTTCGGATGACGATTCCTTTCTCGAGAACTGCGCTTTGTACCGAAAGACGATTTGCCGGCCGATTCGCGCCGGTGAAAACCGGTCATCTTTACCACGTACCGGTGGCGTGCAAACGAGGCGAGGACAAATCGATGTCCCGACCTCCTCCCGCCGCCGCCGACCGGTGCGATGGCAAATTTGGGATTCGTGACCGCTCTTAATATCGCGGGGGCCGAGGGGATCGGTAATCCCGCAGGAAACACGAGGAGGAAGGGGGAAACGATCGGTTCGAAACGAGGGAGGAGAAGGCACGAGCTGCGGAGGGAGTTAACTCGATGTGTTCGTTAACGAATGCGAGAATGCGGCCTGGCGCCAACGCACACGCACGCGTCCGACGTGTCACGCAGTCTTCGCTACCGGCCTCGGTATATTGGTTTATCCCTTCTCCCCAGCTTCCCTCGATCTCCTCCCTGTTCTGTTAGATAGCTCGAAGGCATGCACGCGAACTTCTCGTTTTCTTCCGCCGAGAAAGAAGGAACGGCGGGAAAGGAACGTGGAGGAAAGAGGATAAGAAAGGTGGCAGCAGCCAGTAGCAGTTTCGAGTAAGTAGAGACATTAAGGTGGCGCGAAGATGGTCAAAGTTCTCGCGAGAACCCGTGGTCGTTTCGGAATTCCTTCACGGATTCCCCACGGTTTTTTTTTCGGCGTATCGTTATTATTGCGAATCAGTTTTTGTTATGCAATCCGCAGGCACCGACGCGAGAAATGGGACCACTGCGGGCCCGGCAGGATTTTAAAGTATGGCGTGGCTGCGCGATCGTTACGACGGGCCCCGCCGATTAATGATATACAATTTCCGTCGGCCAGGTGGTAATGTGCTTGTAACGTATGGGGACCAGTCGTAGATGTAACGAACGAAAGATTAACTACGAGGGGGTTCGATAGATGTTTTACTCCTTGCGAGACGAAACTCTTAATTTAACATTCGAACCCGTTCTAGGTACTGGAAGAAGAATCGAAACTTGTGCAGTCGAATGGTAATATACTTTGAAACAGAATGCAGAAAATAAAAGGTGTTCGCGTGCATTGCTGTATATTGTTGCAAACTGGCCCTAGGTAGTTGATTAGAGTATCGAAATTTGTACATTAAAAAGGGATTCGCAGCTAAATAATAATATACTTTGAACAGAAAGCAGCTGATCACCAGACAGCGGATTTTTAGACAAAATAAAAAGTATTTGGGTGTATCGTAGTACATAGTTGCAAATCCGCTCCAAGTACCAAAAGAAGGATCGGAACTTGTGCAGTCGAATAGCAATATACTATAAGCAGAATGCAGATGATCTACAGACAGCGGACATTTAGGCAAAATAAAAGGTGTTTGCGTGCATTGCTGCATATTGTTGCAAACTGGCTCTAAGAAGTTGACAAGAATATCGAAACTTGTACACTATATATGTATTCGTAGCTAAATAATAATGTACTTTGAACAGAATACAGCTGATTCCTAGATAGCCAATCTGCAGGTAAAATGTGTTTGCATACATTGCAGTACATAGTTGCTAACCTGCTTTAAGTACTAAAAGAAGCACTGAATCTTGTGCACTGCATGAGGATTTGCAAGCAAATAATAATACATTTCGAAAAGAATGCAGCTAATTGTCAGACAGCGGAACGTTAGGCAATATAAGAAGCGTTAGCGTACGCTGCAGCAAATAGTTGCAAACTTTATATATTAAACTATATATACAGTAAATAGAAACCAAGTAGAAGTATATGTCCATCTTTCGTAATTGTCTTCAATTATAAACAATGTGTCTTTATTCTTAAATGCATTTAATGTTTCTATGTTTCATATTAAAGCTATTTTTGTCAAAAATGCTTTAAATCGGCAGTTTTTTCTCCCCTCCCCCTTCAGTTATTCCATTTGTTTTGTTTCACTCCAACTTTTGTGAATTGGATCGCCCATATACAAGGTTTGGCAATTTCTCATTGAATTGAAACTACAAGTAAGATGATTCTTCATGATAATTAACACTAGAACTACCAAACCTGTCATTTTGACTGATCCCTAGTTTTTTCTTTCGCAATTATTGAAGTTATAAAAATGTTTTCATCAGAAATTTTCGGATGTACTTCTTTAACACTTTGACTGCCATGTCACCCATATATAAGTGACGGAATTATTCATATCGTTTCTATATGAATTTTAACGTGGATATATTCATTGTAACAAAGTTGATTGTGCTCTAGAAAGTGCAAGAAGGTGGTAGGAGTGCTCTACATTCTACATTTTATTTTTTCAATTTTTATTTCATTCAACATCTCATTTCGATTTTGTAAAATTTTCGTGGCTGTTAGCTTGGCAGTCAACGTGTTAATGATGTATACCTTACAATAAGTATTGTATGAAGTTTTAATAGATGCAGTCTCGTTACTATTACGAAGCAATGTATATCGTTAGATTTATTGTTCGGTAGTTCTAGTGTTAAAATATACCAATCATTTGGCACGATTTATGTCAGCAACGGAACTCACTGACAATAAAAAACTTAATCGTTTCACAGTATAAATAAAAAAATATTCACAAAGATAACGCAAGTATGAAGCCATTAAATATTTCCTGCTTATACCATCCAAGAATTATTAATTCGGTATAACTGTTCATCTCTTGTTTTATCGAGATCCTTCATTTACATGCTCTCGAGCGATGAAAGCCGAGAAGTAAATTAAGTGGTCATTAATTCAAGTGGCAATTATAACACGTATCTCCATTCAAGTATCAATCGCGATAAGCTCGATGATGCCTTTTAGGAGAGATCAACTTTTTCCATATTTCGCTTAACATGTTTTCCAATTTGTTTTTCTACAGCCTGTGATTATAGTTGCACGATAAGCGAAACAATGCAAGCAAAACTATACGAAGGATCGATAGAACTCATCCTATCGATGTAAGTTGAATATTATTTTAATGAAGACGAGATACGTAAAATGAGGATAACTAACATTGAGGAGCTTCTGCTCTGACCTAACCGTTTCAAGAGATTTAGATCACTATCAAATCTTACGAGACCAATAACAGTTTTATCGCTAGACTGCTGACTTTATGTATTTACGGTAGACATAAATATTGGATAGCCGGAAAAGTATTGAAAGATTTTTGTCACTAGATGTATCGGGCAACACTAATCAGATTGCGCCATATTTACGCGTATTTGAGAGATGCCATTTCAGTCTACAATTTTCATGAAGACAGTTTTATATTTCGTCAACCGTGTCAAAAATAATATTAGTGTGAAAATGAGTGTAATTTCTGAAAGAATTTTCTATGGTTTGCAACTTTACTACGAAAAAGGCAAAAGCGCTGCACAAGCTCGGGAAAAATTTTTTAAAAGTTTACGGTGAAGATGCTTTATCAAATGCAACATATTTTCGTCGGTTTCGAAAATATTCACACACTTTTCAGAATAGAATAACTTTCCTAAAATTACACTAAACAACTAGTTTTAGGTGGTAGTAAATTGTAAATTGCTATGCAAAATAAAAATTGTCTGCACAAATCGTGAGACAAGCAAATTACACAGCTATTTATTCCTTCGTTTTTAATCATTTTAATTGGGTAAAAATAATGCAACAGCATTTTTAAATTTATTAACACTAAACTAACCAAACATGAAAATTGATTTGTGTATATCGTCTTATACAAATTGTAAGATTTAATTTATTTATGATTATATGATTGAATAAGTCCATTTAAAAAAAAATCAAGTCAACTACAATAATAGTTACATTTTTACAAGATCTTTTTATTCTGAGACAACTTGTTACTAATATATTTAAAATCGTTAAGATTTTTGTAACACGAAAATTTTCTGGTTAATAAAGCGACGAAAAGGTTTATTTTGAAAGTGGCGTAAGTCCCATCAAATGGATATGGAAAATAATTATGCAATAAAATGTTATGAGATCCCAGCTTTATGTTTAATTATCAAAGTAACAGTTGGATTATAAATGTGCAATGAATTTGTTTTAAACAACGGAACAGTGCCTGTCCACAGAAAATGCGATTTTTAAAAGGCTAAAAAATACTGACGGTGAAAGAGTAAATTGGTTTAAAGTATGTTGGATGAGATTTTTGAGAAGCGATTTATATAAGTTATTCTATGAAACGACAATAAACGAGGATGCACCATTCAAAACATTGGATTTACTACCGTAACGGGGAAGACCGAAAAACTTTAATAATATCCAGTTGGCATTACCATACAAAAAACCGAGACCACTTACAAACCTAAAATATAAGGACTTAATGGATTTATTACATTATATACCACCTGTATACCACAGTTACTTTAAATCCCTCTCGTGTACACAAATTGAAGAAGACTGAATAATAATGAATAAAACTGTATTAATTTTAATGTAAAAATAATTTAACAAAGAATGAAAGTTGAATATTTTTTTGATTTTATAACATAAAAGTGTATACATTTATTTTCATTTCAAGGGAAATTTACTTTTCCTATGGACTTGTGCTTTCTTATGAATTAAAAACGTCGTTTCATTGATTTTGAAAATGGCGTAAGTCCATTCATAGCCATCAAAAACATATTATTTCTTCAATAATGTTAATTATGCTAATTGCATATTTTTTAATTTAAACCAACGCAAACCCTTCGATATCTCGATTCGAGTATAAATGGACTCAAGCCACTTTCAAAATAAACGACTCAATTATGGAATACAAAATCTGAAAGGATCGTTCGACCTGCTATTAAGGATCAGTCTTAAATGTTTTTTCTGTTTTGCATTTTACCCGATCATTTTTCTTCGAAATATATAAAATCTGCAACCTACTGATATCAGCTACGAAATTATCGATATCACGCCATAAGAATCGATTGTAGAATCAGTTTGGAGTCATTTTAAAACCGAAAAGAGAGCGAAACTATCTAATTGAGTAAGTTCTTTCTTTTTTGAAGTTAAAAAGTAAGCAATATGACATCCGTATGGAAACCAAAAGCAGTATAACACGGAAAACAGACATATCTCGTAAAAATGATTAACAGAAATGTCTAAAGACGAATTAAAATTCTTACTTTCAAGAATTCTTCTTTATCTATCCTCATCGATGCTTCTAACATTAAACCGTTTTTCAAGGAGATTTCCACTATCCATAATGTAAGTAAAGCCTAACGAAAGGTCTTTGTACTAATTTAAAAAATGTTGAGATCAATTTTTTCGATTCTCAATACGATTCAATGGACAAACGTGTACGATTCGTCGCACAAATCATTTGAACATTTACGAAATACGAAAAACAGTATTCTATGAGTATTAGAAAAATTTTAGATAATTATGAATAAAATAAACTCTGTAGCTCAATGAGGAAATGATAAAAAAGCACGATACAGTATTAGAACGAGTTTTAATATTTCCATCAATATAGATGACGACAGAGATTCTCCAAGTATTGGGTTGTCCGGAAAGTTCTTGCCGATTAATTTGTATTTTTAATAAATATATACCAAAGTGAATCGATAAATAATCGATTTCCGATGAGTAAATCGGCACGAACTTTCCGGACAACCCAATAATATGAAAAATCAGTATCCACTTCGTTCCTCACGAAAAAACATGCGTATTCATTATTATATTAATATTCTAATTATGCGTTCCTCTCAATTTCATAAAGCTACTGAAAGGAGAAATAAATCGTTTGATTCTCGTGTCTTGCAATCAAAGCATACGATTCCTATTTTGCTGAGAGATCATTTTAATATTAATATTTTATTAATGCGTTCCTGTCAATTTCATAAAACCACTAAAAAGAGAAATAAACCCTTTGATTCTCGAGTCTTGCAATCAGAGCAAACGATTCCAATTTTGCCGAAAGATCTGCAGTCAAACGACGAGCTTTATCATCGAATTTGCCATTATCGTTAATGGAAATATTTTCCACGTTGAAATTATACGTAATTATCGCGATAGATGCTCGATCGATTCGATCGACTAATTTTAACGAAATCGGGGCAGTGGTGCAAAAGTTGGGTAGAATTCGACAAAAGTTGACGATAATTGCGAGGAAAGCCGCGAGCAAGAATCACGAGGAATGAATGTCTTTTCCTTTCTTTCTTTTTTGTTTTGGAACGTTGAGAGCCCCTGGCTCAGTATGTTTATGATGGGATTTAAAAGAAGCATCTTTCTTATCTCCGTCCGACACGGCTACGGGTGAATTTCTCGGTTTTTCAGTTCTATCGGTTTTATTGGGCCTTTTTCTGCTCGGACACCGGGGCGCCGGGGCCCGCTACGGTATGAGGCGAGACGCGCCGTCACTTCCTGCATACAAAACTGAAGCACCATTAACATTCTTCTGTGGTGCACGATCGGCCGTATTATTTTCCACGGATATAAGTATGTACACGTTTATACGCATACAAAGGAACGCCGTGTACTCTCTCGCATATTCGTGTAGCTCAGTCGATGCCCTAATCTGAATAATGCGATCGACCTACCATGAATCTTTCACTGCTTCTCTTTTTCATCCACGCCGTTGATCACGCGATGCCCCGTCGCAGCGGCCGATCTCTCGATTTCGTTGCGTTCAACGGTAGCTCGGCGTCGTGACCACCAAAAAACGATCATCAAAAATTAAACTATTCGTCCGTGATTACGATTCATTTTCATCGATCGATCCACGCTTGCCGGATAGGTGCTGTGTGTGTCGCCGTAGAAAAACGTCTCAAGAATTTTTAAACGAATTCACACGGTTCCGTCAACGGCGACAACGACTCCCATTGAATCGAGACGTAAACAGTTTCCGTTTTGGAATAAAGTTTGGGTCGAATAAGTGACCACGGTTAAAAGAATAATTGAGCGGTTTATTTTGAAAGTGGCGTAAGTCCATTTAAAAAAAAAAATCTAATCAGCAACCATAATAGTTACATTTTTACATGATCTTTTCATTCTGATGCAACTTGTTACTAATATATTTAAAATCATTAAGATTTTGTAACACGAAAATTTTCTGGTTAATGAAGTGATGAAGTAATAAATAGCACGTACATATCAATGTCAATAGAAGAACTCATACAATTTGATAAAAAATTAGAGCAGAGCCTACAATTAATTGTTGATTACTTTTTAACTTGCTGTTAAAAGATATTTCTAAAAATAATATTTGTGTTTCTTGCATATATATTTGCATCCATACTTGCATGTAAAAATGGATATTATTGTATTATATATATATATTCTAATTATACTATGTAGTTTCCAAGATAATACTTTGTTCGTGCACAATACTACGCTTCTTTCAAACTTGTACAAAGATTTTTAAATCCTTTTTTCGTCAAAAAAAATTCGCAAAAAAATTTTTCCAATCGATATCTTACTGAAATATTCGCACAAATGAGGCGAAATATTGACAAACATGTACTATTGCAAAGGACTTGAAATCTATTTCAGTTCGTTGCAGGTATCACACAAAATCTGAGAAAATAAACGAATATATGAGCCGTTTATTTTGAAAGTGGCGTAAGTCAATTTAAAAAAAAAATCTAATCAGCAACCATAATAGTTACATTTTTACATGATCTTTTCATTCTGATGCAACTTGTTACTAATATATTTAAAATCATTAAGATTTAGTAACACGAAAATTTTCTGGTTAATGAAGTGATGAAAAAGTTCATTTTGAAAGTGACGTAAGAGTTTCAAATGGATATGGAAAATGTTATGCAATAAAATTTTATGAGATCCCAACTTAAAATAGCTGTGGCACGGTTAAAAAATGTCCAATCTACAGAAAATAATGTAAATATCATTGACCATAAGTTCCTGCTATCACGGCATTCATTTCTACCTAATGATAGAAATTACGGAATTGTAGAAATGGCGTTAAGGAAAAACAATATATTGTTTGTCCCTCAGGAATTTTACGAAGTCTTAAAAATGTGTCGAAAGAATAAGTTCATTCTAAATGAAATGAAACGTGAGGAGTTCATTTCAACTAAGTCTCTACAAAACGTGAATTTTAAAAGGCCAAAAGATATTGTCGGTGAAAGAGCAAATTGGTTTCAAATATGTTGAATGAGATTTTTGAAAAGCGATCCATATAAGTTATTTTACAAAACGACAATGAACGAAGATGCATCACTCAAAACATTGAATTTACTACCGCAACGAGGAAGACCGAAAAAATTTAATAATTTCAAGTTATACCAGGAACTTAATGGATTTATTACATTATATATCACCTGCACACCGAAGGTATTTTAAATCCTTCTCGCACACAAACTGGAGAAGACGGAATAATAATTAATAAAGCAATATTAATTTTAATGTAAAAATTATTTAACAAAGAATACGAATTGAATATTTTGTAGATTTTACAACATAAAAGTGTATACATTTATTTTAATTTCAAGGGAAATTTATTTTCCATATTGTGCTTTCTTAAAAATTGAAAATGTCATTTCATTGATTTTGAAAGTGACGCAAGTCCATTCATAGCCATCAAAAACGTATTATTTTTTAAATAAAATTAATTATGCCAATTGGAATGATAAATTTGACACACTTAAAAACCCCAAAAAATTATTCTATGTTTTCTGTTACCCACATTTTTAAATTTAATCCAACGCAAACCCTTCAATATCTCAATTCAAACATAAATGGACTTATGCCACTTTCAAAATAAACGGCTCAATTAGAAGAGAAATCTTGTGGAAATTGTTGACTTTTAGACGGTTTTGGGTAGTTTAAGTTATTAACACTAGAACTACCGAACACAAAATCCAACGATATACATTGCTTTGTGCTAATAACAAGACTCCATCTATTTAAACTTCATTCAATTTTTATTGTAACATGTGGTTCATTAAAGAAGTACACCATAAAATTAACTAATGAAAATATTTTTATAACTTCAGTAATTACGAAAGAAATAAGTAGGAACCAGCCATTTTGACTGGTTTGGTAGTTCTAGTGTCAATTTTATTAAAAATGCCAATGAGTATAGATGGCTATATAACTTCATAATATACAACGTCTGCAATTTACATTTTGAGGTTCTCTCAAGCTAAGCAACACTGTGAAGCGACACTGCAAACTAACGAGTTACTGTAAAACAAAGGTTTGTGATTAATTTGAAGCAGAGTAATCGTTAGATTGTGGATATTTATGCAAAATACGATTTTCAAACATCAATTGCAGTCTATAGTAGCTAAAATTTTGAATGGAGCATATGTAATGGATTGATTACGAATATTTATGAAA
>CM052083.1:18109283-18143235 GCA_028453745.1 Agapostemon virescens | reverse complement strand
AAGCAAAACAATGATAGAAAATTGTGGATGGGAAAAAACTGTGGATCCATGAATTTTGTTAACGAAGTTCATCAGTCACTGAAAGAACACCATTTATGCAATGACAGGAATAGTTCAATTTTACAATGGGAAGCAAGCTAATTAAACTTTAGAATAATTGAGATTTAACAGTCTTTTAGTCTCATAGGATTCATCTCTATAGATACATGTACTAAAATCTAAATTTCTGACATTTTTTCATGTGTATGAAACGTTTAAAAAATCGCATTTTAAATATTGTTTTAATGTTGATGTAGTTAACAATCGTTAATACCATGTGTATTGAGTAAAATGTGAAAAATTCTTTCCAAATTCTAGCTAGTTAAAGCTATTATCTCTAAGAATTGTGTGAAACAAATAAAGTGCAATCTTACAATAATTGTCCTTTTACACACTATATGAACGAAAGCTAGTACATTAACATCGCACACTGGGTAATTAAATTATTAGTATGAAAATTATATTTGTTATTCATGTTGCCACATATATTGTCTACAGTGTTGCCCAATTTGTCTTCAATGTTGGCAAACATTAACAGTTTATAAAAAATAATAAGAATTCTGTGTCTCTAGGCTGTCATTTAAAAATTAATTGTTAGATTGTAATCTTATTAATTTATGCACACGGATGTAATAATTCAGTCGTTCACTGTAAGTAATGAAATCAAGACTTTTTAGATTTCTTTTAAAATTATCGCTTTTTATTGTTGTGTATGTTTTTTAAATAAAATATTTAGTAGGGAGTTATTAAACAATTGTTCTTGACAAGCTAAACGTGCTTTTTAGTTGCAACATATTTATGCTTGCTACAACAAAATTATTATATTTAATTTAGAACGTTCACTTTTATTTCAAGGTGATTCCCAAATTAATCATTAATTTTTATCTTTATTTAATCTATAATTGAAGAATCAAGGGAAGTTGTCAATTGCTAATTTTTCTGTTAACAGCTAAGAAAATTCTCCAGAACATGGACACGTCGGTGGATCCTTGCGATGATTTTTATCAGTATACTTGCGGTTCATGGAAGGATCACAATTCTATACCAGATGACGAAGTGGAATGGTCCGAAGACCAGGTTATCATGAAAAATACCTACCACCGACTCAGAGGTAACAACAGGATATTCATATCAATTTATATACATTTATTTTAGCGGTTTCTATTTTTCATATCGAACATCCTTCTGCCATTGCCTTCCACCTTCAATTTTCTTTTTATCTCGCATGTTTCTCAGGGGGCAAAAACAGTTGTGGTATCGTTTTCGGATCTAGAAATAGTTATAGAAAAGCGAACAGATCTCATAACCGTTATAAATTATATCGGTTCTGACTTATATCGATTTTGTAACTGTAATTTTTCAATTCTGGACATCGGTAACACATTTCAACTCTACTTCTATCTTTGTTACAAGTCTACTTCTATCTTTATTTCAAGCCTACTAAATCTTTGAAACACTTTACCCCGCTCACATGTGTACCGTGTAAACGTAAAGCAAAAAATTCGAAGAATTACCGAAATGCATAACTGATACCGATGAAAGTTTTTCTGTTCTCCATAACTGTTTCAGTTATAACTGATACGCAAGGTGTCCCAGGGTTTAAGGATCAAACTTTGTCAGTATATTCTATGCCACTAAATAAGAAAAAACTATTGTGTAAATGACACAGAGCTTTATTAAAAAGTTAGACCAAAATTACGGAATTCAAGTAATATAGGAATAGTTCTCTCGAGCGCCAAGATCGCCCGACCTTACGCCACTCGACTTTTATCTGTGGGGAATTTTGAAAGATAAAGTGTATCAAACATGAATGAATTAATATAGACCGTTTATTTTGAAAGTGGTGCAAGTCCATTTTCTTCTGTTCCGAGAAAATTAAATGTTAGCAGATCTGACAATTAAAAAATATAGGTTAATTATGTGAAGTCTGGGAATGTTTGTACTAATTTATCAATATGTAATTTGATTATATAAATTTCTTTTAGGCGAATTTAACTAAAATAATATATATTTCCAGGCTGCAAATGGACTTACACCACTTTCATAATTAGTCAATTGTAAATATCATTTAATTTCTATTTTGAAGTAACAAATATCACTTAAAATATATTTCATATTAATCCAATTTTGTTTGTAAATAATAACAAGAAATAAAATAGAATTAGTATTTTTTATTTTGAACGTTAATTATATTTATATATTGTTAAACTTAACACAAGATATTAGTATTATTAATTATTTATGCTCTTCATGTGGCAGTGTTTTGAAATATTCATGATGTACAGGAGGTATATACGGTAATAGCTGCTGCATATCCTTATATTTTTCGTATGTAATAGGCCTAGCATCGTGATACAAAGGCGCCAGGGTGATTTTTTCAAATTTTGACGGTCTTTCCCGAGATGTAGGTGATATATTTAGAGTCTCACATTCTGTGTCCTCCATTGATGTTTTATATAAAATAGTATACGGTGCACTTTTGCAAAATCTCATCCAACATATTTGCAACCAATTTACTTTTTCTTCATTAGTGTTCCTTCTTATCTGTTTTTAAATTGCGTTTTGTAGATTTTTTGTTCAAACGTAATTCTCTCGTTTCATTTCGTGTAAAATAAATTCATTATGTTGTCTACATTGGTTTATAACGTCATAATAATCCTGTGGTGTGTACAGGAAATTCTTTTTTCGTAATGCCATTTTTTCTGTCTATGGAAATTGGACTTATACCACTTTCATAATCAATGGTTACGCAATTTCTTTTACCGGCCAATTTTAAATTGAACGAAGCATAGGCATTTTTTAAGATATTAAATACTAACTAGTTATAAACAAAAAGTTTACACTACATTAAGCATAAATTACGTTATATCTCATTCTTTTTAAAAAAGGACTTACACCACTTTCAAAATAAACGGTCCATATAATGAATTAATACAAAAGATTAATAATGCATTCGACGAAATGAAACAGAATAGAAACGAAATTCTCTCAGTTATAAATTCGATCTTTAATCGCTGTCGATCGTGCATTGTCAAGAACAGTAGACATTTCGAAATGGAGTATTAATTAACTCTGGAAGTAACAGCAAGTCGTTTACGATTCCTATATTACGTGATTATCGAAATTTTGTTATAACTTTTTAATAAAGCTCTGTGTGACCTATTTTGACATAACATTGTTTTCTTATTTAGTGCCATAGAATATACTGACAAAATTAGATCCTTATACCCTGGGACATCCTATATAATAATTTGAAACGTTTATTTTTGGAACTTATTCAATCCCTTGTTTAATTAACATTAAAGCTACCAGGCTGCTGGAAACGACTTAATACTAATTTTCTCTTTCACAGTTATTGCAATTATCAGAATGTTTCCACGAAAATTTTTTAAACGAACTTTTCCATTAAAGTTTTATTAATATAAAGCTGATGTAAAATTTTAACAATTGCAATAACTGCATCATTATTATAAAGCAGAGTATATTAGTTTAGTTTAGCGGTCGGTAATTCTAGTGTGAAAAGGGAAACCTAGAAACATTAGTTTCTGGAACTACGTGCCCTTTAGATGAATCTGTAGATAATTCTATGGTGGACAATTCAATCCTTGAGATTCTTTGTCATGTGTGCACTTTATTATTTCTATGTATATTTTCTCTTTTCAAGATATCCTCGAAGAACCAGACAAACCAACTGATATCCTTCCAGTCAAACAGGCGAGGAAATTTTATCGCTCCTGCATGAACGTCGGTAAGGCACAGTTACTGTTACTAAAGTGGTATCGTACTGTTCCCTCGGATTGAAATTCCTGAACATTTCCTAATATATTTTGAGGTATACAATTTTGTAAGGGGTTTGTGTGCGTAGCAGTGTGGTGTGTAGTATTTGTCAAGGGTAGAGCATTTTGCATAGGAACGCATTCAAATGAACGTTGATAAATTTTTTCACTCGATGAACAAACAACCGTACAATGAATGAACGTAAAAGATTCCGTAAGAACATAAAGACTAGCGTAAAACGTAGAGACGCTAACGCAAACAATTAAACGGAAACTAGCGTCGTAACATAAAAAAAACTAACGTGACGACTTCAAAAAGACTGACTAATGCAATGTCTGACTAAAAATTGCCTCGAGCATCGCAACGACCCCACACATATACCAATGTTCATTAATGGGGCGTAAACGTTTTCCACCGATGAATACTTGCAGTAATACTTGTACATCCTTATTGGCTATTTAACCCTTTGCACTCCAAGCAATTTTAATTTCTAACTCGAGACAATTTATGTTCTAGAATAATTCCATTGTACTTGGTTCATTTCTCTCCGTGCATATCAAATTTGTTACGATTAATCGTACGTGCAATACTTCAATTATTACTAACTTCTTAAATAAAAATATTGTGATGTAAAAATTGTTTTAAATAACAGTATGGCAATTTGTACAGTCACCTCAAAGGAGCCATTGGAGTGCTAAGGGTTAATTCGCCGCCCAACTCACACTGGTGGGGTGAGAGTAACTTTGGAAAGTAATGTCTCAGATACCGGACAAAGGGTGGTCGCACCCTAGCTAATACCTGGCGGTTCACACCTGAAGTTTTATGGTACATCTATTGCTATTGACCTATTGATATTGAAAAAGTTGGAGTCCTGGAGACGCATGTGTCTACAAAGGGCAATCCGTTATAAATCAGCGTCATAAGATCTGGCTAAAATGCTAATTAAGACATCTGCCATCCTGATGCACGTGTCTGTCGTCCGTACCATAAACCTCTTCATTCATCTAAACGTCTAAAGACGTTATTCGCTTCTTAACCAGTTAGCTGTGTTTGACGAGTATACTCGTCATGGAGAATTGGCAGTATTTTGTGTTATGACGAGTATATTCGTCATGCGTAAAATTTAGTTAGCATCAGCTATTTAAATTGTAATTTTAGCGAAAACTAAAATATATTCGTAAATTTCAATATGTCTAGAATATTTGCAGATCAAGACGAAATAAAACGAACAAATAAGAAGTATAAATAATTTCAGATGGATTCATGCATCTTCGTATGCTCTGGCTAGAACTTTTGATTTTCGTGACACACATAGGTGCGCGCTTTTAATAGAGGTCGCCACAGTTAACTGGTTAACAATATATTTCTTACAATTTATGATCGCAAACTCGAATGTTCAAAAGAATTTAAAAAACTTTTGCGAAAATCAGTGTACAGGATGTATAAAAATGTTGTGTCTTCGCTTAAAATGCCCAAATTGAGAGTACAAGTAAGTCTCCGCCTTTTAAAATCAGATAGCGCAAGCAATAAGTGATGGCAGCTAGTGTCGGATGTACATCTGTCAACAACATAATCTCGAAATAGGTTATTTTGCCCCTTACGGTCTCTGGATCTCTTGGGAATGATCGATTCATTAATTGTTTAAGACGATGGTTGCAATTGATTCCAAAGATGTGTAACAATACCTGATCCAGGAATCTTCGAGAATTTACCACATGCTCTTTGCAATTCACCTTGCAATCCTCGAAGATCTTCAAGATCCTACATCTTCAATGATTCCCCCCCTCGTTCTTGGTCTTCAAGCATAATCAAACTCATACTTTACAATGTTATTAGGACTATAAATAAGTCTCCGCCTTTTGAAATCAGATACCGCAACCAGTAAGTTATGGCAGCTAGTATCAGATGTAAGACGTCATATCGTGAGATTGCACATCTGTCAACACGATAACCACGAAATATTAGTGATTGTGTATCAGCGTCGTATATTTTTTCCGTGCGAAAATGTCGAGTTTTGAGGCGAATAAACATCATTTGCGGGAAGTATTGATTTAGTTCTTTAACACATTGACTGCCAAACTGGCAGCCAAAAAATTTGCATAAAGTCGGAGCTATTTATCAAGTGAAATAAAAATTGAAAAAATAAAACTTACAACACTGAGTAGTTTTCCGACCTTTTTGCATTTTCTGGGCCACCGTCAAATTGGTTACAATGAATATATTAATATGAATATTCATTTAAAATTCGCAAAAATAATTCCGTCACCCTTATGTGAGTGACGTGGCAGCCAAAGCGCTAATTTGAAGAAATCTGCAGCTGAGGCGCATAGATTGTTGGCAGAAGCATATGGTGAGGCTGTATTAAGTGAGAGAAGTTATCGTGAGTGGTTTCAAAAGTTTAAGAACGGTGAATTTGATATAAAAGACAAAGTACGTAATGGAAGGTCGAAATTTTATTGAATGAAAATTCGTGCCGAACGCAAGAAGAACTTGCACTTGCATTATCAGTGACTCGACAAGTGATTTTACATCGTTTAAAATCATTGGGAATGTTTGAAAGGCAAGGAAATTGGTTTCCATATGAACCGACGCCGAGAAACGTTGAACGCTGATTGTCCACATGTGGACTGTGAAACCTTTCAGATGAAAAATATGAAAACCTACTTGGAAACACTTAATTGGGAAGTTTTACCCCACCCGCCCTATTCACCAGACATTGCCCCTTCTGGTTACTATTGGGTTGTTCGGAAAGTAATTTTGTTTTTTTTTTTTTGTGAAAATGAAAGACAGTTTTCGTATAATGAACAAATATTTTATTAAATTATATATTGGCCATTCTGGTCCAATACCTTTTGCCATCTTTCTGGTAGTAGCATGATTCCACGCTCATAAAATGTTTGGTCTTTGATGGCAAAGAACTGATTGAGGTGGTTTTTGACGTCCTTATTTGAAGTGAAGGTTTTACCGTCTAAAAAATTTTGCAGTGACCCGAACAAATAATAATGCGAAGGTGCCAGATCTGGAGAATATGGTGGGTGTGGCATTGTATCCCATTCAAGCTGTAAAAGCATTTGGCGAGTGACCAAACTTGTATGAGGTCTCGCATTATCTTATTGGGACACTACACCTTTTCTGTTGATTAATTCTGGCCTTTTCTGTTGAAGTGCATCATTCAGTTTGTCCAGCTGATGACAATAGACTTCCGAATTAATTGTTGTGTTATCCGGTAAAAGCTCAAAAAAACAATTCCTTTAAAATCCCACCAAATAGACCGCATCATCTTTTTTTGATGGATATTGGCTTTGGAAATGCTTTGAGCCGGTTCATCTTTTTTGTTCCATGATCTCTTGCGTTTGACATTGTTATATACAATCCATTTCTTGTCCCCAGTAATGATGCGCTTAAAAAATGAATCATTTTCGTGACGTTTGAGAAGCGAATCACAGACCTCAACGCGACGACACAAATTTCTCTCCGTGAGAACATGGGGAACCCATATATCGAGCTTCGAGGTTAAACCCAGGCCTTTCAAGTGGTCATAAACAGTTGAATTTGATAAATTTAACCTCTCACCGATCTCATGTGTTGTTATTCGCCGGTTTGCATCAACTAATGCCTTTATCGTGTCTTTATCAGCTTCAACCGGCCTTCCAAAACGTGGTGCATCTTCGACATCAATATTGCCGGATCGAAATTTTGCAAACCAGTTCTGGCACTGGTGTACTGTCAACACATCTTCTCCTTACACATCGGTTAATTTCTTTCTGGCTTGAACAGCATTTTTACCTTTTAAAAAAAAAAAGTAAAATATGACGAAAATGCTGCTTATTGCTCTCCATATTTAAAAGGACACCAACCAAAAACTACTGTGTAGAATCAATTGGACTTTTTCACACACAAGCCTTGCTATATCAGCTCTCAAAACATATAATGATTATGCTGCTTAAGTGTGAAGTTGGGTGCAAAGAAATACAATTAAATCCTCTGTCGGGAAAGAACGAAATTACTTTCCGAACAACCCAATACTTGTTTTCATCGATGACGTATGGCCTGTCTGAGCAGCACTTCACATTATATGAAGATACCAAAAATTGGGTCGATTCATGTATGGCGTCAGAAGATGAAGCGTTCTTCGGACGCAGTATCCGGATGCTGCCAGAAAGATGAGAAAAAGTAATGGCCAGCGATAGACATTATTTTGAATAAAACATGAGGGACCGTTCTTTCACAATAAATGCACAATGTAAGATGAAAAACGGCGGAGACTGATTTGTACTCTTAATACCATCTAATTAGGTACCAATATTTCGAAATTTATTAAAACGCGGACCCTTAAATATCTTGACCTTAACATAAATGGACTTGGGCCACTTTAAAAATAAACGGCTCATGCATATTTTTTATCAAGCCACATTTATTTCGACGCTTGAATATTAACTACAAACGAATAAAACTTGATTTCATGAGAAAAGAAAGTCACGAAATTTATACTTGCTAGACTTTGTTCACAATCTTCATCGCGAGTCTGACTTGTAAGGGGTTTGTGTGCGTAGTGTTGTGGTGTGTAGTATTTGTCAAGGATGGAGCGTTTGGCGTAGGAACGGATTCAAACGAAGTACAATAAATGAACGTAAAAGATTCCGTAAGAACATAAAGACTAAGCGTAAAACGTACTAAACGTACTAAAAATTGGGGCGATTCATGGATAACGTCAAAAAATGAAGCATTTTTCCGACGCGGTATCCGGGCGCTGTCAAAAAGATGGAAAAAAGTAATGGCCAGCAATGGAAAGTACTTTGAATAAAACATAAGGTACCGTTCTTTCACAATAAATGCCCAATTTAGAATGAAAAAGGGCGGAGACTTATTTGTACTCATTAAGCGAATAAGTACATATTATATAAATCTAGATGATAATCAAATTTTTAAACTATTTTCCATGGGAACGAACAGATTGCGACTCATGGTTCCTATTGCTAATTTGTTCCTTTCGTCGAGTGGAATATAATGCAATCATAAAATAGTTTGACCTTGAAAAAATCGATGGGTAATTTTGCGTCATGATTTTTTTATGGATCGTCATCGATCCAATGGTGTTAGAATTCTCATATGATAGTGAAGAGACAACGTTTTTTCAAAGTCAAAGAAAGTTTCCTGAAAATAGTCGTCGTTTATCTATTTTTTTTTTCTATTACAAGCTCACTGGAATCAACTGTCTATCAGATTGAATTTTTATGTAGCTATTGTTTTATAATATCCTGTCAGAGTCTATCGAGAAAAGAGATATCAAACCGATTCAAGACATCCTTGATTCTACTGGTGGATGGCCAATAGCAATGCCCCTGAAAGCATGGGACTCTCACAAGTTCCCTTGGCAAAACATCGACAAACATTACGTGACACTGATCGGCAATAGCGCTTTCTACAACATCGAGTATGAAGTCGACCAGAAGAATACGCATCGGTACGTGCTCACGGTAAGCCATTACAACCATAATTTGAAATGTTCTTATGGATATCCCCATTCAACTACGAATTCGCAAATACAGCGGGGTCGAGGTAAATCCGGAAAAATTGTTGTGTCAGCTTGTACCAGAAGTTTCTTTCGCAATGCGCGCGTTCAATGTTGTTAGGTGACACGAATATATACAGGGTGTCCCAAAAGTATCGTAACAGCGGGAAATGAGATCCCTGAGATTCCTGAGATCATTGTGAAAATTCAATCTGCGACTTCGTTTAGGAATTATTAACGAAAGATCACTGGCCAATGAAAGAAAAGCATGCGAACTAACACGCGCTCGAACCGTCTGCCGGCCAGGCGTGCGATCAGAAGCGAAAGAACAAGTCAGAGAGCACGATCTTTCCGAATTTTTTTTTACTACGCGACGATAATAATCTTACGAAAAACGCTGTTCATTCTTATTTCAGAATGTCTAAAGAATAATTACTAATTTTTCAGACGCGAAATAATAAACAATTTAGCCGTGTCAGCCGTTTTAATTTTCTGATATGCATGACATCTCACGCGTACCACATGAAATTGGTTTACGATACGTACTGTGACGATAAACAATAAGCAACTCTGTCGAAATACGTAAACGATATTTTAACACATTAACTGCCCAACTGACGACCTCAAAACTTCCATAAAATTAAATTAATTTATAATAACTGAGCAGCGACTTAAAACTTTAAATGTATGCCATATACAGTGACTCACAAAAGTATTCGGACACTCTTTAAATCTAAGCAACTTTTTTAAGATTGGACCAAACATCTTGACATTTCTTGGGTAATTAGATGCATTGATTTACTAGATGATATGCCAAAAGGATTTTGAAAAAGTTGCAATTGGCATGAATTACATGTCAAATAAACACGGAACTTTTTAAATATTTTTTATTTGAGCCACGTATTAAAAATATTGAAGATGCATCTGGTAAATCTATGATCGTTATACACATGCAGAAAAATTCATTGAAATCGATCAACATACACACGAGTTACATGCCATCGAAAATGGTGAAAATCGCAATTTTTCACGAGTCTTGCCCAGTTTCTGCTTAAATTTCCCAAATTCTTACATGTTTCTACGCGTGTCATTTTTCCCGTGTCAATCGATTTCGGTGAAATTTTCAACATGTGTATAACTAACACAGTTCTGAAAAACGCATATTTTAAATTTTCATTACGAATCGAAGTACAAATATTTTAAAAAATGTCTGTTCTTCTTTTCCACGTAATTTCTACCAATTCGAATTATTTCAACATTATTTTTGCATGTCATTTAGTAAATCAATCCTTCTAGTTGCTCCAGAAAAGTCAAGTTGTTTGGTTCAATTTTGAAAAAGTTATTTAGATTTAAAGTGTCCAAATACTTTCGTGAGTTACTGTAGTTATCTAGAAACCTTTTTGTATTCTTCAGATATCAACTAAATTGAATGCAACGAATATATTAACGTACAAATTTATTGTTAAACAAGGACAAATAATTCTGTCACCCATATATGGGTGACGTGGCAGTCAAAGTGTTAATTTAAATAATTCTGCGTCCGAACAAAATTCATCGAACGATTCGTAAAACTAATTTAATGTGGAAGACTGGCGTGATGGTCGTGTTTTCCTACAAGCGAGCTTGTAACACAAACTGAAAGAGGACAGAGAAATTCCTTGTCCTAATAAACAGAAAAGGAAAATACATACCTCTCAATAGAACCGTTTTCGGAATGAGTCGTCGCCTGTGAGGACTTTCAAACGACCGGCCTCCGAAATCTCGACTTTGTCATATTTATGACCCGTCCTTGAGACCCGATCTCATGTGGCACGCACTGGGAATGAAGCACAGTCGAGAACAATGTATCGCGTCTGATTGAAAACATTTGAAACTCTCTAGGATAAAAACAAAATTTTCATGACCATCGCGCCAGTCTTCTACAGTTCCTTCCGATGGAAAGGATGTCGCGAACGCGTTATTGCATTATAATATCTTTTTAAATGTTCTTGTGCGGTGTGAACAACGTATTTAAACGAAGGAAACATTGTTATAAATATTATTAAGTAAGTTATAGTATCAGTGTTTAGTGATAGTGCAATGAAAGTTCGTCGCCATCGAATAGGAATCAGCTGATCAGTTCACAACCATGCGGTGGATTTACAACTGAATGGGTGAGTTTCCTGTTAATGACAATCTTTAACAATTCTTAAATACATATGTCCCGCATGTTCTTTAATGCGATTATTTATTATTAAATTAGTTTTGCGAATCGTTCGTTGAATTCTGCTCGGATACAGAATTATTTAAATTAAAATATCGTTTACGTATTTCGACGGGGTTACTTATTGTTTATCTCCACAGTATGTATTGTATAAAAATTTCATGTGGTACGCGTGAATGTCATGCATACTAGAAAATTAAAACGGTTGACACGGCTAAATTGTTTATTATTTCGGTCCTGAAAAATTAGTGATTATTCTTTAGACATTCTGAAATAAGAATCGACAGCGTTTTTCTTAAAACAATTATCGTCGCATAGTAAAGTTCGCGCTCTCTTACTTGTTCTTTCACTTCTGCTCGCACGCTGGCCGGCAGACACGTGTTAGTTCGCGCGCTTCTCTCTCATTGGCCAGTGATTTTTCGTTCATAACTCGTTAACGAATCTGCAGATTGAATTTTCGCTAAGGAAAAAGTTGCTTCAAATGACCTCAGGAACCCCTCGTACCCCGCTGTTACGATACTTTTTGGACACCCTGTATCAGGAACGTGATCATTTGTTCATTATTGTTTGATCGCTTCCTCCAAATTTCTTTTTATTTACCCCTTACGTTTGCGTCTTTCAAAACGCAGGTCTGAAATTCGCAATGTATTTATACATGGACCGTTCATTTTCAAAGTGGTGCAAGTCCATTTTCTTCTGTTTCGAGAAAATTAAATGTTAGCAGATCTGACAATTAAAAAATATAGGTTAATTATGTGAAGTCTAGGAATGTTTGTACTAATTTATCAATATGTAATTTGATTATATAAATTTCTTTTAGGCGAATTTAACTAAAATAATATATATTTCCAGGCTGCAAATGAACTTACACCACTTTCATAATTAGTCAATTGTAAATAACATTTAATTTCAATTTCGAAATAACAAATATCACTTAAAATATATCTCATATTAATCCAATTTTGTTTATAAATAATAACAAGAAATAAAATAGAATTAGTATTTTTTATTTTGAACCTTAATTATATTTATATATTGTTAAATTTAACACAAGATATTGGTATTATTAATTATTTATGCTCTTCATGTGGCAGTGTTTTGAAATATTCATGATGCACAGGAGGTATATAAGGTAATAGCTGCTGCGTATCTTTATATTTTTCGTATGTAATAAGCCTGGCATCGTGATACAAAGACACCAGGGTGATTTTTTCAAATTTTGGCGGTCTTTCCCGACATGTAGGTGATAAATTTAGAGTCTTACATTCTGTGTCCTCCATTGATGTTTTATATAAAATAGTATACGGTGCACTTTTGCAAAATCTCATCCAACATATTTGCAACCAATTTACTTTTTCTCCATTAGTGTTTCTTTTTATCTGTTTTTTAATTGCGTTTTGTAGATTTTTTGTTGAAACGAAATTCTCTCGTTTCATTTCGTGTAAAATAAATTTATTATGTTGTCTACATTGGTTAATAACGTCATAATAATCCTGTGGTTTGTACAGGAAATTCTTTTTTCGTAATGCCATTTCTTCTGTCTATGGAAATTGGACTTACACCACTTTCATAATCAATGGTTACGCAATTTCTTTTACCGGCCAATTTTAAATTGAACAAAGCATAGGCATTTTTTAAGATATTAAATACTAACTAGTTATAAACAAAAAGTTTGCACTACATTAAGCATAAATTACGTTATTTTTCATTTTTTTTTAAAAAGGACTTTTCCGGAGGGGGGGGGGGATTACTCCGAAGCTGAATTATTGACGAGGATTCTAATCGGTTGAAATTTTAAAACATCTGGGCCTTTTATATTTTCTAATTATTAGCGGTTTCTGTTTGCGACCTCCCGAAGCGTTTTCGCAAAGCAAGGCAGTTATGCGATCTTTACTTGGAAATTTGGAAGTTTGAAACTTTTGAACGTAACTTGGAACTACGAACGATCGTAGGGAATTCATTTTATATCGTGTTGGTATAAATTTCGAGCGGAAGAACCTGAAATTGAGAGCCCAGTGATGAGCGAGGTTTTTACAAAACCTCTGATTCATTTTTTCTTGTAATTCGATCACAAATTCGCTTCTCGCAAGATCAGGCGGTTCTTAATGCACTTACCGGGATGCACTTACCTTCTGCTGTTTGTCGGCATTTTCGAATTTCTTGATTAGATCGTAAATTTGCATTTTCTTCTAATCGAATCCCCGAAGTTACGCAATGACTATCGCAACTGATTTTTTGGCGCACAGAGCCATTTGTGTACCGATTGGTGACTTGCATTTCAAGTTGCCCTGCTGCATCTTGCTCGAAAAGTTGCACGAAAAATTCCGAATCTATCTCGACAGTCCTGTGCGAAAGGATAATTAACATTTTTGAAATTGTAATCAAGACAAGCACCTTTCTTTCGTCTTTCATTTGTCACTGTTACAGATAGATCAGGAGACAGAGCATCCTCTATCAACAAAGAGAGACTTAAGCAAAGCATTCAACGACAACGATACGTACACGTTAGGCATCTACAATATAATCGAAGCTTTTGCGCACAACAAAGGCTACCATGTGCATCAACATCAATTGATCAGTGACATGGAGAAAATGGTGGCTTTTGAGATCGAACTTCTAAATGTAATATAACTTGTTTCTCATCGTTTGCCACACGCTCGCCCGACGAACGCATTGATTTGGAAAATATAAATTTTATAGATCATCGAAACGGATAAAGAATCTCACGCTGCCACTGAAAACTATGAGCGCATGGACTTCGAAGGATTGCAGAAATGGTACAATAGTTCCGGCGTGAAAGCTCCTCAGGCGAAAGTAATTCACTATTTAACATCTGAAAGCGATTATTGTTGAAACTTGTCCGAGTTCATATCCGTCGACGGATATCGTACGCGGTAACTACGAATTTACCTTTTCTTTTTGTTGTCCAACGGAGGACGAAGAAAATCTAGTCACTGTTATCATAATATAAATTGTAAGTCAAGGGGTTAATGACATATTTTCGAGTTCTTCAATGTCTTTACCGTTTCCCGTTCGATCTGCTCAGTTTTGATCTAAATACATAAAATACGCAGTCTTGAAACATTCTACGCGTCGACCGGATTCATTATTCATCAACGATGAATCGGCATAGTCAGTGTCGCGGCAAAGGAAACATTAAATCATCGGTCATTGTGTCCTCTTCCGCTGAATATTCGAAGTGTCCCCAACCATTAGCAAATAATTCAACGAATCCCGGAATCAAGCTATACTGTATTTTGGTCTGCGCAAATACTTGCAGATCAATTTCTTGGAAGTGATGCAATACGTGTTCAAATGGGCTAACATCAGTATAAACGCGTCCGAACCGATTGTCGTCTACAACCCGGTATTCCTTCACAAGCTGGCGAGGCTACTTGGAAATACTTCGCAACGTGTGATTGGTAATGCCATGATTACACAGATTTTACGGCTGATGGTAATTTACATTCACCATTGGCAGTTGCTGTTCTCCCAACGGAGCTAAAGTAGTTACGCGACAACCATCGGGGTTTAATATTTCTCTCGAATGCTCATTCACAGCCAGCCACGATCCTCTGTCTTCGTTACGCTTACCTTTTCTTTTCCAGTCAATTATGTCCAGTGGAACATGGTTAATAAATTCCTGTCGTACACCACGCAAGAAATGAGGAACATCGTTTTCAACATGTCCTATTCGTCGTATAACATTTCAAACTATACGCCAAGGTACACCCACACGTGAAAATTATACGGAATACGTGTAACTGGTTGCTCGATTTTTGCCAGTGGCACCTGTTATAGCTAATCGAATCACCCATTTCAGATTTTTTATCTCAGAAACGTTGAGCTTAAAAAATTGCCTTCGTAGGAATCGATTTAATAAATTCCTTTATCGAATCGTACAATGTTGCGAATAATTATAGACTCAAAATAACTTTTACATTTGTGTTGATATTTAACAAGAAAGATAAGAAAATCATATTTGCATATACCAGTTTCTGTTTCTGATGCTGGTTTTCTTAAACATTTTTTACACTTAAATTCACCGGATGTTGAAGTCCAATTTTTTTATGAGAAAGGGATGACAATTTTTTTTCGGGTAAAATTGCTCTATTCGATTCTCTCTCGAATCTGTACGCTTCACTGTGAAAGAAAATTACATCGATCGTGTCCTTAACGTTTGTTTCAACTATTGTTTTCGATTCCAAGCTTTAGGAAAGTTTTTATTGCACACTGCGATCGGTTAACAATAGTCGCAATTTGTCACTGACTTTTTCCGTAACTACTTCGATCGATTATTCTCTGTTTTTCTACTTCGTCAAACTGAGCACCACGTGTCGTACAAGCAGAAAATTTTTAACAAAACTGATAATGACATATTTTTAAACACTTATTATAACGCTGTCTCGTTACATAGCTATGGGGCAAATATAGAAACGCTTCCGTTGAAGTACAAACAGCAGCTGAGTTAAAAAAATACTCGAGGTCGCATTCGTCTCTTTATTTGAAATTAAAGTAAAAGCTTAATATTGAAGATATCTTTTACTATCTTACTATTACTATTCTTGGAAGAATTGAGGAAGGAAATTAGAAAAAATACTTGTATTTATAATTATTCGCTTCACTGTATATTGTAATCAAAATCGCGCGAAGTCTGATTTTATTGCTGGATGAGTTTAGTGTCAGCTAAACTAGAACGTAGAGCTCCTTAACATTAAAACTGCCAATATTTACTAATTTTAGTGTTTTCACCGCATAAGCGTTGAGATCATAGACAATTATCTGGGAAAATATCAAAAAAACTTCATTCATTGATTTAACTTCAAAATTAAACAGTTTTAATAAACATTTTTCGTTCTTAAACAAACTCTATCTGAATTTTACAGGACGGTTCAGTTAATGCGTCCACCATGGATAATTTCGTAATTTCTTACAATATGAAAAAGATAATATTATATGAAACTTGCATAGCTCAAAGGGGAAAACATAGCGACGCAAACATTTTTAACCCTTTGTACTTGAAGCTGTTTTAACTAGAAAATCAAAGCATTTCTTTTGACCTAGTATATTTTTATTCTACATCTATTATTTCCTAACCCAGACCTTATGTATATGGGGTTAACTACAATACGTAGATAACTCGTCTTTACAACCGTTATATTTTTATAAGTTTTTTAGATGCAAAGATAACGATGTTAAAATTGTTTTAAATAATAGTGTGGCAATTTTTCATGGCGCTTCAGAGTCGCCACTCGAGTGCTAACGATTAATGTAATTTTATACAAGTTTATTAAATAAATATTTGAATCCCTTGCCTTTCAACATCGTGTCAGACTCGTGACGTAAATTCTGAACAAAGTTTAATAAGAATTTATATTAAAAATGTCTCTTGAGTTGAAATAATATTCGGTTTTTGTTGACGTACATCCATCGAAGTACATGTAGCCATATTATTAACGACAAAGAAGAATTGCAAGGGGTTAATAAACTATAATTTCGAATGTACTTCTAGATGGGAAGTCTGCATACTGAACATGAAGATGAAAGATGCAGTGTCATATATGTTCGTCAAAAAGTACATTAAAGACGACGTGGTTGACAAGGTGTGGTTTAATACACGACAATCAATAGAACTTTACAATACAGGGTGTCCCAAAAATATTCGACTTCCACGAAAGAGATGATTCCAGGGGTTATTCCAAGACGGGATTTCCCTTGGCAATTCGCGATTCGACGTTTCATTTTCGATTTACTAACGAAAAAACGCGGACCAATGGGACATCGGACCTACTGCCGAGGCGGAACCCGTTCACTGCAGCTGCACTCTGATTAGTTCATGTCTTTTTATTAATAACTCGAAAACGAAGCCGCGCATGACATTTTCGCAAAGGAAAAAGTTTTTTAGGACAATCTCAAAAATCTTCTCTCTTAAGGAACTCGAACATTTTTAGAACACCTCGTATACAGCAGTTCAAAATGCTAATGAACTTCGTTATTCTGCCCAAGACAAAGGAAATGGTTCGAAGAATAAGAGAAGAATTAAGTAATCGCATACTGCGGGCTCATTGGCTGTCGGATACAGTGAAAACGGCTCTGGCGCGGAAGTTACATATGGTCGTTACACAAATTGGATATCCAGAATGGTATAAGGACGATCGAGCTGTGATCCAATTTTACGAAGGGGTACCAAAACTTTTTGTTAAATGAAAATATTAAAATGAAAATGTATTACACTCTTAAAACAATTTTATAAATTTCACACAGCTGAAGATAGGTACAGATTACTTTCAAAATCTATTAAATTGCGGTGCACACGAATTAATGACAGCTTTGAGAGATTTCAGAGGCGTCGTCAACAGAACCGAGTGAGTTTTCAAAGAATAAGTACACATTAATTGATTCTGGAACGACTTTTACATTGATGATATACAGGATGATTCAGCTAAGTGTATCAACTAATTCATGGAGAACCGTTTGAACGTAGCTTGAATTAAAAATAATTTATAGATAATATCTTATAACTATTCATTTTTCATTCTATATATTCTGTAGTTCTTTTTTTATTCAGGATTCATTCTTCTCTTTGGCCTATTGGCCTTCTATATTAATGTTCACCTTTGTTCACCAATGTTCACATTTATATTCATTGTATGGAATTCTTGCAACCGTACAACGTCTGTTTCAATCATTTCCATTTGGATAGAAGAGTTAAATAGGAAAAAGGTTAATTACTATAGCAATATATTCATTGTATGCAATTCTTGTAACCATACAACGTTTGCTTCAATCACATGCATTTGGATAGAAGAGTTAAATAGGGAAAAAATGAATTATTATAGCATTAGCATATAGAATTATTGTATTATTATATACAACGTTCGTTTCAATCATTTTTTCATATATCAAACAGTATGCGCGTAATTTAGATGGCACACTTGACTAAATTACCTTGTATTATGTATAAATTTCAGGTGGTTGGATTATCCTATAACAGTGAACGCATTTTATACGCAAACAGTGAATGCAATTAGTGAGTACTATTTCATAAATCTGAAAAAGTTTATGAATTCATAGGAATACAGTAAATGGAAGAATAATTATTTGTTTAGTTATACCCGCGGCTGAACTTCAAGAGCCTTACTTCACGCCACTTCTACCGGAGTAAATATTGTTACTGTTCTGTTGTTAAATATTTCCTCGTACGTACCAGGTATGTAAATATGAGACCGAAATTTTTTAAATCACTCCAAGCAGTATGATTTGCCAAGAGCATGCTCGACGAGCATTCGATGCGATTCTGCAGCAATTTTCTGCAAATGGTAATAGAAAATCGATGCTGTCTGCAAATTGTAGTTTCCAGGCACAAAATTCGACATGTTCAACGCTATTAAAAACTGTGCTGTTGTATGATACTCGTATGGTTGTGAATTGAAAATTTTTAACAAATGTCGAAAAAGAAAATACTTCGACAACTAGCGCCACGTATAGGCAAATTCCTGTTTCATATTTGCAAATCTGGTATACGCGTCCGCATATGAGCGAGTAATTTACAATTTGTATTTTATCAGCGCCATAAATTATGCAGCCACTGGTTTTGTAATCGGCCACGAGTTGTCTCACAGCTTCGATAGCGAAGGTATAATTTTATTATAAATTTTGTAACTTTTTGAGGAAATATTTATTTTAGCAAATATTAATTTTCAACATTTTACTGTTTAAATTGGATCATTTAATTATGTTTAGATGATTTTATGTTTCTTATATTTTATATACCTTATGTGCTTGTAGTTGGATTAAATTATACGTAAGTTTTTCAAACGTATTTGCGTTAATTTGAATAATTAGTAATGAGTAGAAATAAGATTAACAGTCCACGTGTACATTTGTAAGATTGCAATGGGTGCAAACTTGAACGCAATAAATAAGATAATGATAACTATTAAATTTTAATAAAGAAAGTAGGTATCATTTGAATTATTTATTTCATTCAGGGATCAAATTCGATGCGAATGGTTATAAGTCTGGATGGATCTCTCAGACTATAATGGACAAATACGAGGACCGTACGACCTGTTTCGTAAATCAATATGGTAATTACACTCTAGATGTCAAAGACGAACATGGAGACTCTATTCAGGTAGGCTTACTGATTTCATATTTATGCCTTGACGAATTGTTACTTGCACAAACATGTTCAAACTTTCATCTTCTAAGCAACCTTCGGTAAACTGTGAATAACTGACATTTTATTTTCTTCGAGGATAGTGTTCGTAATTAAAAATAATCGAAAATTATATTAACACTAGAACTATCGAACAATATACATTTATTGGTAAAAATAACGAGACTGCATCTATTAAAACTTCATACAATACTTATTGTAAGGTACGCGTCATTAAATAAGTACATTCGAAAATTTCTGGTGAAAACATTTTTATAAGTTTAATAATTGCGAAAGAAAAAACTAGGGACCAGTCAAAATAATTGGTTTGGTAATTCTAGTGTTAAATACTACTTTTTGTAAGTAAATTGATTTTCGTAGCTTCAGTGCATCAAGAGATATGTTAGCGTTCCAGATAAAGGAAACGCGCTGTATAAGTTATAAATACATACAAACATTCGCAATTACAGGAAAACTATATAAATTCATTTTAGTATACGATTTAATATTTGTTTATAATTACTTCGTAAAATTTTTTGACAATATCCTTATAATCACTGTAATTGTAATAGAAAATATCGTAGATTACAATTTTGGTGTTCTTAGCGTTACTTAAAATAGAGAAACTGAATTGATGTAATATTCAATGTATTGGGTTGTTCGGAAAGTAATTTCGTTTTTCCCCGACAGAGGATTTAATTGTATTTTTTGCACCCTACTTCACACTTAAGCCGCATAATCATTATATGTTTTGAGAACTGATATAGCAAGGCTTGTGTGTGAAAAACTCCAATTGATTCTACGCAGTAGTTTTTGGTTGGTGCCCTTTTAAATATGAAGAGCAATAAGCAGCATTTTCCTCATATTTTACTTTTTTACTATAGAAAAGGTAAAAATGATGTTCAAGCCAGAAAGAAATTAACCGATGTGTATGAAGAAGATGTGTTGACAGTACACCAGTGCCAGAACTGGTTTGCAAAAATTCGATCCGGCAATTTTGATGTCGAAGATGCACCACGTTTTGGAAGGCTGGTTGAAGCTGATAAAGACACGATAAAGGCATTAGTTGATGCAAACCGGCGAATAATAACACATGAGATCGGTGAGAGGTTAAATTTATCAAATTCAACTGTTTCTGACCACTTGAAAGGCCTGGGTTTAACCTCGAAGCTCGATATATGGGTTCCCCATGTTGATGTCTGTGATTCGCTTCTCAAACGTCACGAAAATGATCCATTTTTGAAGCGCATTATTACCGTGGACGCAAAATGGGTTGTATATAACAATGTCAAACGCAAGAGATCATGGAGCAAAAAGGATGAACCGGCTCAAAGCATTTCCAAAGCCAATATCCATCAAAAAAGGTGATGCTGCCTGTTTAGTGGGATTTTAAAGGAATCGTTTTTTTTTTGAGCTTTTACCGGATAACACAACAATTAATTTGGAAGTCTACTGTCATCAGCTGGATAAACTGAATGATGCACTTCAACAGAAAAGGCCAGAATTAATCAACAGAAAAGGAGTAGTGTTCCACCAAGATAATGCGAGACCTCATACAAGTTTGGTCACTCGCCAAAAGCTTTTACAGCTTGAAAACCTTCACTTCAAATGAGGAGGTCGAAAACCACCTCGATCAGTTTTTTGCCAGCAAAGACCAAAAATTTTATGAGCGTGGAATCATGCTACTAGCAGAAAGATGGCAAAAGGTATTGGACCAGAATGGCCAATATATAATTTAATAAAATATTTGTTCATTATTCGAAAACTGTCTTTCATTTTCACAAAAAAAAAAAAAACGAAATTACTTTCCGAACAACCCAATATATTATTTACGTGATCGATTGATTATTTTGGAATTAGAAAATATGAACGACGATCCGCGCAAAGTGTTAATAAAAGTTTATTATGCACAGCTGGATGGCAAACTTACGGAAGATGAAAATTTGGCAGACGTGGTTGGCGCTCAAGTAGCTTTCTCTGCCTATAACAAGATAGCACAACAGAAACTTCAAATGAAACTACCCGGATTAGAAAAGTTTACCGACGAGCAATTATTCTTTCTAGAATTTGCAAACGTAAGTTAAAAATTGAAAACAAGAATGAATAATATTGGGTTTACAAATGAATTAGTGGCCCACATAATTATGCGGTTTGAATGTATTTCAAATCCAAATTTTTCTATCCTTCAAATTATCGATTCGTTAATTATTTCTTGTGCCAGTGCACAAAATTATTTTTCGCAATGCAAAATATACTTCATTTATTTTTAAATAATAAAAGCTACAAATTAATTTGTACACCTACTATCGTCAGTTCTTATTACATTTGAAATAATTGACTTTTAAGAATATTAAATATCAATATTGTTATAATAACATTATTGTTATAATAACATTATTTCTACAATAGCAGGATTTTTATAAATCAATGAATATACATTGATCGAGAACCTTTTTGCCAATAATTATAGATTAATAATAAAATTAAGAAAAGAGAAACATTTGCAAGGACATTTTAACCCTTTGCACTCCAAGCAATTTTAATTCCTAACTCGAGATAGTTCTTGGTCCTAGAATAATTCCATTGTACGTGGTTCATTTCTATTCGTGCATATCAAATTTGTTACTATCGATCGTACGTGTAACACTTCAATGTTTATTTATTTTTGAGATACAAATGTTGTAATGTAAAAATTGTTTTGAATAATAGTCTAACAATTTTTAGTGTTGCCTCAAAGGAGTCATCGGAGTGCTAAAGATTAACACTTTTTAATATATCTAAGACTTAGAATTTGGAATTTAAAAATAATTTATGAAAAATAAACATTTTTCTATCAATTATAGGCAACAGGAGCCAAATAAACACTTTATTCTGAAATTAACAATTTCATCAAGCTGAAAATAATATATCAATATTGCCCAAATGTTTTAATTGTCTTTAATTATAAATGATACATTTTTGCGATAAATGCATAGTGTTCATTGTATAATTGTCACTCGTAAAATAATATTTCGATTACTTTTAGCATTAACGTGTTTAAAACCTTGATTCTTCCAAGAAGTTGTTCATATATCTGTGGCATATACATATGTATCATTGTAAAGGGTTTTCCAATACGGGCAGGTCGATGTTGAAATGGAGTAAAACTAGCTGTATGTTAACTATACTTTTTTTTTATTTGAAAGGCCCATGTATGCCACTATGTATGGAATATGACATCATTGAAATGTCCGCCGCGTCTTTGAAGGGCCACCGCGTCTGCCGTAAAATGAGCGCAACGCGCATAACGTTAGTACTAACAAACACTCATTTTGATAATAAAGTGTCATTGTTTGAACGTGCTGCTCAATCGTGTAACTTGCCATGATGATTTGACATTACTGACTGAATTACAAACAACAGATTTGACAGACTCCGCCAAAACAATATGGCCACCACAGACTGTCAACATCTACCTGTCCCTACTAGGAAACCCTATATATAAATGTTCTCTAATTAATTAACCAAATTCTGTTCCACAGGCATGGTGTTCGAACGTGAGGCCAGAATACGAAGTGGACGTAGTTAATAGCGACGAACATAGTCCCCCAAAATATCGCATTATTGGAACTCTTTCGAACATGGCTGCCTTCTCTGAAGCTTTTCAATGTCCACAGAACAGTCCCATGAATCCACGACATAAATGTAATTTATGGAGTTAGTTATGTATCGGGAAGAGCGTGACACTTAATTTTGTACGTATTTTCTATTGCTGTAGATAGATCAATGTTCGAAAATAAAATGTAAATAAAGTTGACACATTATCGACTTGCAACAAAAGGGACACTGTTCGCAGATTCGAACGCTGTGACAGATCGTTGCTTCCCGTGGCACTTCTAACGATCTCTTACCGATTTTCCAAAACGGGAGATTGACCCGCACTGATTCTCCGCAATTTTAGCTAACAAGGAGAGTGCAAGGTCTTCGGATCACCGATTCAGTTGAAACTTTGTACATTGGTAGAGTACGTTCTTCTGATTCAGAATATATATGGTTATACCCGCCAACACATAGCTTTTTAAATATTCATAAATAAAAATTGAGAGCCCTTAATTGAAGTTCTATTACAATTATTCATGAAATGACTGCTTAGCATGGTAGCAGCGTGCTAGGCTCACACGCGGCAGACGTTGGTTCGATTCTCCGCAATCGGAACCTTCTTTTTTCATATTTACTCTTATTATACTTTTTTTCATTCACAAATATTTTTTTTCTTTTCTTCTTCTTTCTTTTACATCCGAAAATCTTCAACTTATTGCAGGAAAAAATA
This sequence comes from Agapostemon virescens, assembly GCA_028453745.1. Lineage (NCBI taxonomy): Eukaryota > Metazoa > Arthropoda > Insecta > Hymenoptera > Halictidae > Agapostemon > Agapostemon virescens. Next base: position 18,119,234 of record CM052083.1, on the reverse strand, counting down.
TGAAAACATAAATTATTGTTAAACACAATTTATCTTTCATACATGTATTTATTTACAATTAACAGATAATAACTAAGTATATAATTAACTCATGGCGATAACTCAATACGACTCTTGACATTGCCTAACCCAGACCTTGCATTCTCCGTAAGTCTGGCTACAAGTAACTGGACTTGTAGGAAGTGTGTATTTCAATTCCCAGGTCCATTGGAAGCGAATTGCGGCCGTGGCGCGACTATGAAATTTTGGGGCTGGTGAAAATCGCGAATATGGGAAAATGGGGTTGATAAAAGGAACCATCCTGCAATCCCCTGAAATGCTAGCCTAGATTTTGTGGGCTTTGCTGAAAGAGGAAGGTTTGGGGAAGATTTTGCCGTTGGTCCCATGTCGATAGCTTTAATAGTTTGGTCGAGAGACGTCTTCAAAGATTGCCAAATATTGCGAAACGCTGAAGGGACGATTCACTACCTGTCGACAATCGCGAAAAATTGGGGAAAAAATTTCAGGTCCCCGATTGCTTTGCAATTTTGTGTACACGTTTCTAGACGCGCGGTCAGAGTGCATGGTAATTTTCAGATCGAACGGAATGAAATTACAGAAAATGTGCATATCGGTGAAATCCGTCAACCCCCAAACTGTTACTTTCTGAGGGGGATAAGACATCGGTCGAAAAACTTAGTTTCCCAGATTCTTTTCTAAGTCTGGCTACAAGTAACTGGATGCATAGTAAGGGTGTATTTCAATTCCCGGGTCCATTGGAAGCGAATTGCGGCCGCGGTGCGACTTTGATTAAGCGAATCGATTAAAGACTGCAAGAGCAAATAAAAGACTACCGACAAAATATTAATATCAACTAAATAGCATAAAACATATGTACATATCTACAAGAAAATTGTCTACTGTCCGAGTTTTATTTTGAGGTCAAATTCCATTACTTTTTAAACTTCGTTTTTTTATCACTTAATGTAAATAAATTTTGCTTTTGTTTTTAATGAATTTATATAACCTTGAGTAAAGCTTACTAAAAATAGCTTTATTATTTATTTATATTCTTTTCTTACCCTACCAATCGCTTCATAAGGCCCAAAAATGTCAGTGTCCGAGTTTTACTTTGAGCCACTGTAGGGAATTGATAGACTGTAGATTCCAATGAATCCAACATAGTACGCGACGTTTTCTCTTGTATTATATTTCTAAAACGGCTTCTTACAATGATCCATCCTATTTTATCACTGGTAGTTATAGTATATTTTGAATCCATCGAACAACGTGTAGTTTACGAGACAGAATGCTGACTTTGTTAATTTTGCTAATTTTGCACTGATCCAACGACGCTGATGCGAAAAAAAAGCGTCACGAGTTAACTCATGACCGGACAACGATGTGTTAAGAAGAATGAAAATCGCATGCAGACTTCTATAGAATCTAACTGTAAAATTAACAATTCGAAATAAATCGCACAGAACTGTTTTGATAGCGCTTTATTCAATGTCATAAAGGGGAGGGGCGGGGGAATCAAGTATTTTTAAAACAAAATACTTATACAAAACGTATAAAATCGTGGATTTGTACAATGATCTAATACGCAGTCGATCGCGCGATGTAACATAATTATTTAAGTACACGATATATTTATTTATATATGTATATATATAGAAACATCAACGCCTATTAACATAAAATAAAAAAAAAAAAACTTCACGCTTTCATCAGAGATCATATTCTGTCCACGTTTCCGTTAACGCTTGTTACGTTCACCTGTCTTCTGATGCGGTCGTTGACGCTGTCTTCTACAATTTAACGACAAAGAAACTCGTGTGTAGCATGGCTAGTATCACAATTCTGACAGTATGCTTCTCGAATAAAGTACAATGCGACGTCGAGCGCGTGCGTAAAACAGAAACGTTAGAAGCTAAGCTAAACTTACTGCCGTCTACGTACAATTCTTAACGGACACTTTATATATGTACAAATAGAAACTACGCAAAAACTATCTAAGATAACTTTATACACGCCTAAAGTGAATGGGATAATACTTGACGATAATAAAAAATGAAAAAATAAGAAGAGGAAAAGAAAACAAACGGTTCCGTTCAACAGAGAAAGCATAAACGACTCTGTCGAATCGTGTACACTTTTTCTAGGCGATTTACCATAAGTTACAAGCGACGCTAAAAATACATGATCGACGATGCACGTTCATTTAAAACTAATAGCTGCGCGACGAAGGTCTTCGATTATACGTGTCTACGCCTAATCTAACTTTGTACAAAACAGGGGAGAGACTGTTTCCTCCATTCTCATTCCATTGGCCAGAATTCCTTCCAGAAGCGAACACCTCTAACGTTCCAAAGAAACAGATAGATCAAATCTTTCTGAAGAAGAAATACAATAAAAGAGACTCTACCATTCCGGTAGAAAATGCGAAAACTCGCAATATTCCTATCGCTTTCGATTCGCGTGGTTGTTCGTCGGTCTCAGTTTTTGGGCCGGAAACGGGACATGTAGAAGTCGCAGTCCGAGCAGTAGATCGCCGGTTCGGTGACCTGTTTCTTTCGACAGAGATGGCAGGGCGCGGACCTGGCGCCCTGAGAGACCGCAGGTTTCTGCAGGGAAGACGTGGACTGCGGAGGAACCGGGGCGTTGGCCTTCGCGTTCGTCACAAAGTGCATCTGCTTGTTCTGTTTAGACACGGGAGGATGCTGGTAGGTCGGATACTTCATATTCGACTGTATCTGCCCGTTCTGCAGAGGATTAGGGTACGTCTGATTGGGCGCCAGGATGTTCTGCTGATCGGGTTTCTGCGGAGGTCTTTGATAGTTCTCGTGCCTCTGCTGGTAATTCTGCACGCCTTGTTGCTGTTGATAAGAGGCGGGCGGATTCGGCGGCGGTTGATACTGCGGCAACGACTGGCTCGCTCTGTTCTGCTGAGGAACCGACTGGTAAGGATAACCTTGATAGGAACTGTGGCTGTACTGATTCTGATAAGGACTGGGCGATTGGGTTGGCTGATACGCGAACTGTTGCTGCGAGTGCTGTACCGTTATGGGACTGGCATTGTGATTCCCGATCCTCTGACTGACGTTCGACTGCTGCTGCTGAGACATTTGCTTGTTCACCTGATTGTGCTGTTGCTCCAGCTGGTAGTACGTTTGATAGCTGTTCTTTTGGCACATTGGCTTCTGTTGCTGCACGTTGTTCGGAACGTACTGCGCGTGCATCTGACTGGGATACGGGCTGGCTGGCTTTTGCGTTTGAGAGATCGGTATGCTTTGATTCCGCGGATGAGAGGTCTGGCTTTGGGAGTAAGTGGCTTGCACGTAGGGCGTGTACCCGTTCTGCGAGTATCTGATCTGCTGTTGCAACTGAGGCGAATACGACGCGGGCGGTTTCGACACGTTCGGCAAGCCCGAATACGTTTCTCTGACTATATCCTGACCCTCGTTGCCGTACGAACCGCAAACCTTCTTGTCCGACAAAGATCCCACCGACTCGTTCGAATTCTGCCTCGCGAAGGTAGGCTTGATCGTGTCCGGAATGGGTATCGGGTTCACGCTTCTCAGTTGATCCTGATAGGGCGTCGCAGGGACGCTGTCGGCCTCGCTCTTTAGCGGAAGCGTCTGCTGTTGGAACTTGATAACGGTGCCGTTCTCGCGGTTCAGCTCCGCTTCCTGCAGGCTTCTGATCTCGCGGAGAACCTGAGCGGTCTCCGGTTTGTTCATCGCCGAGCGAAGGACTCTCTCGAGAATCGGATTCGGTATGTAAGAGTCCTTCTCGTCGTCCTCCGCCGTCGCCACGAGAACCACCTGGTCGCAGAACGAGACGCTCTTCTTCTTTCCTATCCGGCGTTTCACCTTCTTCGGGGCAATGTCCTCCTCGCTGGGCAAGATGGTGGTGTTCTGAATGGTGTTCTGCATGGCGACCTCGCTGATATCGTCCTCGGGGTAGTCGATCGGCAGGCCGTTCTCGTGCGGCAGCGTCAGAGACATCGACATGAGCGCAGCGTTCAGGCCGCTTTGTTGCCCGTTCGCGGGAGTGTTGGCCAGCGAGGTGGAGACGAACGTGTTCTGAGTGGAACTCGACTCGAAACTGGAATTCAAAATCGACTGGCTCGACGGAGTCTCCGGTTTCGAGAAAGCGGCTAGGTTTTGCGACGACAGTTTCAGCGGTCTCGATTCGTCCACTGGCTGTATGTCTTGGGAGACGTCCATCATCGACGAAGGGGACCCACAGTTTTGCTTACCCGGAAGCTTCTCCGTGTCCGTCTTCGGGGCGGGTTGCAGTTTAATCTGTTCGAATCTGGCCGCCATGTCTTTCACGGAGGAGACAACGCGAGGACAATCGGGCACGTCTCGACCGGCCTGCTCGAAGCTCTGGCCCAGACTGTTCATCATCAGATCGCTGGTCCTCCTCGCAACCGTTGGGCCCGTTATCGTTTGGGGCGATGACCTAACTTTTGGGATATCCTGATCCAGAGGATTCTGCTTCTTCAACCGCCTCTCGGCTTGCTTGGCCTGTAACTCGCGCAGCCACGTCTCGCTGGAAGATTTCTCCTCGTCCTCTTGCTCCAGGGGTCTTCTGTCGTCTCTGCTTTTCGCAGCGAGGATTTGGTCCCTCTTAACCTGCAATTGAGTCAACAACGTACTGATCTGCTGGCTGTCCAATTGTTGTTGATGTTGTTGCATGGACATCGAAGCTTGCTGTTGCTGGTACTGCTGCTGCTGCTGCTGCTGCTGCTGTTGCTGCTGTTGCTGCTGCTGTTGTTGTTGGTATTGTTGCTGATGATACTGTTGTTGGTACTGCTGTTGGTACTGCTGCTGTTGGTACTGATGTTGGCTCTCCTGAACATGATTGGCAGCGTCGTCGATAGGTGGCGGTGGAGGAGGAAAGTCTTCGCTGGCTTGCCTCGAATGAGAGACAGAGTGAATCGAAGGGTACGGCGGAGGTGGAAAGTCTTCGCTGGGCTGCCTCGAATGGGACACGTTCCCGTTTTCAGGATACGGAGGTAATACGTCGACTTGGTTCGGCTGCTTCACGGGACTCTGCTCGTTGTGAACGTCTGCCCGAGTGACCACGAACGTGGGTTCGTACAGGATCCCGTTAGCGTACTGAACAACGTCGTCCTGGATCCGAGGTTTGTTGTTGTAATTCTGACTGGACGTCGAGACGTTGTTGCCGCTTTGTTCTATGCTGTAGGAGGGTAGAAACGGTAAGGAATGAGACTCGGACGAGTAATCTGTATAGTTCGAGTTCCGGTTGGCTACGTTCGACGCAGTCCCGTTGCCGATGTGGTTCCAGTAGGCTCCGTTCTGCTCCTGGGACACGTTAGAGGAACACTGTCCATCGGACTGGTGTACGGATGACTTGTCCGACTGTTGCTCGTTGTGCACTTCACCCGAACACTTAGACTTGCTAAGTTGAGAAGTGGTCCTGAGCGGAGGAGGCGGGGGTACCTTCGCTACGTGTAGCACTTTGCCAGCGCTACCGTGAAAGCTCTTTCTCATCAGACGACTTCTCTCCAGGTTCGGGTTGCTCGTGTTGCCAGGGTTGACGTTGTTGTGCCCCGCGAATTCCAAGTGACCCTCTGATAAGTAACCACTCAGGGATTGGCACACGTCGTTGCCCTTCAAACCTACGCTGGAGTCGTCCACCGACTGCTTCGGCAACGTATTCGAGGAACCTTCCACGCTCGCGTTCGTTTGACCGTCCTGCCCTTCCCGCAGGTCCGGCATGCTTCTGTTCTTTCTTTTGATCAATCCACCCATCAGCAATTTCCTGCGAATCTTGTGCTGTTTCTTTCCTTGCTTCTGCTCCCCGTTTACGGCGTTCTGTTGGGGATTTCGCGGATTGTTGCCGACCACGTCAACGCTGTCTTTCGACTTTTCTGTTTTCGTTCCTTTAGGAGACGGCGAGGATCGCGACGGGGCTATGGAGAAGTCTTTCGAGACGTTCTTGTTCCGCTCCTCGCTGCGCGCCCGTTTCTTGTCCTTTTTGTCGTCGTCGCAGCGTTTCGCGCGGCTGAATAAACCTGTCCTTTGAATCGGCCTGTCGTACAGCATGTACTCTTCGTCCTCGATCACGTTCACAGCCGTCGCCTTGCTGCGCAGAGTCTTCTTCTTCGGCAGAGTTGCGTAGATCTCGATACTCTTCGCGGCGGGTTTGTCCGCGACCGTGGCCGTTGCGTTTGTCAAAAGTTCTCGGCTGTTTTGCCGAGAATGGTTCCCTTTGTCCCGCGAACTCTGACGCGAGTGCTGGCCAGACTTGCTGGTCTCTCGAGAATGCCTGCCTTCCGGTGCACCTTCTGAAATTCCAGATTTCTATATTACTCGTCTAATTTCGAAGATAACAGCTTTATGTACACGCTACCCTATTTGACGCGTTAATAATTCTTACGCTGTGGTTAGATTGTGGAATTTACGAGTTCTTCGCGAATACAAATACAGTAGCGCACGAAAGTATTCGGACACTCTTCAAACCTAAATAACTTTTTCAAAATTGAACCAAACGACTTGACTTTTCTGGAGCAACTAGCAGCATTGATTTACTAAATGATATGCAAAAATAATTTTGAAATAATTCTAATTGATAGAAATTACGTGGGAAAGTAGAAAAGACATTTTTTAAAAGATTTTTATTTCAACTCGTAATGAAAATTTAAAATATGCGTTTTGCAGAACTGTGTTAGTTATACACATGCTGAAAATTTTTGAATTTTTCTGCATGCGTATAACTTTCATAAATCTATCAGACGCGTCTTTAAAATTTTTTGTGCGTGGCTCAAATAAAAAATATTTAAAAAGTTCCTTTTTTATTGGTCATGTAATTCACATCAATTCAATATTTACAAATTTTATTTTGTATATCATTTATTAAATCAATGCAACTAATTGCTCAAGAAAAGTCTAGACGTTTGGTCCAATCTTAAAAATGTTATTTAGGTTTGAAGAGTGTCAGAATACTTTTGTGAGCCATTGTAGCTGCAATTGAGAGCAGTTAGAAGATTCAAAGAATTGCGAAAATGATTAAGGAGAGAATTTTTATAAATTTTTGTTTTGAATAAAAATGACACACTCGTTAATGTGTGCCCGATGTAAACTCGAGAAATACACTCCCAGACAAAAAGATAGCACACCCGTGCTGTCTTTAATTTTTCGTGTTGAGATTATGCTAGCGTGGAAACTCTGAGTTATATGTAAAACGTACCTTCTACGAATATGTAAACATAACATAGAGTGACTTTACTTCATTGAGTTCTCTTAGTTGGAAGAGAAACACATAATCCGACGCAGACAAAATGATAGCACACTATTTTTACATATTCTTCAGTGTTTCGTGAACTTGCACGGAGTTATTACGTTCAATCTCTGTCTAGAGTTTTGTTATATCGCTATCCTCATAATGGGTCGTGGCAAAAAGCTTAGTGAAAGCGAAATTAGTACAATTTTAGCTCTGCGGAAACAAAAGTTGTCTATTACTCAAATTGCAAAAGAAGTTAGTCACAGTCGAAAAGTTATATAAAATTTGCTGAAAGATACAAGTGCATACGGAAAGAAGAAAAGTACAGGAAGGCCAGTAGCATTATCTGAACGCGATACACGGGCAATAATACTGCTTCCAATTCTTGTCCCACTACGAGAGAGATCGCTAAGGAAGCTGGAGTGGAAACAAATGTACAAAATGTTCGTCGTGTACTCCAGATGTATTTCCTTAATTTTCTTTAAACGAAAATAACATTGGAGAATAGCTAGGCACGCGGTAACTAGAAATTTGTCTTTAGTGTTTGTCGTTCTACGGAGGACAAAGAAAATCTAGTCACTGTTATTGTAAAATAAGTCGTAGGCCAAGGGGTTAATGCGACCGTGTATCTTAATCAGTTAAGTGCGTTTGACGTCTATATCCGTCATGGAGATGTGGCAGAATTTTGTGTCATGACGATTATATCCGTCATGCGTAAAATTTCGTTACAATTTGATATTTAAGTTGTAATTCTGACGAAAACTAAATTATATTCGTAAATTTTGATATGTTTAAAATGTTTAGAGGTCAAGACGAAATGAAACAAACAAATGAAAATTATAAATGATTTGACATAGATTCATGCATCTTCCTGTAACATGGCCCGCCGGAAAACATTGAAGAATAATTGCGAATCGCTTGTCGCATACTCAGATATCGAGAATCGCCATCCGTTTTGCGTCTTACAAACGCAATCGCGTTAACAGGAACTTACAACTCCGTTCGAATACGCGACAATGAGGAACCGGACGTTACGTTCGGTGATAAACATGTTAAGTGGTTGTAGTAAATTGTTATATTAAGGAGTTAAATGCCAACCTTCTTTTTCCCCGTTCGCAGCAGCCTGCTCCTGCAGCATTCTTCTGTGCAAACTCCTAGTTCTCATTACACACGTGTTGTGCTTCATTCTCGCAATCGTGATCGTGTGAGGATTGTTGTATGGCGCATCCATCGCGGCTCTAGCTTTGCTGCTAGCGGCGCTGCATAAAGCTACCGCAGTGCTGAGATCCCCAGCATCTTCAGCTGCTCGAGATTTGTCCAACAATGCGTCCGTTTCTTTGCATAGACGTTCGCAATCATCGCCCGAAGATGCTTGGTAGCCTTCTGGGATCTGAGCAAGCTGTAACAAACGATTTCTATTACATTCACGAATATACCACTTAATCTAGAAACTGATTTTCTATTCATACTTTCGACATAGGCATTGCAACATTTGTTCATTGGAATAATAAAGATTTCATAGGCATTATAGAAAGCGCTTATAGCGTCGTTATGTTGTTTTTGTTGCGTTTCTTTTACTTTTGTTATTCGTAGATCGCAGATTCTATGCGAAAAACGAAATAATGAACTACAAAACTGTGGAGCCTAAGAGAATCTAGAAACATTATTACTGCTTCTGTACGAAATCTGCATTGTTTTGGGAAACTTTCATATTTCATAACCAACATTTTCAACTTAAAAGTCGGTAAAAATTCTCAAAAATACACATCAGCAATCTTGACATGTCAGAATTATTTCATAATTTTTTAATGACATTAAATAAGAGAACCTGTTAATCCGAATTCGCCCTATAACTTCACCCCTGGTCACGATAGAGGGTTCAAATTTTACACGAAGCGGTTTCTAGCCACGTCCTATCGAATGGCACAGGAATCATCTAAATCGGCTGAAGGGAATTTTTGACCAATTTTTTACCATTTTACTCGGTTATATCCTCCATAATGCAGTGGTTCGAATGAACAAACAAAATTGTTAATTAGACGAAGTGTAAATCTCAGTGTGTACCTGTAGATTGTGCTTTAAACCCTGCTGAAGCGGAAGGCTATCCGTAGAAGACAAAGAATACGAATCGTATCCAGCGTCGTAATGTCCGCTACTGCTACTGGAGAGTTCTCCGGATTTGCTTGTCGGACTTTTAGGCACACCCGAATTCCTCTGCATCTTGTTCACGATGTACAGATAGGGATTGTCCATGGTCGTCGAAGAACTCGAAGAGGCGCTGTTCCGATCGCCGGACCAATTTCCAGAGTCTCTTCTTCGCGGCACGTTCAAGTGATCCGGAATGTTGATGCCATCCTGTGGTGACGAACCCGCGCTGAGGCTACGCGTCAGTTGCATCTGTTGCTTCTTTTGCTGTTGCATTACGTTCTCGACCGCTCGTCTGCTGATGTACTTGGACTCCACATCTCCGTCTACAGCGTCCACGCCCTTTACAACAAAAGACAGGCGTTTGTTAGACTTGGTCGAGCGTACGTGCGTACCGAGCACATCTTTAACTCTTTGACTGCTATGGACGCATATATGCGTCCAACGAAAACCGTCGATGTAGACTATGGACGAAAATGTGCTGTTTTATGTGTATCTTTGGAAACTGTTTCTCTCGTATATGTCCAACACTCGAAGAAATCTCATATCTTGTTGCAGTGGACAAATTAA
>CM052083.1:18067524-18095051 GCA_028453745.1 Agapostemon virescens | reverse complement strand
AGGAATGTACCGGAAGTACAAGAATGTACAGGACTATACTAGAATACACTAGACTATACTATATCCATACTGGATTATATTGCACTATATTAGATTAGATTGGATTATATTAGAATATACTGGATTATACTAGAATATACTCGAATATACAAGAATGTACACAATTATACAAGAAGATATTAGATTATATTACATTTTACTGGATTATACAAGGACATACTAGATTACACTAAATTAGACTACATTATATTACATTATACTAGATTATACTAGATTATATTGGATTATATTAGATTGTACTATACATACATTATGTATTGTACAAGAATATACTTGAATATACTAAAAACTAGCAATAGATTTTATTAGAAAGATCAAAATATTCTTTCCCATTTACGATTGAAATAGTCATTGTTATAAAAAAAATTGTTCCGGAAACCTCAGCTAGTAACACGTTAACAGTGGCGATTATGGTAATGACAGTTGACAGTCATACTACTATATACACAGTCTAACTACTCTAAAACTATGACACAACTATTTTATTTAATAATGGTTAGACATGAAGGTTGGATTAAACCCTAAAAGATGTAGAGTTAACCTAAACACATAAATATCAACTAACATCATTCTCGAATTAAATGGCTCATTTACGACTCTACCTATGAAAAAACCTCTTTATGCTAATCGCCGCTCTAAAGGCAAGAGGGGTAGCGTTCGTCATTTGATTATGCTTCTCCCCAAAGTCCTAAGCTCCGTTCCAGCCAATCGATCGTGGCCAAGAAACCACCAAATCCCGAACGGTATAATCCGTTTACATGGCAGAGACTTGGCTGTTCAGTACTTAGTGCGTTTAGGCTTCTCGGCTAAGTCGCTCGAATCGGCCGAGAGACGAAATTTCCCTCAGTTCTCGTTTTTCTACCTGCCGTACCTGGCCCCACCCTCTTACGTGTCGATTTCAAGGTTCTCAAAGGTAAACAAAGGAATTCAGCTTTTCAGATCTTCCGATCGCTTTTCCCTGCTCACCTGCGCCGTGGTTGAAACGCTGGGAAACGGAAAAGCTGATGTCTCGGCGCTGTAGAAAATTCGCTTTGACAGATGCTGCGGAGAAAATATACCGAGAAACTATTTCCTGCTCTATCCTTGAAGCCCGATGGAAAGTTTCGCAAGAAATACGCTTCGTGACTGCGAGTCATAGCTATCTGCACTGTGATTTTTATTGGTTGGCTGAGCGAAGATTATAGAATGTCCTTCGAACCACTCCGTGCGGAGATGTCTGTTTCGATATTGAAGAATGAGATGTAGCTTCTAAGAGGAATGGAAATGTGTATTGCCGAAATGTAATTGAACCAGGAGTCGGAAGAATTTCGATAATTTTCGAAGATTTTCTATAATTTTTTTTTTTATTTTAATTTTTTGTTGCATCAACCCATTAGGGTCATTAGCAACAACGATATTGTTCACAGCGATAAATACAGAAATTTAGCTAAATTAAGTGAAAAGATCTAGTACGCTTAACATACAGATACAGTACAATAAACACAAAAATTAGGTTCAATTAATTGCAGGATATTTATATGTTTTAAAAATTGCAGAAAGCTTCAACAAGAGTTTACAGTATTAGTGGCTTCTTTGATATTTCCGTTGATTTGGTATAGACTTCTCTCCCGTTGGTATTTTCGGCACTCGGTAACGATATGTTCGATCAAATTAGTAGACTGGCAGTTGTTGCATATTGGTTGGTTTTTCTTTTCTATTAAGTAGGCATGAGTCAGATTTGTGCGACCAATCCTTAGTCAACACATCCTGATGCATTCTGTTGAACGATAGTGCCGGGCTAGATTGGAAGATGACATTTCTGATACGGGATATGTGAAATATGACCGTTTTTCCAGAACAAGTTCCAGTGTTCTTTGAGAGTCTTGTGAAACGATTTAAAAACTTCTTCGTGATACGTAGGTATATCGACAGTATGATGAGATGACTTTGCGGCCTCTTTTGCGACTTCATCAGCTTTTTCGTTCCCTGTAATTCCAACGTGTGATGGAACCCGCCCAAACAAAATTTCAGCAGCTTGTTTGTTTGACAGAATTTCATTGTACTTTTCAATAATTTGTCTAATAATAGGGTTTTCAGGTTCGGTATCATGTAGAGCTGCGAGGGCACTTTTACAGTCCGTGTAGATAATGAATTTGCCTTTGTTATTAACTTTTTCTATGTACTTCAGTCCCTCCAGAATAGCGTAAGCCTCACATGAAAAGATTGAGAAGTAACCCGACAGTTTAAAACCTATGTTTTCTTCGGGGGTTACTACACCACAGCTAGCTCCCAATTGAGTTTTAGATCCATCACAGTATATTGGTGAATAGTCTGAAAAGCAGCTGGAAGTTTCTAGGAAGGATGCTTTCAAGAGATCATGGTTTTCACGTTTTTTCGATGGAATATCGAGGTTAATCAATGTTGGTATCTTCAATGTCCAGGGTGGAGTGCTAATCACTTCAATTTGGAAGATATTAAGGAGCGATATGTGCAACTGTTCCAATATATTAGCAATACGAATGTTTATTGGCTTCGGTAATATAGTCTTGCTATTAAATAGATGGATAAATTTATTTGAAAAAATTATTTCCTTCGTCGGATTATACGGGGATGATGCAGTGGTTAGAGTATATGAAAGAGTTAGTTGCATTCTTCTGTAGTCAAGTGGTGGCAGGTTTGCTTCACTAAGCAAGCCTACCACAGGGCTAGTGCAGAAAGCTCTCGTTGCAATTCTTGATCTATAATTATACAGGGTTGTTGGTAACTGGTGGTATAAGTGAAAAGGGGGTGATTCTACATGAAAAAATAAGTCGAAAATATAGAATAAAAATTTTTCGTTTGAGGCTTTGTTTTCGAGAAAATCGACTTTGAATTTTTCATTTCATACTTTAAAACAATCGAATACGTTAGAAAGTGTTCATAGAAATTTAATTAGAAGAGCAGAAGTATGTGTTCGGCAGAATGGGCAACATTTTCAGCAATTTTTGTAATAATAAAATTTGTGACTACTTCGTAATTTACGTGTCCCATCGAGACAACGATCTACAGTGAGATCCGTTATAACGAGACATGATCAAGTGCACGTGTACTTTGCGAAAATTCAAAGTCGATTTTCTCGAAAACAAAGCCTCAAACGAAAAATTTTTATTCTATATTTTCGACTTATTTTTTCATGTAGAATCACCCCCTTTTCGCTTGTACCACCAGTTACCAACCACCCTGTATATAGATAATATATAATTATCGTTTCTATAATTAATTTTAGAAGCAAACGTTGTCTACGATGAATCTAGTGATTGCGAATGGTGTACTAACGCTTCCTTCTTTGCAACTTCTAGTGGTTTGTAGTTTTATAACTTTTGCTTTGATGTCGTTTCAGAATATATTGTACAGTATCGACATTTCTATAAATAATTAATTTAGTTTCATGATAACTTCGATCACCTTCAAAATTTCAAAGAACGATTAATGGATCTTCTATTGTAGTTTACTTCGTCTTAACTATTTTTCTATATCAATTTTAATTTCTAACTTTACGACGCGACTCTGTTACTTGCCAATCAACTGAATAATGTAAACCATCACATTTATCAGAACTTTGATTTGCTTTCAGGGATCCCCCGAGGAAATAAGGCACTGGGAACATGCGATTTTTAGTATAGCTGTCCTAACAATATTTTACGACTATTTAAAAAAAAAATTGTTCAGAAATGTTCATCTAAACCTCGAATTCTTAATCAAACTCGTTTACATTGTCTTATAAAAATGACAAAATTCAATATCTTTGGATTTATAATACAATAAAATTGGCTAGCGTATATTGCCACATAAAAATTACAAAATCTAATTTCTTTGAATATTGTGCAATATTTATTACGATGTGTGATTGAACAAAGAAATCTACAAAATCTGTTTAGAAGAAGGCAACTTTACTTCTCCAATAATCAATAATTAGTCCTGCTGTGGTAGGTTTAACGTCAAACAACACGATCGTCTGAAAACTGTAGACAAAATCAAAAGTATTCTCAATCTGACATTTCAGACTGCTGGCAATTTCCTACAATACGTAGCTTCTTTTGAGAAGCCAACCTTGAAGTGAACAACGTGGATGTACAGTTTAATTTATGCTACAAAATGATCCAGCATAAACGTCATTGTCTTCAGTCGCAGCTCGTATAGCCGAAGATTAAAGCGACTCTCGGTCCGCCGAGTATCTGAGCGAAGGCTGCATCATTATTTTCGTTCGAGATGAGTTTACTGTCATTAATCTACGTTTACGAGCCCCGTCGCAAATAGTAACGAGCATTAAACTGACCTGTGTAAAAGGCAGAGGTTCCGATGTGGCGCCGCAGGCACCGCAAACGCTTTGCTCGACGAGCGTCATGGCAAACTTCTGGTGTGGCACACAGTGTCTCGCGCTGCACATGTCCTCCGCTTCTCCGTTCGCGATGTGAAGGTGTATTCGCAGAAGAATATTTTCCTGCAACGAGATTCCGTTAACACGGCTTTGTTAGTCAGCTTGATAATGGCTAAAAATAAGAAACGCGTCGGTAATCGTTCATCGATTACAGTTATTTGAATCGGTACGAAGACCGATCGTCATTGCCGCCATCTTTCTTAGCATTTCTTGGACATCGTCTGTGCTCGACAAGATTATCGATTTCCAATTATTCGTATACTGGGCGAGTTATTAATTCGACGATTCTCGAAGAAGTTTCTTGCAAGGAAAACATTTTCAAACGAGTTATTACTTTGCTTTCTCTTTTTTACCGAAACGTGAAGGTCATCTTCTGCTTTAAAGTAGAACGCCTAATGCGAACCAGATTATTAGGCGTTTTAAAACTGAAGATGACCTTCGTGTTGCGGTTAGAATGAAAGGACAGGAATAATCGTAAGTCCTTTACGATGGTTTCGCAAAAGAAAACATTTCTTTGAATAACCACAGGAATTGCCTTTTCATGGAACTCGTTTTTAGGACACCCTGTACACTGAGCCTATAAGGAAACGAACCACCGGATCGAATGGTTTTCGCTAATCCTACGGAATTATTAGCTATTACAGGAGCCGGTGTAAGAGCGAGCATAAATCTCTCCCTTTCCCTCTCTCTTTCGTTCTCCCCCCCCCCTCTCTTACTATCTCTCTCACTCTTTTACTCTCTTACTCATTCTCTCTCTCACTCTTTTACTCATGCTCTCTCTCACTCTCTTACTCATTCTCTCTCTCACTCTCTTACTCACTTTCTCACTCACTCTTTTACTCTCGTACTCTCTTTCTCACTCACTCTCTTACTCTCGTACTCTCTTATTCACTCTCTTTTTCTCATTCTCTCACACATTCTCTTACTACTCTCTCACTTACTCTCACACTCACTCTCTCGTTCCCTCTCTCGTTCATTCTCTCGTTCATTCTCTCGTTCATTCTCTCAGTCACTGTCTCACTCACTTTGTTTCTCTCTCTCTCTCTCTCTCTCTCTCTCTCTCTCTCTCTCTTTTCTCCCTCTTCCTCTATCTCTTTCCTTGTCTCTCTCGCTCATTCATTCCCCATCGACATGCACGCCGACCGAACGGCGATTTCCTTTGCAGAGGCGATTTTCCAAGTGGTTTGCGATACTGAATATTCCGACAACCGAACGAGAACCAGTTCTCCGTTATAATTGCTAACTATACCACAGGCTGGCTGAACGATACCTACCCGTAGGTAAGTCTAAGCAAATACAGAACCCGATGGGAGACCACTTTCTCGTTTACACCGCGGACTCGCGTATAATTGCATGTGCACGTGCGCGCGTGTGTGTCGACACCGGTCCGCGTTGAATAAACTGAATGTAACGTTACGAATGCAGTCTCTCTCTCTCTCTCTCTCTCTCTCTCTCTCTCTCTCTCTCTCTCTTTCCGCGTGAGTATAATCAAAGGACAGGAGCGATCGAGTAACTCCGTTATCTCCGAACGCAGGAACACGTTGCTGCTCGAGTTACGCGTTGTGCAATTAATAGAAATTAAGCGCTTTGTTCGGTTGCGCTGCGGCAACTATAATCTACGGTCGACGACACTGCACATTATCTCGCAATACCTTTCTTCAACTGATATTATTATGCTTCTTCAACTGATGTTATTATTACTGCGGATTCTGTGCACGCATGGCAAAAATTGACGGCTGTAACTTTAACACTTTGATCGCTATGTCACCCATATATGGGTGACAGAATTCTAACTCCGTGTTTAAAAATAAATTTCTACGTTAATATACTCGTTGCAATCGATCTAGTCGATATCTGGAGAATACACGAAGGTCGATAGACAATTATATGCCATGCATTTAAAGTTTTCAATCGCTGCTTCATTAAATAAATTAATGTGATTTTATGGAATTTTTCAAGTCATCAGTTGGGCAGTTAATGTGTTAAGAAGATCTTCTTCAGCTTAACCTCTTCTCGTACCGTTTTCTTTGTAACTAAAAATGCTACAGAAGAGAAAAGATAATCTATACCTTTAACCCTTTGTACTCGAACTATGACTCTCAGGCACCATTGAAAATATCTGCAGCACTGTTTAAAACAATCTTTACATCGCTATTCTTGTGTCGTAGAAATTCGTAAAAATTTAATCGTTGCAAGGGCGAGTAATAGTAAACAAATTTCGTATGCATAAGGCAAAATATATCGTGTAGAATGAAAATATTCTAGGTCAGAAAAAGTGCCTTAGGGTTGGAGTTTCGAGCGCAAAAGGCTAACACTGCTACGTCTACTCTAATGTTTAAATAATGAGTATAAATGAACAACATTTGATTTTGTTTAAAAAGAAAGGCATATTATTTATATTTGTTGGATTTTATTTAAAATCTTCGACACGAGTCTGGCTCGTTATAATATGGCATAGGGTGAATGAAATTATTAAAAGAGATAAATAAATTTCTATTTGGTTCTTACGTCTTGCGATTATTGCAAATGATATTTATTTTGTGTAAAGATTGGAGTTGCAATTATTATCGATGAGTGGGCTGTGCATCTTTGTGGAATAAAGGAATTGTTTGCATCGATCGAAAGAAACAGGACCAAACTCTGTCTTTCCTTAAAGATTCTACTAGACTGGGCTAAACATTTCTGGGCTAACATTTGTATTTTTGCTTTCTACATCCCCTTAATTAATGCTTTAAATTGCACAAATTAACTTCTACATAAGTACATAGAACCTCCATACCATTTTAGGTGATTCCAATCACTCCTCATAAGTTTATAAAAACTTTGCTGCTGTAAATTGCATTTACAACTTTTTATTGTATGTGCAGAACATCTATTTATTGCTTTCACGTGCATCAACCAAATTCTATTATAAATAAATAAAATTTTGTTCGCACTTTGTATTGCACCTTTTAACTTCAGAGAAATTTTCAGAACCCTTTTAATGCCACAAATTGCGCCCACTAAATTAATTTCTAAAATCTTAGTTTGTAAAATCTTAAATTGTAAAATCTTCTCAATATTTTAAGCCACACTTAAATAATTATTTTTATAAATTCATAAAATTTTGCCAGTATTTTAAACCGCATCTAATACTAGTTTTTATAAATTCACACAATCTTTTTAATAGTTTAAAGTGCACCTAATATCCGTTTTTATAAATTCATACAATCTTCTCAATATTTTAAATCACATCTACTAATTATTGTTATAAATTTGTAAAATCTTCACAATATTTTAAACTGCACCTAAATAATTATTTTTATAAATTCACAAAATCTTCTCAATATTTTAAACTGCACTTAAATAAGTTATTTTTATAAATTTATAAAAACTGCTCAATATTTCAAATGGTACTTACTAATTTTTATTATATATACATAAAATCTGCAGTCCATCTATTCAATGAAACAAATATTGAAAAGTTAAAACGTATAATTCTGACTCCCCTTTCAATCCTTTCGTATTTAACAAACGACCAATCAACCAAGTGTTAAGTTGAATATATATATATATATCTGCAACGATTCGTTTTTGAATATAGATATATAAAAATAACTTCTTTGTTTAAAAAAAGCTACAACTCTCGAATTTCTTCTACCATTCTCCGTTCACTTTTCAAACAGCTCATGAGTCAAGACTTAGTATTATGTTGATAAAAGTTTTCGTGTTACTTTTTCTTTCAGTCAATAAGTAATTTGAACAGCTTCTGAAAGCAAAAGGTGTGGAATATTACTTTCTGAAAGTAATGGGACGTAGCTAAGACAGTTTATACCGTAGAAACGAAACTGGTTTGAGGGAGAGCTAAATAGTTTTCGATGATCTAAATTCTTGAGCTACTGCTATGCGTCTGGATACCAGCATGTAGTAGATGTACTATTTGTTTAGCACGATTGTATGATTTACACAACATTATAGATTTATATTTATATACACATATTATTATATATTTTATGTTAGAAATAATAATCATTAAATACGAAATTATAAAACAAGAGATGATTGTGTTTGTTATAATATCAGTGTTCTTTGAACGAAATAAAATGTTTTCACAGTACATATGTTACTTTGTGTCGGTAACAATTTCTAAAAAGAAAAATAAATCGTTATTTACAACAATTTGATCTAATTTTTCTTCAGTGCACATGACGCGACATTCATGACAGTAACAATTTCTAAAATAATCATTATTTCCAGTAATTTACGTATGATTTCACAACAAGTTTCGCTGAATTACTAATTTCATTGCTACATATCAGTCCTTACATTACTGCAAAGCGATTCACAGATTCATACGTTTACTCACAATCTATAAGCCAGAACAAGCGTTTCTCATAAAATTCAAGGTTAAATTAAACTATTTACTATTATCCAGAAATGTTTCAAAATGGTAAAAGTCGTGTTTGCTGTTTTAACATTTCTCTCTTAGTTTCTACATTACTCTTAACCAGTTAAGTGTGTTTGACGAATATATCCGTCATAGAGATGTGGCAGAATTTTGTGTCATGACGATTATATCCGTCATGCGTAAAATTTTGTTACAATTTCATATTCAAATTGTAATTCTGGCGAAAACTAAATTATATTCGTAAATTTTAATATATTTAAAGTGTTTAGAGGTCAAAACGAAATGAAACAGACAAATGAAAATTATAAATAATTTGACATAGATTCATGTATCTCTGTACGCTCTGGCTAGAACTCTTGATTTTCGCGACACACATAGACGCGCGGTTTGAAAAGAGATCGCCACAGTTAACTGGTTAATCATAATTTTCGTAAATCTATTACACCTGTGCACGGTATCCACAATTTCGTTTGCCCTTCAACAGAAGATCTTTTCTGCAGAAGAGCGTACTTTTAAGGCCTGGACCTGGTAGTTACCGGCGTCCTAATTCGACTAATCAAATCAAGAAGAAAAAATCGATTGGCATTCTAGGTCGAAACGAAATTGCGAAGTGCCCTGGTGTACGCGGGACCGAAACCTGTTTTGCCTAGATTCGCCAGGTTGGCAGCCGCGGAACGCACATAACAGGCCAAAGGGAACGAGGTAATTGATACTTACGAAACATTCCGCCGCATCGTCCATGAATCCAAGTTGGAACCTTTGTTGATCGAGAAAACTCTCTGCCAAAGCTCGACGGAGAGTGTCGGGAGGCAACGCGCTTTCTTGCGAAAACTGGAGCTGGGAGAACAGGTCCTGGAGCAAACAAGGTGATGCAGTCTTTTAGTTGAAGCCCCTGACTAGAACGTTCTGCAGACTTTCGTACGCGTTTTAGTTTCACATTTTCAATAGAATCGATCTTTCTTCGCGTATTTCTCGAAAAATCGTCGATATTTGAAATATATTTTGTAGCATACTAAAACTCGGAAATATTATTGGGAATAATAAAATTTCGTAATTCATACTAAAACCATAAAACTCCTTTCAAAGTTTGAAACATCTGCTCTCGCAAAGCAGTTGTCTTTTTCAGATATTTTGCATGCTGTAAAAGGTAACCGATTAAAGATCCGTTTGTTCTAGAAAAAAATGCTGCGAAATCGAAGATCGCTAAAAATTTTCGTAAACAAAGCTACTACAGCTGTGAAGACTAAAGACTCCTCTTTGCGACAACTCCTTAAAAATTGATTACTGTTCTATTGAACAAGAAATCGTTCTGTAACACTAGAACTATCGAGTAATAAACGCGACTGATATACATTATATTGTCTAGCAATAGTGACAAGATTGCATCTATTCAGACCATGCCCATTTTTATTACAATATCTGCTTCAATGGCGAAATTCATTCGAAGCTTTCCAATGAAGATACTTTTATCATTTCTGGCATTGTGATAGAAAAAATTACGAACCAGTCATTTTGGCTGCTCTGGTAGTTCTACTGTTAAATACAGTGGCACACGAAAGTATTCGGACACTCTTCAAACTTAAATAACTTTTTTAAGATTGGACCAAATGTCTTGACTTTTCTTGAGCAATTAGTTGCATTGATTTAATAAATGATATGCAAAATAAATTTTGTAAATATTGGAAATGATGTGAATTACATGACCAATAAAAAAGGAACTTTTTAAATATTTTTTATTTGAGCCACGCACAACAAATTTTAAAGACACATCTGGTAGATCTATGATAGTTATACGCATGCAGAAAAATTCATTAAAATCTTTTTTTACAAATCAATTTTTCACTATTCTTGATCAGTTTCTGCTTAAACTACAGAAATTCTTACATCTTTCTACGCGTGCCATTTTTTCCCGCGTCAATTGATTTCGGTGAGATTTGCAGCATGTGTATAACTAACACAGTTCTGAAAAACGCATATTTTAAATGTTCATTACGAGTTGAAATAAAAATGTTTTAAAAAAATGTCTTTTCTACTTTCCCACGTAATTTCTACCAATTAGAATTATTTCAAAATTATTTTTGCATATCATTTAGTAAATCAATGCTGCTAGTTGCTCCAGAAAAGTCAAGTCGTTTGGTTCAATTTTCGTGCGCTACTGTATATGCTTTCAGTCACGAAAATGAATTTTCGAGAAAAATATGTTTTCAGTTTCTCGCCTGCTACAACATGAAAAAAGCCTTGGGAATGAATATGATGACGAGTAAAACGAGTAAGATGGATTACGAAACTGTAGCCGTCCAGCTTTGAGATGAGTCCAAATTTACTGTGGTACGATAATTTTTTACGAAATTACCACGGTCTATACGTGGCCATTTTTCGAGAATCGAGTGTTTGCTGTTTAAATGTTTCTTGGGTCCTCTGTATATTCGTGCGCTGGCCTTTTCTGGTGGAAAAGGTTCCCTGACGCGGCAACCGGATGTATTGTGTACAGAATAGGTTATGAACAATGGCGACGTCCTTCCACGTATCAGGAGGACTGTCTAAATAGACCCTTTTCTGTATAGACCGCGTGACACCGCGTGAAGTATCAAAAGAAACTATAAACATACATTATCTGATCACGACGTATAGAAAAGTTTGATCACTTTGTAATATTATATTCGATTTCGGAATCAAAGGAATGAATAAAAATTAATACAAAAATTATACGTACAGTAAGAAATGCAAGTCAAATAATGTTATTTTCGAATAATAAACAGTTTTTTCTTTTACGCTGTCGAAATAGGAATAATCAAGTATTCATTATTTAATATTCAATGTACGCGTGTATTTTCAGACTATACATATTAAACGAGTTTCTTTCAAAAAGAAAATGGGGGGAAAAACTGGTTATGAATAAGGTAAAGCCACGTCAAAGAATTAAATTTTCTGCTTTTTGTGGGCATACAAAATGCTGATTTCTCGAAGACGCTTATTAATATGTATGACTGCCAAAACATGTTTCCATATTGCAGTGTCGTCGTCATGGCGTCAGGTTCTTTTCTGGTTTCCTTTTTGCTATGTCAGTTGTGTGTGACACATTACAATCTAATTTATCAAAATTGGGCTTCAGATTTTATTTATTTAATTTGAACATTCAAAAAATTAAGTATTTTATGATTTATTTTTCTTATTTGTGGGCTTGTCATTTTTGTTTTTCAGATTTCTCTCAAATCATCGACTAAAAATATTAAAAGTATCGATCCTATATTTAAGTTTAAAATATGTGCGATTTCTTCACATTTTGTAAATACTTTATATTGTTTAAAATCCAAAACAGAGAAACAACAGTTATAGAAAAGAACAGAAACCGATATTCCTTAAAACAGTCGCAAAACTTTTTGATTCTCCACGATTACCTCTTATAACAAACTAAGAAAATAAAAACAAAATAAAAACAAAATGAAAACACAGTAACCAATGAACAATCTTCAGAAAAACAGTTGAAGACACGCCCAATGTTGTCTTTTAACGTTCAGAATACAATAAAATCCATAGTACAGGTATCCCAAGAAACGTTAAAGTTCCTGGGGCGATTCTCGGTGTTATTCCAAAAAAATATTTTTGTTTGAGAAAACAGCGTCCGCGGTTTTGTTTTCTAGTTGTCAACAAATAACGCGGGCCAATCGGAGCACAGCTGCAGCGAGCGTTTTCCCGTACCGTAGCAATTCCTATTTTTTGAGATTGGTCGAGCCGAGATACGCCCACTACCAGCCGTGTTCCGATCGATCCCTGTATTTTGTTGATAACAAAAAACAAACAATCTCTCTTTCCAAGAGACTCGAACATTTTTGGTGCGTCTTATACGTATAAACAGTGCAAACTGTTACGACCTTGACAAAACGTAGAGTAATGTACACTGCGACACTCTGTGCAAAATGTATAATAATGCCCGACTATTATGGAAGAATTCTACATCTTTGATTCTAGATCTTTGATTCCCTTGCAGAGGACGAAGTTTCTTAGAACAACCCTAATTTACTCGTTTTAAGGAATTGGAACATATCTCTGATAATCTAACACATTCCTCAAATAATTTTCTATGAATTCATGGAAAACTTGTAGCTTTCTGCGTGATTTTTCGGAAGAAGTAGCCCACGGTGCGACGTCCGGACCGTATCAACTGCAAAAGGAAACTCATAACGCCCACGCACTTTCAATTTCCCATTACATAAACGTATGCAAATCCGGCATATGTAAATCGGATCAGCGACCCGAACGAAATCTCCCGTTTAGTCATTGCGAGAAGCGAACGCCCCGTTTCTTTTCCCTTAATCAGCATATCGCCGTAGCATGAATGAAACGGGCGGCAGCGAATCATTTCGAAACCACCATGATGAATTTTGAAACTTTCGTGTCGTTACATTTGCAAAGGGGGCGATTGGGATTATTGCGAGGCGTTATGACGTCGATGTCCGCAAATTTTTAACTAACAATCGTGCCTACTGCCTGTTTCCTACTAGTGATCGATGGGGTAATTTGGTGTATTCACACTCCAAAAGTGGGGAAAAAAGATATGGTGACTATACTTGCATACTTTGTCTCATATTTTGTCTAGAATTGTTTTCTTTTTTTTTGTGAAAAATGATAAAAATAAAATAAAGTTTAAATATAAATAAATATTTAATAAATTATATATTATATAATTTTATTTCATAATTATAAATTATATATTATTAAATAATTATATATAATAAATATTTATATATAAATTATATTTATAAATATAAATAAAGTTTTTATCTAAAATCGTGGACGAGGCACATGACACCAAAACCTGAACACGGTTGAGTCGGTCACTGCACAAATCGATTAATTTTTTGTAAATCTTATTTAGGTGTCAAAGCACTTGCTATAGTCATAATTTATTATATTTATAATAACTTTCCCGAATAATTAAGATTAACACCATTAAACGACAAAAATTATTTGGCCACTGAATAATAAATAATTTATTTCAGAGTTTGATTAACTCCGTACACTAATGTAAATCATTGCAATAATGTAACTCAAATGCATTAGCAAGCGCCGAATGATAACGGTGAAGTTTTTAGTGCCGTCTTATCAGAATTAAAGTAAAATAAATTAGTTAGTCCATAGTCTAATTGTCGCAGAATCAAGTACTTGAATAGACAATGAATACTACTTTCAGTATACTTCTTTCTGGTTTACTAGCTTGTCGGTGCGGTTTTGTTATCGGTACTGTTGCGGGAAAAGGAGGGAAGAGCATCTTGAACACTTCAACACTTCAACACTTCAACACTTCAACTGTCCAACTAACAACCTCAAATCTTCCGCAAAGTCAAAGTAATTTATTTAATGAAGCAACAATTGAAAACTCAAAATGTGCTACACATAGTTACCCTTCAACTTTCTTGTATTCTCCAGGTCCCAACTAAATTTAGTGCAACAAATATATTAATGTGCAAATTTATTTTTAAACATGAACAAATAATTCTATCACCCATAAATGGGTGACATGGTAGTCAAAGTGTTATATGAAACAGAATCGATGCACGATTTTCGGCATCCCGCCAGAGACAACTCCTTGACGTCTCGGAGACATGAAAGTCTACAATGGCACCTGAAATGGATGACGTCTAACAGACGTCATTATATGTCAAGGGGTTAAATTGCGGAATTTATGCGCTTACGATAAAAATTAGTGAATTTAAGTTAGTAATTTCTACCAATTAGAATTATTTCGAAATTATTTTTGCATATCATTTAGTAGATCGATGCTTTCAGTTGTTGCAGAAAAGTCAAGTCGATTGGTTCAATTTTTAAAAAACTATTCATATCTAAAGAGTGTCCGAATACTTTCGTTAGCGACTGTATCTAGAAAAATGTAAATTCGCCCAGTAAATTCGCGATCCAGTAATGATGGCGAAATTCAAGGATCGTTCAAACGTTTTATTGTATAAAGACCACTCTAATGAGTGGTATAACCACAACGAGGAAATTTTCTCTACGAGTTTTCCCCGGAATTTCTTCTCTGCAGACGATTGTGCAAAAATATTCCTGCAGATAAGTTGCAATCCACGCGGGCTAAACGAGTTGGTTTCGTAACTGATCTTCGAGAGATTGGTCACACGTAGAAAATCAACAAGCACC
Source organism: Agapostemon virescens (assembly GCA_028453745.1). Taxonomy (NCBI): domain Eukaryota; kingdom Metazoa; phylum Arthropoda; class Insecta; order Hymenoptera; family Halictidae; genus Agapostemon; species Agapostemon virescens. Next base: position 18,080,055 of record CM052083.1, on the reverse strand, counting down.
GCTTCAGGGTGGTTGCTCAACGACGTCTTGCCGGAGAAAAGGATAAAAAGGCTAGAAAACTCTTAACGAAGAGAAAAAAACATGACTGAAAACTATGCAACGAAGTGGATAATGTGAATTCTCTTGTGGCGTTTTAGGAACGGGATACGCAGCATTCGAGAGTGCGATTTTTATTTGAAACCGTTCAGGAAATCGATTAACTCTCGAAATATCTTCCTTATTTGTTCTAATAACGGAAAATGTTTTAAATAAAAGTTGTAGGATTTGAAGTGATCACCAATGTAGTTTTCTTTGACAAACGGACGCGTAAAAGAGATATCGCATAAAAAGATCAGATCAAGATAAAGATGGCATTCGTTTTTTTGTTAATAGCATTAAAGTACTTCTGCCTTAAATAATTTGACTTTATTCGTACTATTATTTTCATTGTGAACGTTATGAACATTACGTGGCAAAACTAATTTTAGCCATTATACTAAAATATTTGTTTCACCAGCAGTCTTTATAGTTCTCTCAAATTTGATTCCAAAATCCAAACATTTTTTGATCTAGTTCCATTGTACATATCAAATACAATTTTTATAAATTCATAAAATGATTTCAATAGTTTAACAGTTTAACTGCCAGAACAATAACTTCAAAAATTCCACAAAATCAGAGTAATTTATTTGATGAAACAATTTAAAATTTAAAATGTACGACACATAGTTATCCTTCGATATTCTCGTATTCTCCAAATTTCAACTAAATGTAGTGCAACGATTATATTAATGTACAAATTTATTTTTTAAAATGGACAAATTACTCTGTCACCCATATGTGGGTGACGTGGCAGTCAAAGTGTTAAACCGCGCATAAATAGTTATTTTTATAAATTCATAAATACTTTTCAATATTTTAACTCACACATATTGGTTATTTTTATAAATTTAAAATCTTCGTCACGAGTCTGCCTCGTCATAATATAGCGAGTGGTTAACGACGTGTTCTAAATTAATTTGATGTTCTTTCTACAAAACACAGTATAGTTGCTGTTACGCACTTGTGACGCTGGTAGCGAATGCGTTAATTTAAAATGTGAACAGAAGTTCTCGATGTCTAATGTGTCCATAAAAACTTCAACACGATCGCGGTTCGACAGAACCGCAAACGGTCGAAGCGAAATGGTGAAGTAAAAGTTGTTCGATCGGTATCACGTACCGAGAGAGTGGAGACAATGGTAATGATAATGACAGCAAGCTACGTCTACGCGCGTCGAGGAGGATGTCGCAACTGTTCGAAGCAGACTGGAGCACTTGGCATCGGAAAAACCAGACGGCTCGCAGAAACAGCATTGCTAAGGCGAGTGAAATCGATGAATGAAAGTGATCCGTTACGGTTTGTCCGGTTACGAGACCCGCTGGAAAATTTCGAGATACGGTAGGACTTCTGCGATTCGAAACTTTGATCTCTGAAATCTCCGACATTCCATCTAGCATCGAAGAGGAGCTTGATATAAGGCGATCCATATGCAACACTATTTTAACCCTTCTACTATTGTTGGCGCCTAGAGCGGTCGATAAATTCGCGCTCATGACACTGCGGGCGCTTAACCTACTCCGATCCGGTAATACGGGAGACGTCAATTAAAAAATCTAAAATTAATATGAAATTTTCAATAGGTCTGCAAATTTGAAACCGGAATTTGCCCATACGCTGCGCTAGCTGTTAATGTAGTTACCGTCGAACCCCGTCGTTGACGCCATTTTATTGTTTCGACATCCGATAAAGATTTTCAACTCACAACCATACAAGTTTCATACAACAGCATAGTTTTTAATAAGGGTTTGGATATCGAATGTTCGTCGGAGCTTACGGCAAGCATGCTCTTGGTAAATCACGGTGCTTCGAGTGTTTTACAAAATTAAAAAGCGGCGATTTTCACGCGAGAAACGAAAAACGTGCAAGATTATCGAAAAAGTTTGAAGACCGCGAATTGCAAGCATTGTTGGATGAAAATGACGCTCGAACGCAACAACAATTCGCAGATTAATTAACACTAAACCTACCATAATGGATCAAATGACCCTTCTTACATTTTCTATTTTACTATTATTGAAATTATGAAATTGCCTTAATAGAAATCGAGTAAATAGATTTCTTTATTCAATCGTATATTTTAATCAAAATCACAGAAATTCTAAATAAATTATATCTTGTCGCTTGCATAAAATGATGTACGTTAGTCAATTTTAATGCATGTTAGGTTTAGTGTTACATGTGACACGAGAAGCTGTCTCCGTAAGTTTGAAAGCCATGGGAAAGATCCAGAAGATCGGAAGTGTTTGTGCTGCTAGTGATGGCACAGCTGAACATTGATCGAATTGAACGTAGAAATTATGGCAGATCTGTTCTGTAGGTGTTGTCACGTGGTCGCTTCAAGTAGCTTGTATTCGGCTCTCGATTACGCGTTCAAGCCCGTGGTTTGCTTAAACCTCGGATTTGCACGCCTGCACGGTTGAGTCCTTCACGTCGATCCTCGAACTACCGTGATTTCCAAATTGGCGGGCAATCGAATAGGTCAGACGAGGTTGTAGAGAAATGGGATTAGAAGGCAACGCAAAGTGATTTTGTTTCGTGATAACGCACCATCGCACACAGCAAAATCGGTCAAGGAAACGATCGAGGCGTTTAGTTGGGAAATACTTTCGCATACGGCTTACTTGCCAGACTTGGCTCCATCCGATTATGAATTATTTGGGACACGCACTTGTCGAGCAGCGCTTCACATCTTACGAAAATGTACAAAAGTGACTCGAATGATTTGCCGAAAAAGGGGAACAGTTTTTTTGGCGCGGCATTCACTGTATCCACAGCATCAAAATGCAACAAATTGCAACAATCAACGTCGAGGAGCATCGAAGAGAAACAACTAGCAACGGAGACGAACGAAGTGCAACGAGAAGCAAAAAAGATCAACGAAGGTAAACTAAGAGCAAACGACAAACATCGAAGAACAACGAAGAGTATTGGTCAGCAATGAAGAGCATCGTGTATTTTCGTATGTATTAACCCTTTATGGGCCGAATTTTTGTTTTTAATCCAAAAAAATTGAGGGAACGAAAAATCAGAAATTATAAACCTATATAGTATATGCAAATGAAAAAAAATTTTTCGGCGTAAACAATTTTATTGCAATATATTCACTATGTAACTTTCAGGTAACAACGGCCTATAATTTGCACTTGACATTAAACATTTTATTTTTGAAATCTCTTTGTTGGATCACATTACAGTGCATACATATTGGTATAGTCAACTATATTGCTTATAATTTCCTTGTCAAATAGTTTTCGAAAATAGGTCACAGAAGAATGGGGTGCTTCGGGGACATTAGAGCAATCTCCTTTCCAAGGGCAATAACAACTATTATTATTCGTCTGGGATAGTGGTTGCCAAACAATTCTTTGTGGTCCTGCATCTTCCTCATCTGACGAGGACTGAGTACTAAATTCTTCGTCACTGTCAATGACGTTTATCTATCGTCGGGGAAATACTATTACATCTTCATCGGACTCGGAATATAATAAGGAATCATCGGATCTATTACCGCTAATGCGTCTAATTCTAATTCCTCTGTTATTTCTATCTGATTTTGTATTCATATTTTGGGTATATGATGTATAAATCTGAAAACAGGAGAAAGCACAAGCTTTATCCTAAATGTACCGAAATCTGCCATAATAGCCCACTGTAACCTCAAAGTTACAAAACTGTATCATAAAAAAACAGTAATAAATTGAAAATTGAAATGCAAACAAATAGGTTGTTATTGATATACGAACCCAGAGCTATTATGTGCACTATTTTTAGTTTGGTAATCACTGACAAAAGCACAAATAATATCAATTGGATTAAATGGTTTCGCTTATTTTTACTGGAGACAGTTTACACAGCATTTATTTTGTTATTTCAGGTTGATGAGCCTAGCAACGATCATAAATATTAATATTGGTTGTCTTGGCAACGTTATAGAATTAAGATTTATGCACCATCTCATGAAAACAGCTATAATTATTTCGTAACATGTCGAAAAATTAAAATGTGACCTGAAAGTTACACGGACCCATAAAGAGTTAAATATGTATTTTCTATTGTATAAAAATTCCGGTTTCATATTTACATACCTAGTATTTCGTAAACTTCGATATACAATCTAGTATTGTGAGGAAAATATGTTCAGTATCGTAAAGGATGCTCGATCGCGAGGTGTTATTGTGATACTTCTTTGCAAGATGTTACATTCAAAGAGACAGGTATTCAAGTATGTTTCGATCGAGCACATTTTATAAAAATGTACGAAAATGTACGAAAATGGCTCGATGACCGGTTTGCCTCAAAAGAGCAATAGTCTTTGGTGTGGCATCCACAAATTGTTAGAGAGATGGGAAAAATGTACACCGATGGGCAACACTTCGAATAAAATATTTTGTATCATTTTTCATACAGTAAATGTGTATTTTTTATACACCAATTGCGATTTCATATTTACTCATTTCAATCATTTTTCTCAATAATACACGTCCAACGAAAAATTTGTTTCGGTCGACTGGAAGAAATGACTGAATGAAATATTGTTTTCCAATAGCTTTCTACACATCTAATTTTATGCATATTTAATGTTATACATGTATTATCTCAAAATGAACAAAGCAAATTCATCTGATATCCGGAAGTACGGTTTTGTGAACAATTTTGAGCAAACCTTTGCTATTGCTTTTGTCGTTTAGGAAAGAAAGTAGGTAAGTTATGGCAAATTGAGTACTCTGAATTCGTTCGTTCGAACGTTGGTGGTTATCCTAGAGTTGATCGTTTTCTCATAATTTTCCGGTGCCGGGATTGATGGTGGCAATAGAAGCTGATTATTCAAAGTCTTCCGAGCATTAGCCAGCAACTGGAGAAGACTAGATAAAATCCTGAGTGACAGACAATCCACGGAGAGGCATAAGCAAGAAATTATGCACTAACGACATTTTAAAGAGGGCCATGTGCACTGCTCTAAGTGCTCTCGAGCATGGCTCAACAGATCTTAATTTTTATCTTACCAAGCTAATGCGTTCTCGAGTACGTTCGCGACACTTCCAGAAAAAAGGACGCAGCTTTAATGCACGCAGTTTTTGCAGAGGGATTGAATGCGATACCCAAAGTTCAAAGCAGGCGTCCTGTTTGCACCTTATCGATCGGTTGCTACGCTGTGACGTTAACGAATAATATAAACATCAGAAAAATATATTTTAGTGAAATCGTGTCAAATAACTGATAAATGAAGCTTTAAACGATATTAAGTAACATTGACTTTATAATTGTCATTTAATATTATTTTTTAAAATATGTTCACCAAAGTCGCGTTGAACATCGATTTCGCTGCTAAAATTATAATAATTTAATAAAATATAATAACAAATATACCGACTACACGAAAAAAATTTGTATGTATCAAAATAATTAGGGTATTCCGATCGTTGACAATTTTTTGGAAACTAAAACATTCTACTTAATACTCTATATTTCGTTTCTTTTGTATTCTACATGCAAACAATGAATAAAATATTATTTACGCAAAAATTCCGTATGTGTGTTCTGTTTTGCTCTTAACTGTACTAATCAACATTAACAAGAACACAGAGTGATTGACAAGATGAAAATATGAGAAGAAAGGAAAACCGTTGACAAGGTTGGAAAACATAGAACAGCAGAAATTGTATCGGTGAAATTAAAAGGGAAGAAAGTAGTCAAAGCGAGTGCAAGAAGATGGATTCGATGAATTAATAAATTGATTGGTCTTCGCGCGATCGAACAGGTTCCGACACCTTGTGCCGAGATAAAAATGTGAGCCGCTTCTGCCTCGATTCGCGGACTCCTCGAAAACGGAATCCACGGAAACGGTAGAAATATCGATTACACAATTCGACATACTTTCCGCAGATCGTTCAACTCGATGTTGGACGGCGTGTCCTCCCGCTCCATGCCGCTGTCCTCCTCCTCTTCGGCGATGACGGCGACTTCTTCAACTTCGACCTTTGCCACCTCGTCCTTTTTCTCGCGATCGAGCGGCGTCGGTGTCGCCGACGTGTCCTGTCGGACTTTTATCCACTTCAACATTTTCCCTCGATCGATCAACACCACGGAAGAAATCTCTCTCGCTTACGCGACTCTCCCCTTATCATTCTATCCGTAAAGAATCTCGATTGCCTCTCGAAATCCACTAGGTCCGAACACCATGTATTCCATAATATCAGCGATGCATCCTCCGTGCTCTCGAACCGCCGAGATAAGAGCAACGTTCAAGGAAAGCGACATAACACGCACACACTCTCTCTCATCTCGTTCTCGCTTCATTCCCGAGCCAACATAAATTCCGAGATAGTCCTATTTGCAATGTCCGTCGACGCAAACGTAGTTACCTGCTTCTCCTCCTCCTCTCCGCTTTACACTTGCCGCGTCTCTTGTCCATGGCCGATCCAGCTTGTTGGAAAGTGTTATTTGTAATTCTAACAGGCGGCGGACGCCTCGGGATCAATCCCCTTTCAATTTCGAGACTCGCGCGAGATGGCGGAGGAGGAAGGGGCGGTTCGATGGATGGGAAACAGGTGGTCGGCCATTGAAAGGGGCCCCTGGCAGATGATCCGTCGCGAAAACTGCAGGAAGAATCGTGCACGGCAATCGCATGCCGGATGTGCTAGTAGAACCCGTTGCCAGACGAGTTGTAGACTCGATTAAAAAGCATAAACTCGTTTGGCGAGTGAAGTCACTTCGATCTACGGCACACACCTCGCCGCCCGGCTCCCTTCGTGCCTTCTGCTTCCGACGAAGAAAATACGCCGTCGAAAGGCTCGACGAAAATTCGGATATCGTTTTCAAAAGGAGACGCGGACAGGTCTCGATCGCATAGCTAACCGGAATCGAGGAAGAAGCGGATCGCTCGCGGGACGTGGCTCCGGAGCGTGACTAACAAATTCAGCTTCCTGGATGGCGCTGAGTCCTTTCTTCCGGACGTTAACGACTCGCTGCATCTTTCGCCCGAGTCGTTCCACTTCGGTGTGCCACGTGCTTCGCCCGTTTCACTGGCACAGTTTTCTTACAGAATTCACGGCGACAGCCGCTCCGCGCGACGGCTTCGTCGAAATTCACGGGTTTCTTCGCCGAGCTGCACTTCCTCGCGTTAGAACACTCGCAAATGCGGTGCGAGGCCTGAAGCATTGTATATACCAGCTCCGCTACATTGTCCAAAACAACCAATCCTTCGCTAATCCGTTTTGCTTTTCCGCAAGCGAAAACGATTATCTTTCGAAGGAGACTGGAAACCTTTGGGCGTAGCTTGCTTCAACAAGACACGATTGATCTTCGTCGATCTTCTCAAGCGAGACCTTAAAGAAGGTTTCTCGGTGATTCTTCTTTCTTCGTCGACGATCACGGAATGTAGAATTTGCTTTGCGTTGCAGGTGACTTCGAAGCACTAGATTTTATCCACGCTCCACACCTGCACGATGCGGAGGCTTCTGCTCTGAGTACACGTTCGTCGTAACTCGCGGTAATCACTTTAGTTTAATTGTTTGAGTATGGCATCCGGCGAAGCAAAGGTGATGGACCACCGATGTATCCCGAGGATAGGTCCAGGTTCGCTTGGTTTTCGAGGCGAAAAGGTTCGGTCGCGACGAGGAACATGGAGAATGAGCACGGGACTACCTGCACGCGGCACCGTACGCTCGTACCTGAAAGCAACGGCTCGCACGGTGCTGGAGAACACCCCCCACCATTCGTCGTCTATCGTCCTCTTCTTTCTTTCCACGGAGCCGTATGGCGATCCCCCCTCCCCTGTGCCGGCCCCGCTATGGGGCCCTACATAGACTCAAGAAGCCAATGACGTCACCTGGTTAGCTGTCCTACGTTCACCAACCTGGCCGACCAGCAGCCCAACCAGTGCCATACCCTTCGGGGTACTTGGCGACCTCTTTTCTAGCTCGTTGTCATCGTGAAAACGTTCCATGGGGACATTCCCGGTTGTGTGCTTTAAAAGGTCAGTTTCTTTTTTTTTATAGGTTTTTATTTTAATATATTAATTATCTATCAACGTGGACTGGTTGATCACAGACGAAACAGTGCCCGGAGATTTGGAAAAAATAATAGCAAACAAAATAAAAATGTCCATTTTTTAACACTAGAAAGACTGAAACTTAGTATATACCTATATTGCCTATATTAAAATTAATTTTTAATATTTTTTATATTATTTACAGTTATATAACAGGTTATTAGTAAATATTATCAATAAACAAAATTTACTTCACATGGGAAAAAAATAATTTATGCATTATTATTTGTACATTTTATGCAAATAAAAGTGGAAATCTTTTTATGTGTACATCTTCCGCAAACATGCTTTTTACATTTTTCACATATATTATTTGTTTTGTTGTTGTGGCAAAGTCGTATTTGACAAATTTTGCGTTTGTTAGAATGGGTTGCATTTGACGATGTTGCAGCTGATCTTTGTGGGTCTTCATGTTTTGGTGAATTTTTCTGTCTTGCAGCGTCTTGCACTGTCTTGTATTCGGTGGAAAGCTGTTCTGCTAAGTGAAACAAGAACTCTTTTCGTTGTATTTGTATTCCTGTCGTTTCTTTGTAAAGGATCCAAGCATTTATAGCAGCCAAATCTAAAATATTGAGAAATATTTGGAGGGGTCATCTACGAGAACTAGCTTTTACTGTATATTTTCTGGCCATTTGATCAGCCATATCAACTCCAAATTTTGTGCTGTTATAAAATTGAATAGATTCCGGTAAGATTTTTTTATTACTTTTATCAATTTTCACAAATTTATGCTTAGAACTTAGAACCGCTACTCTTTTATTTGGTTTGCTTTTATATATTGTAAGAACACAATTCTCTGATTTATATAGCAGAGTAGAAAAACGAGGCATGTTATCCTTCGTTTGTTTGGTTGCTTTTGGTAGTTCTCTTTTGTTTCCTCTAATAGTTCCAACTAGAGTTGCTTTTTTTGCCACTAATTTTGTCGCAAGTGACGTGCTAGTGAAAAAGTTATCGATCGTAATATTTCTTACACAGCTTGTACATGGCTCGACAAGTTTCAGAACAACGTGTTCACTCAGAAGCATTGACGATGGTCGTTGTTCATCTTTCCCCAAATAAATTCCCCAAATACGTCTTTCCCCGTATCGCGACATTTGTCGAATTCGACGAGCTACGTAAGAGGTTATTTTAATAAATAACTTAAATGTTATTCCGATTTAGCCTCATCTTCGGTGAACAGTTCTACTGTCGTTGCGGCACTAGTTGCCGCATTAGCGACGCGTTCGCGACAATGCTGTCTACTCAGCTGTAGGCATGGTAGAGAGTAATAAATTTTCGGAATAACTACAGAGCAAGCTGCGACATCGGAAGAATAGAGAGAAGTAAGGAGTGCGTTCAATAATTGTTTACAGCATGCCGAGGTCGTAAGATGCGCCACGCCTAACCTAATTGTAAGTCGAATATGTTATCGCAGATCCGGGAATTTATGGAGCAACCGTGCGATAATTATTCATCAGGGTGAGGAAGCTAAATTGGATTACGATATAAGGAAATTCATTTTTATTCAATAATTTATTGATTCAAAAATTCATCAAACATAAATGTCGTTGTAATTCAACGTATAAAATATATGGTCCGTTAAACGTTGACGGTAACGTTGAAATATGGATTTCGTGTAAGCAATTTTCGGGATGTGTTTACACCCATAGACTTGCAGTGAATCTGTAAGTGATTATATTGTAACTTTCTGAGTGTGAAGAAAATGTCGATATTCAACTAATTGTAATTTTATGAAAAATAAACGTGCGGTAACAAATCGCGACTCCTCTTTTAACGCATTGAACACGGAACTGTTTTGCCTAGCTTTCACGTTACATTTTGTTTAACTTTAAATAGAAAGAATAGGACTGTGCATAAGCAAAAGAGTCGCTTACCCCATTTTGTGCTTTTCTGTTTCAATCGAATGTATTAAAGAAGTGTGAATATTTCTTAATGCTGTATAAATTATATGTAACACATTAATTTGTAAATTTAATACCGCCAGTCCCCAAGGACCAACATAGCGTTCAACGTGTTAATGATATTTAAGTGCGTTTGATTATTTATTTTACCTACTAATAAAATTGACATCTTCACATGGTACCTTACACTGTTCCAAATCATACTCCTGCTGCCACTCGTTGTACGACGGCTTAATAACCGAGTTGTTTTATAGGAAATGATTGAATATTTTTAGTGGGACGTATACTTTAATAAGAACCGTATGAAGTTTAAATTAATTCAATCTTGTCACTTTTATAAGGCAACACATACCAGTTACCTTTAGGGTTCTAACATCTTTAAGAGTCTATTAAATGCGAAAGATGCTCGTTTCATTTTGGTCGAAATAAAATTCTACCCTTCTGTAAACAATATTGAAACGTTAAAGTATATGAACATATAGAAAAAACTGAAATTTCATTTCTATTTTGGAAAATTATTAAAGACAAAGAAAATCGTACAACCAAGAGATAATTATACGATTATTGTACTTTTTGAGGTTTTTGTGATCCTCTTTCAATATGCACATAAATACCGGTTATTTAGACAAATGGGTTCATTGATTCAGTTTTCACTTAATTACAGTAGTTGCGGTTCGAATATGCCGCGACTCAAATACTAAACCTAAACACTTCCATGAAACTTGTCTTGTTAAATTTAAAATCATTACCGTGTAAAAAGCGTACGTTTATATTTATCTACTGTTCCAACTATCGAACGTTTGGTATTAACCAAATTCTGACAGAGTTGTCTCTGAAACGATGACTTGTATCGAATGCACGAAAACCGGAAGTACACCTTGGGAAAGGTGGGTGCACGTGCAGCTGCATTTGAATTAGGATGTGCTGTGTAATACAAAAGCCAGAAAGTGATGTTTATTTCTTACCTGGTTGAAAAAGCATTTTCGTAAAATTGTTTATAATCTTGAGGTGTACACACAAAGTGCGCAGAATGCGCCACAACATGTTTTAATGAAAAAATTTGTGTAAAATGTTTACCTGGGAACATTCTTACAATTTCAATAACTGTCGAATAAGAATTCAGTAACGAGTCATCTTGACTCGCCCCATCGTTTTAGCGTTAAAAAAACCAAAATCTCGAAAGTTATATTATAAGTATACACATTCTCGCCTCTAATAATTATGCAGTCAATGCAAAATAAAACCTTTGAATAAAGCGGAAAAAGAAATTGCAATTATTGCAGCCACGAACAAGATACGATTTCTTTTATTTATTTATTTATTTGTTGCTTTAAACCAAGTGGTTTATATAGCAAGTACAGTATTATTACATTTGGCTTACACTAAATAGGTTTACATTGTTTCTAAATTCTAACGGAACATTGTTTAAGGAAATTATAAATTATTTTCAGTCCTTTTATAACAGGTTTACATAGGAAGGAACTAATACAAAAAGGGAAACAGTACTTGCTTTTGAGGAGCTTTGTTTAAAGACGATTTCTTTTAGTTGTATCAGTTCATCCAAAATAGAATACAGAAAGTTTTTTTTTTTTAATAAAAAGCATACTATTTTTAATATTGGTTCTTTTTATTTAATTGTCAGGCATCATTTATGGCAATTACATGTGAAAGACGATATTTATCAAACGGCCACCACGACCACGTTTACAGACATCAATGCGAACATCAAAATCTTCGATGACATTTTGGCGTATTTTCTAGTTTAATTCACCTATTTCATTTCTGATATTGTTTACCAAGTCCTGAATTGTTCCTGGTTTGTTGGCACAAACTTTGTTTTTCAAATAACCCTATCGAAAATGTCCATTGGGGTCAAATCACACGAACGAGATGGCCAATCGCACTGCCATTCCTTAAAATTAATCGATCATTAAATTTCGATCAGAGTAAAGTGATGTTTCCACGTGTTACAATGGGTAGTTTTTATTCAACGCTGACTTGTAAAATAAATTTTAATAACTTTAACATGCTCCTCGATCCTATACAACTCTATTGTTAAAATTATCATTGGAAGTTATAAATGAAAGAAAGCGACAAGAATGAAACATGGCTTTCGACAGATATTCTCATTCAACATCCCAAAGGTACTTTCGGATAAACCGGAATATATTTATTAAACATATGGGTATAATATATGTGGGTTAAAGTCCACAAGTTTCGCATCCAATCTCGTCTACCGTTCATTCTGATTATCACCTTTCCATTTCCTCGCACTACCTTAAAAGTGCGGTGAGACGCGTGATCAGACAAAAGCTCGCTAACCACAACCGAGCCTGGTCAAAATACAAAACAAATCTATTAATTAATTTATCCGAAGTGGCATTCAAAATGTATCGATTCGTTTCGATAATACAGCGTGTGGAATAGATTTTATACCAAAACCTTGCTTTCCATTATAGCGATAAACTTCTGGGATGAAATTTCGAAGACAAGCATTAA
>CM052083.1:17996286-18057524 GCA_028453745.1 Agapostemon virescens | reverse complement strand
AATTGGGACAAGTTTTCAAACACAAAGATGAGAAAAGATTTTTAAACGAGCGAAACTTTTCTGTGATCTTTTTCTTCTTCGGGGGAAGTTTCATCTGCGTCAAATTAGTTCCGCGTCACTATGAACCCAGCTTTCGATCTATGTAATGTTCAGGATATAAATGACAACAATGTAAAACGATGCAGTGGTTTTATGACTGTTGATGCTTTATTTCTATGAAGCGTTGATCTCTGGCGTTATAATGCCAGGTCAAAAGTTTCGATCACACAGTACTGAGAAAATGAAATTTAAGATAAAGCAAACGACTCCATTGTTAAAATGCCTATCATTGTAGGTCAGAACTAAAAGAAAGCCACAAGAAACTAACATGGTGTTCGACAGATATCCTCATTCAACATCCTAAAGGTACTTTTGGATAACCCGTATTAACTAATTTTTATGCTCGGTAGGTGCACTATTAAAGATTTGTGGATTGAGGTTTGATCGCTGCATAGAATAATTCTATGTCAGCAACCGATTTGCCTCTCTGCTTACTACAATGAACCAGTAACAGTCTGGAGTATTACTTTCTGTTCCTTTGACCAATCAGCGAGCACATCTGAATGTGTGTCTTACGGGAGAAAGGTTTGCTCACTGGGCAGCCCGTTACAGTCACCGTTTTCATCGATGTTCTATTGTGAGCAAGTAAATGGAAATGTATCGATAATATGCAAATCGTGATCACGTTTTGCCTCATGCAAATAACATTCCTCTAATTTCTCTCGATAACGAATAAAGATACTTTCAGAAACGAAAATATCCCTCGATATGCTACGATAAATTGTTCCGATACAAGGTGTCATTTCTTTCTTCACAAACTACATTTGCAAATTATGCCAAGCATTTTATGATTAGAATTTTGCGTTTATAATATTGTATATAATTTCAACAGAATATTCTGCAATTTACATAAGATAATGTATACAAATGGCAGATGAAACTGCAAAGAAATTTTGAATTGTTTAAAATATTTCTCTTTCTTTCAGTCCATTCGTGTTGGCTTTGATTTCTTTTTGAAAAGATGTATAAATTTTTGTGCGCATGAAGTTACAGAAGATTTAAATTTTGGTTCATTACATAGTTGTCATTAACGTGAATAATTTTGGTTTGCAGCTTCTTTTTTAATTCTACACATGTCAAAAGTTATAGTAAATTGTGTAGTGATTTAATTATACAGTTACCCCTAACATTCGTTATGCTAAAGTATCTAGCCATTTTCTATGGATTTTCATGTAAAATAAACATTTTCTGCATTAATTGTTAAAAGCGAAAATAAACAAGAACTGAATTTTTTTAATAATTTTTTATGAACAATATCAAAGAAGAATACAAATGTATATTTCTATTGATAATTATACATTCCATCAACTGTGATGTTATTCGACACTAGAAAATTAGAATAGATTTTTTTAAATATTATGCGGTAGCATAAGCTTAATGATTCGTACATGTAAACATATTCACTACAATTGATTGTATTCCTTTCCACTATTGATAAATGAAAATATGTACGAATTTATGTTACATCCTAACATTTTTATTATTTTATTAACATGTACCACACCTGCAGAGTATACTAACAAGGGAACATATTCAGATGCGAAAATCCGATTTCGATGGAACTTATGGCAGCTTATACCTTTCTTGTTTAAACGAAAAATTTTTGTTAAAATTTTCTTGCGCGACTACATTTTCCATTGAAAAACACACAATTTAAAAATAAATTCAAATTTTTTCGGCCTCTGGTTTCCGAAATATCTCAAAAATACCCCAACTTTGAGGGCTGTTTTCACCCCTTCAAAATGGATGGTTACCGATAAACAAAACACGTGTCAAATATTTTTCAAAATCGGATTTTGGCATCTGAATATGTTCCCCTGTAAGCAGAATACGAGTTTACGGACAGACAAAATTTAAAATAGCAAGGAATTTTAAAAAGAACTTCAAAGTATCAATAGAGTATTTCCATTAAATTAAAATAACTAACGAAACAAGGAACCTTGTATTAGGTTTCAATTGGTTTGCACCAAGATCTGCGATCTCCTAATAATCCTTAATGTACGTAGAACATCAAGAAGCGTTTCCAACATAACTTATGTTTAGTGTTACGCGGACATTTAAATATTAAAAACTTCTCGCACCAACGAAGTTTCCGTGTCAAATAAATTTACGTAAAGGTGACACAATGTCCCCGATAAAATATCAAACACTGCGCATATCTTCTGTTTACAGAAGTTGCTTTAAACGCAGAGAAGGCATATTTCACCATCCCCCCGCGGAGCAACGTAATTGTTTCGTGAACAACTACCATGAGTTGAACAGCATCTTCGTCCTCTCGTAATGAAATGGAGAAACATGCTTGCGGCTTTTTAGATTAGATTACCTGCGGAAGATTAGCGCTGTAACCTGAAGTAGACACGACAGAGGGGAGCCGGTAAAGTAATCTTTATTCGTCTTAAGTTTTCAAGCGTGCAGACGCTTTTATCTCGAGCGTCTCGCTGCTGCCTCTCATCCTCGCGTTTTCATTATCGTCGTGGGATTGTCTAAGTAGCCGGCTGGGCAATGCCTACTTCGAAAAATCACACGATCGAAACCACTCGAGGAGACCCTATCACCGAACTCCATGCTTCGCGCAACTCGAGGCTGTTCGGTTTTGTTAGTAAATCATCCGTGCTTATCGGTACGTGAAGACCGATCATTAAAATTGGTTAGGATATGTTACAAAATGACAAGATTTTATTTATTTCGATATTATGCGATTTTTGTTACAATACATACAACACTGTGTAAATATAATCACTGGCATCTTTGATAGTTCAATGAGAAATATGAACTTTTCTTGGATGTCAGATTTTCAATTCTCTTTGTACATTCGTACCTAATCCAAAAAACGCGAGTAAGGAAGTAGACCGTGACTACTATAATAATATAAGCATGGTGATCTAACGACTTTGACATAAGAACAGCAAAATTTAGATTATTCTAGTATAGATTTAGACCAAGATGTGAAAACAAGATATGGACCGTTTATTTTGAAAGTGGTGTAAGTCCTTTTTTTTAAAAAATGAGATATGACGTAATTTATGCTTAGTTTAGTGTAAACTTTTTGTTTATAACGAGTTAGTATTTAATATCTTAAAAAATGCCTATGCTTTGTTCAATTTAAAATTGGCCGGTAAAAGAAATTGCGTAACCATTGATTATGAAAGTGGTGTAAGTCAAATTTCCATAGACAGAAAAAATGGCATTACGAAAAAAGAATTTCCTATACACACCACAGGATTATTATGACGTTATAAACCAATGTAGACAACAAAATAAATTTATTTTACACGAAATGAAACAAGAGAATTTCGTTTCAACAAAAAATCTACAAAACGCAATTAAAAAACAGATAAGAAGAAACACTAATGGAGAAAAAGTA
Source organism: Agapostemon virescens (assembly GCA_028453745.1). Classification (NCBI taxonomy): domain Eukaryota; kingdom Metazoa; phylum Arthropoda; class Insecta; order Hymenoptera; family Halictidae; genus Agapostemon; species Agapostemon virescens. The sequence goes on along the minus strand of CM052083.1, from coordinate 18,054,061 downwards.
AATTGGTTGCAAATATGTTGAATGAAATTTTGCAAAAGTGCACCGTATACTATTTTATATAAAACATCAATGGAGGACACAGAATTTAAGACTCTAAATTTATCATCTACATGTCGGGGAAGACTACCAAAATTTGAAAAAATCGCCCTGGCGCCTTTGTATCACGATGCCAGGCCTATTACATACGAAAAATATAAGGATACGAAGCAGCTATTACCTTATATACCTCCTGTGCATCAGGAATATTTCAAAACACTGCCACATGAAGAGCATAAATAATTAATAATACCAATATCTTGTGTTAAGTTTAACAATATATAAATATAATTAACGTTCAAAATAAAAAATACTAATTCTATTTCATTTCTTGTTATTATTTATAAACAAAATTGGATTAATATGAAATATATTTTAAGTGATATTTGTTATTTCAAAATTGAAATTAAATGATATTCACAATTGACTAATTATAAAAGTGGTGTAAGTCCATTTGCAGCCTGGAAATATATATTATTTTAGTTAAATTCGCCTCAAAGAAATTTATATAATCAAATTACATATTGATAAATTAGTACAAACATTCCCAGACTTCACATAATTAACCTATATTTTTTAATCGTCAGATCTGCTAACATTTAATTTTCTCGAAACAGGAGAAAATGGACTTGCACCACTTTCAAAATAAACGGTCCATATGTCGAGGTAAAGGTCATTGGAGCTAGATCAGCTGAATGTAGTAATTACCAAAAAATGATTCCAAAAGTGAAAAAGCAAATTCTCGTTCTTCCAGGCTCTTTATTTTGAAATTGTTAAAATTGCAAAGATGTTTCTATTGAAAATAACTCTACATATGTATTTGCTTAAGGCTTTATTGTAATCAAGATGGCACAAAATCTAAATAAACTTAATTGTACCATTTTTATTGTACAATACGTATTTGTTTGTTCAAGGCTTTATTATAATCAAAATGGCGCAAAATTTAAATAAAAATTGTATCATTTTTATTAGGTGACGTTTATTAGTCAGTTCAGTGGATATTAGATCAATGGTAACGTTTCACAATTTGGTTTTAATCAATTGCGTTTTTAACGTGAAGAATTTATTTATTTGTTCTGGACGGAAAAAAATGTTAGCGGCTAGTTTATTTGCGATGGATGAGCACATACATTTTTATAAGTTCTGTATAAATCAATTTGTTCTAAGTAGAACAACAATTGTTTTTAAACGGAGGAAGTGGTGGTCGGAGCATTTGTTGTGCTTGGGCGTTCAGTTTCGACTAATCCCACTTTGTCGACAATGAAAAATATTTTCAAACTCGTGTCATTACAAAGGCATAATTACGATCAGGCATTTATATACAACAGATTATTTAATAGAGACGTGTATAATAAATAAGTTGAACGTTTGAAATGGCAATATGATTTTGTATCATTTCAATCGTTTCAATGTCGCTTCAGTTCTTTAAAACATGGTTTAAATATATTCACAAATTTGTTACATAATATTAAACTATTAAAGATGTATAATATTAATAATATTAACGACATTTTGAAGAGGAGAAGAAGATTATGACAAGTTGAATTTTTACTTTCATATTTAAAAACTAGCGTAAAAATAATTATTCAACTAACTAAAAATTGTTAGCTACTTAGAATTTACAAAAGAGTTAAATTAACTGCCGTGAAAACAGTCATCGAAAACCTTAATCAGCATGCAAAAATAAAATACAATAATAAAAATAACATGTTCACGTTTGAAACCATATTCGAAATTTTAGTTTCTGTTCGTATTTATATTAGTAAACATAGGCAATGTTAAAGATTGTCAATTTCTGTTAAACATTGCTCTTTGATTACAGTACAAATTTCAATTTTTCTCAATAGAACAGAGTATCGCCACATTTTATTTGAGAATCGAAAAGACTTAATAAATGAGCAACATGCGTGTTGAATTGATCGCAATGATACCATAAGTTGGTCACCTACATAGATCGCCAGATTAGCATCCCTCGTACTCCAAGGATAATAGCAATATTGGAGAATTAAAAGCAAATATCATTTTGGCTTTTGAAGATTCAAAAAATTCGAGTGACTTCATTAATACAAACCGATACATAATAATCTAGATAAATGAGCGTAGCTGCGTATGCAGCAACAAGAACGAAATTTTAATTGATATAAATAATAATTAAAAAGTACCATTTGCACCGTTATTTACGAAACCATTTTAATGAAACGGTATAAAGAAAAGTAATGATTAGTCTGGGGATTTTTATAAGAATTAAAAACAATCGCTACAAATTGTAAGATGTAGGAGCTGCATAGTCATCTGTTTCTTTTATCAATGTTTTTAATACTAAACCCACATTCAAATTTTAAATATTTCATTTACAATTTGTTTCGAAATGAAAAGATAACGTAGAAATGTAAATATTAAAATATCTAGCTTAATTTTTTGGAAAATAGACATAGGCCACTTTTAAAATAAAAATTTGTATCATTCCATTTACCAGCTAATTTTCGTTTCACAAGATCTTAGCGATTTTAAATATATTATTTACAATTTGTTTCAAAATGAAAAGATAACGTAGAAATGTAAATGTTAAAATAAACAGCATAATTGTATGTTAGGTTTTAAGTGTCATATAATGCGCAATGCATTTGCCTGGGGGGGGGGGGGGGGGGGATTTTTTTGCTATCAAATCGTACTGTTCACAAGTCTGTGCATTATAACAAATCTCCTGGCAATAAATAATAGTCGATTGTAGAATGGATCGCTTTTGTCCAGGCGCGGAGTCTCTCTCCGCCATTGTATTAACCATTACGGTGTAGTCGGTCATAATGAGACCCGCGTTCATCTTTTTCCTTCCCCAGAAACGATCTATCTCGCTTACCTTGAGGGCGCAGAAGATGCACGACTCTCGCATGCAGGCGTGTCCTGAAAGCTCCCTGAAGCTCCGCCGGAAGATGTCGAGATGCCATAACACCTAGAACGTGAGAAAAAACCACTGTTAGACGAGTATTAGGCTGCGGCAAGTTTATCTCTTAGCACTCGAGAGACGACTCTGAGGCGCCACGAAAAATTACCTCACTATTATTTAAAACAATTTCTTCTGGGTTAGAATATTTTCATTCCACGTGAATTATTTCATGTTATGTATATGGGGTGTTTTTACTGTTATTCGTTCTTACATTTAAATTTTTATCAATTTCTTAAATATAAAGATAGCGATGGTTAAATTATTTTAAATAATAGTGTGCCAATTTTTCGTGGTGCTTCAGAGTCACCACTCGAGTGCAAAGGGTTAACATATTATTATTCGGCACTCGCCATGACTGATTCACTTCAAGAACTTGTTCGTTCTCCTTATCCTCGATGTTCGTTCCTTCTTAAATCTCAAAAATTCCTCTCTTTCTCACTCTCTGTCTTTCTCTCTCGCTCTCTTATTCACTCTGTTGCACATTCTCTCACTCTCTTACTTAATCTCTCACTCACTGTTTTACTCACTCTCTCATTATCTTATTCATTCTGTCAAACTCTCTCTCACTCTCTTATTCATTCTCTCTCTCTCTCTCTCTCTCTCTCTCTCTCTCTCTCTCTCTCTCTTATCCCTTTTTCGAAACCGTCCTTAACTAACAAACACTCTTCATTCACGCGTTACATTAGACACATTACTCGTTCAGTATGTTTATTAATTTCAGATCGCCTACAGTACCAAGACGCAACTACCACAATAATATAAACGTGTTAATTTGGTATCCCGAATATAAAAATAGCGAAATTAATTTTGCGGAATTTTTTAAAAATCAATTTTACAATATAAAATTCGAAAAAGACTTAAAGTCGCGTACATTAATTGGCACGTTCATGAATTGTTCACAAATTTTGTTAAAAAAACTTTTGGTAATATTGGTATAACAAATACGAATTAATTAAATACATTTTCTGCTTTGCTATTTTAAACCATAAATCAACCAAACATTAAAATTGACTAGCGTTCATTTCTTAATAAAATTGTCAAGATTTAATTTACTTAAATTTTATACGATTTATTACTGGAATATATGCTCGAATGAAAAAACAGATAGAATCTATTTCTAGGGAAGGAATATTATAATAAAAAAATGAAGAAGGGCTATGTGACCCTTTGTGATAGGTGTAGCGATAATGACATCGTTATCAAATCGTGGTAATAAATCTACGTCTCTTTCATCGATGGAAGAAAAAAGTTACGAGCGTAGGTGTGCATGCAATATGAGGAAGTATGTAAATGCGACAGCACCCTCGGTCTAACGATAGCAGTCCACAGTATTGTGAGCACATTATTATTCCGAGGGAAAGTAAATCACAATTTCCGCGGCTATGTCCTGTTCCATAGCGGAACATTATTTTCGCCCTTCCGGTGGCATGGCCTAACTATATCCGGCGTTCTTCCGAATCACCGGCACATGCTTCGAAAACATAAAGCCAGGATAAAATGATCCGTCGCATTTGAATCTTTCGCATAATTTACGACAATCGTTCGCAGAAGAATTTGTTCACGCGAGAAATGGAAATAATGAATCTCCTTGCACGACTTCGAGAGGCAAACATGCTATTCGCAATTAAGTTAATTACAGTATCTGAAATTGTAATAAAGTCGGCTGATCTGGAGTGCTCTGATTGCGTTAAACTTAATGGCCTAATGCGTGTTCCTCGTCGCGATGAGAAAGATAGTAGACCGAAAAAGAGGTTGTTTTCACAAGTCACTTCGGTCTTGGTTGGATTGAAATTTATCGACGCTTTTCAAAGTAATTTATTCGATTGAAATTGTCTGCGAGAAATTCGCACCATTTTAGATCAACTCTTCCTTCTCGAAATGATTCGCGCTGTTCTCCAGGTTCAGGCGCCGCTGGAAAGCGCAATAAAAAGCGTAATAAAAAACGTATTAATCATGTTCAGTTGTAAGTAGGTTGATTGAATCTACAATGTATATCTGCAATTCGAAATAATATCATTTCTTGTTTACTATAATTTCCAATTGAATTTTCTCGGAAATAGTATGTTGGTACGTTACTGGAAAGTTTTGTTTCAATTTTGTAATTTACATACCAAATGAAAGTACAGATTGGATAACGAAATTATCATGAACGGATACTTTATCATTCGTCTACTTTATATAGATAAAGAGAGAGTATCGTGATTGATTTTAGATAATACACGAATTCGAACAAATATTTCGTCATCCATATTCCACAACATTTAGAATAGATCTGTAAGTGATGATTTACCGATTTTTAAGAAACGATATTCAACTAATTTTATGAAAAACAAGCATACAGTAAAAAATGGATCGTTTATTGTGAAAGTGGTGCAAGTCCATTTCCTTCTGTTTCGAGAAAATTAAATGTTAGCAGATCTGACAATTAAAAAATATAGGTTAGTTATGTGAAGTCTGGGAATGTTTGTACTAATTTATCAATATGTAATTTGATTATATAAATTTCTTTTAATGGACTTACACCACTTTCATGATTAGTCAATTGTAAATTTCATTTAATTTCAATTTTGAAATAACAAATATCACTTAAAATATATTTCATATTAATCCAATTTTGTTTATAAATAACAACAAGAAATAAAATAGAATTAGTATTTTTTATTTTGAACGTTAATTATATTTATATATTGTTAAACTTAACACAAGATATTGGTATTATTAATTATTTATGCTCTTCGTGTGGCAGTGTTTTGAAATATTCATGATGCACAGGAGGTATATAAGGTAATAGCTGCTACATATTCTTATATTTTTCGTATGTAATAGGCCTGGCATCGTGATACAAAGGCGCCAGGGCGATTTTTTCAAATTTTGGCGGTCTTCCCCGACATGTAGATGATAAATTTAGAGTCTTAAATTCTGTGTCCTCCATTGATGTTTTATATAAAATAGTATACGGTGCACTTCTGCAAAATCTCATCCAACATATTTGCAACCAATTTACTTTTTCTCCATTAGTGTTTCTTCTTATCTGTTTTTTAATTGCGTTTTGTAGATTTTTTGTTGAAACGAAATTCTCTAGTTTCATTTCGTGTAAAATAAATTTATTATGTTATCTACATTGGTTTCTAACGTCATAATAATCCTGTGGTGTGTACAGGAAATTCTTTTTTCGTAATGCCATTTTTTCTGTCTATGGAAATTGGACTTACACCACTTTCATAATCAATGGTTACGCAATTTCTTTTACCGGCCAATTTTAAATTGAACAAAGCATAGTCATTTTTTAAGATATTAAATGCTAACTAGTTATAAACAAAAAGTTTACACTAAATTAAGCATAAATTACGTCATATCCCATCTTTTTTAAAAAAAGGACTTGCACCACTTTCAAAATAAACGGTCCAAATCTCGACTTCTCTTTTAACACGTTGAACGCAAAGCTATTTTGCCTAGCTTTCACATTACATTTTATTTAACTTTAAATGGAAAGAATAGAACTGTGCATAAGCGAAAGGCTTGCTTACCCCATTTGTGCTTTTCTGTTTCAATGGAATCGATAAAAATAGTATGATAACGATATATGAATTGTATATAACATATTAATTTGTAAATTTTATGCCGCCAGTCCTCAGAGACTGATATAGCGTTTCACGTGTGAAGTTTAGAAATTCTAGTTTCGCACATTCTTTTTCTAAGAAATCTTTGTAAAAAATCTCTGTAAAAACCATTAACCAACGCTGTTCGCGAACGAATCCTCCGTTTTGAGTTTTCAAATCTCCCACTTACAACGATTCCTCAAAAATTGGTGTATGATTTATTTTACTTGTTAATGGATCAAAAATACGAAATAAGTTTGGTCGTACGAAACCTTTATGGAGTGCCCCACGTAATCGTAAAGATGACTTCACGTTTTTCATTAAAAAATCGCATGTCAAGTTTTCTTGTATCGTTACAAACAGGAGGTTTCAGCATTCGAATCTGCGATAGATTCGTTTCCGAAAAAAATTTGTCAACGTTTCCAAAGACGCTTGAAATGAACATTTTCGAAAACGAACATGTCTTCGATTCACCACCTGTCGTGCCAAAATTATCTTCGGCAGAAATGAATAATAGTTGGTAAAAACAGAAGCCTCGAACTATAAAATGACATCAGATTTTTATCGTAGTACAATATTCCTCAGCAAAATTATCATGATTTATTATGTATATTTATTATAAGTCGTTCGGAAAGTTCATGCCGATTTATTTTTATTTTTAACCCTTAGCACTCGTGTAAGCGACTCGGAGGCGTCACGAAAAATTGGCGCATTAGTATTTTAAACAATTTTAACATCGTTATCTTTATATGTAAGAGATAAATAAAAATGGAACGGTTTGTAAGAACAAGTAACAGTAAACAAATCCATATACATAAGGTGAAATAATAAATATAAAACGAAAATATCGTAGGTCAAAAGAAATGCTTTGGTTTTCTAGTTAAAACAGCTTCGAGTGCAAAGGGTTAATAAATATATACCAAAACTCAAATGTATTGCGTTTCAATCTTCCGCCAAAATCAGCACGAACTTTCCGGACAACCCATAATATTTATTATAGAATTGTCGACAATTGAAGAATAGAAAATGCAGCGTTCGAACAATTTTTGGATTCCTTGTGGACTTAAAGAAAGTGCAAAAAAAGGTCGATCCTTTGAAAATAAAAGAGTGCAATCTTCCTTCGAATCGGGTTTTTACGTAGCACCGTGTGCGTTCGTCTTTATTTACAAATCGGGGCTGACAGATAGGTATGATTGAAGACCGAGATGGTTGTACGTGCAGGGAAGCGTTTTCATTGTAGGGACACGTTTTGAAAGACTGGCGGGATCCAACAAATGAACAGAGCCCTTCGAGCAGAAGCATATCAATATGGTGGCCGGGTCAGGCAGTTCCACACTTCACAATACTGTTCGAGAGACAAGTGCACGCCTCAGTTATTACGGGCACTTCCTCTCGACGCATAAAACGTCCTGTGCATTCGTGTTTTACACTGTGAAAGCAGGTACACGGAACATCGAACCACTCGTTCTCGTATAAACCATGTTCGAAAGAAATAATAAAACACTGATAACGTCTTGGTCGTTCCGAATTACGTTACAGGACGAATAAACTAATTAGGTTTGGGAGTACAAATAAATCTCCGCCGTTCTTCATCTTAACACTTTACCGACTGGCCATTATTTTAAAATTCTTCAAGATCCATGATTCATGATTGACATATTTTTATTGCGAATCAAATAGGCACCTTCAGTATCGTTGCCTAATAATTTCATTAAAAATTAGCAATTTTTAAGCTTCATTTTGTTACAGCACAATTATTGAAAGTCCTATTAACACGTTAACTGCCCAACCGACGACCTCAAAAATTCTATAAAATCAAATTAATTTATTTAATGAAGCAACGATTGAAAACTTTAAATGCATGGCATATAGTTATCCTTCTACCTTTTTGTATTCTTCAGATATCAATTAAATTCAATGCAACAAGTGTATTAACGTAAAAATTTATTTTTCAATATGGACAAATAATTCTGTCACCCATATGGGTGACATGGCAGTCTAAGTGTTAATAGGCTTCCGGACGGTAAAGTGTTAAATTAGTCGTCTCTACGTTTTACGCTAGCCTTTATGGTCTTACAGGAGCTTTTACGTTCATTTGTTATACTTCGTTTGAATCCGTTTCTACGCCGAACGCTCCACCCTTGACAAATACTACAAGCTACATCATTACGCACAAAAACCGCTTATAAGTCAGACTCGCGATGAAGATTTTTAACAAAGTCTAGAAAATATAAATTTCGTGACTTTCTTTTCTAACGAAATCAAGTTTTATTCGTTTGTGATCAATATTCAAGCATCGAAATAAAAGTAGCTGGATAAAAAATATACACGAGCCGCTTATTTTGAAAGTGGCCCAAGTCCATTTATGTCCATTTATATTTAACACTTTGATTGCCATGTCACCCATATATGGGTGACAGAATTGTTTGTCCACGTTTACAAATAAATTTGTACATTAATATGTTCGTTGCACTAAATTTAGTTGAGATCTGAAGAATGGAAGAAAGTTGAAGAATAACTTTGTGTCGCACATTTTAAGTTTTCAGTTGTTGCTTCAATAAATATGTTACTTTGATTTTGTGGGATTTTTAAGGTTGTTAGTTTGGCAGTTAAAGTGTTAACACGTTCCGTGCTACGTGCACCACCGGTGGTTCACGATGACATATTTATTTAATGCCCTGAAAAAATCTATTTTATAACAAGTTTGTAACTAATTCATATGTAACCCAGATCAAAGGAATAAGAAATTGTAAAAGATGCAGTATATGACGAAGCGAATAAGTTTGTAATAACATATCAATTTTTAGTTACACATTAAATGAACGGTATGAAAAGTCGAGTAAAAATAGCTTGGCACGGAACGTGTTAAGGGCTTGCGTTTTAATTAATTTCAAAATATTCGTAACTAATAGGATGGTATTTTATTTTTCATGTTAAATTGGGGATTTATTGCGAAAAAACGGTACCTTATAATTTATTCAAAGTATTGTCAATCGCTGGCCACTACTTTTTCCCATCTTTCTGTCAGCATCCGAATACCGCGTCGGAAGAACGTTTCATTTTTTGACGCTACTCATGAATCGACCCAATTTTTGGCACCTTCATATCATATTTATTCGTGTGCCGTTGAATAAATCCTAAATTACTTATTTCAGCAGCAGACATATACATCCACGGACCGAAAACTGAGTCCGCTGGTTTCTTCTGCTTTCCAGCCGGTCGTCCGGTGTACGTAGGGGTTTTTGTCCTGATCGTCTGTGGGAGCGATTCCTTTCCTTGACCCGTGCGCACGGGATGTTGTGGGGTAGCCGACATTTCGTAATTAGAAGGTTCCGATTATGCGAACAACTAAAAGGTGCCTTTGAAAGGGACTCTTTCCGTAGGCGCTCTTCCTGAAAACTTGACCGTTCTCGGTGCACGCAATTCGGACAATAGAAAAGAATCGAGAATCGATACGAAATTTCCTCGAGGGTGCTCTCGAGAACAATGAGTATCTTTGTACCCTAACAGAGGGTGGTTCGGTTCGCTCTAATCGCCGTTTCATCCGCCATTAGAAACGGAGAAGCGATGTCGAAATTTTGCAAGTTTACTAAAACTTTACTTGTTCTCAAATATACCGGAAAGTGTCATCAGTTTCATAAAGCATAGATTTTTATAAAACCATCAAATTATAAATTACAAATTATAACATTGTATTTCTTTTTACACTTTCAGGCTGTTCTCTTTAATTATATACGCTGTACATTTCTATACATTCCTTACATTTGTACGCCGTCTACTTACTATTTTTTAAGCTGTTAACTTACATTATTTTAAGCTGTTTTTTTACATTTTCGCTTGAAACATTATTGTAACATTCTGTACCGGTTCAGTTGAGAGTATGCATACGGTATCCTAAATAGACTACAGGAAGTTTTTTTAAATAAAAAACATACTATGTTTAATTTTATTGGTTGTTGTATTTAATGATCAGGTATCATCGATGAAAATTACGTGTGAAAGACGATATCTGTCAAATGACCATCACGACCACCTTTACAGACATTAATTCGAATATCAAAATTGTCGATGTCATTTTGGCATACTTCCTAATTTAATTCATCAATTTCATTTTTGATCTTATTTTCAAAGTCCAGAATTATTGCAGATTTGTTGTCATAAACTTTGTTTTTCAAAAAACACCAAAGAAAAAAGTCCAATGGGGACAAATCATATGAACAAGGTGGTCAATTCTCATCGCCATTCCTTGAAATTAATCGACCATTGAATTTCGATCGCAATAAAGTGATGTTTTCACGCACTGCGGTGGGTATTTTTTATCGAACGCTGATTTTGAAAATAGATTTTAATAACTGAAAGGTTAGAAATAAGGTTAGAAATAAATGTAGTAGAAATAAGTAGGTTAGAAATAAATGAAAGCGTCAAGAAATAAACATGGCGTTCGACAGATATTCTTATTCAACGTCCCAAAGATACTTTTGAATAATCCTGTATATATTTATTAACCCTTTGCACTCCAAGCAATTTTAATTCCTAACTCGCGACGTTTTTCTGTTCTCCAATAATTCCATTGTACGTGGTTGTTTCCTTTCGTGCATATCAAATTTGTTACTATTAATTGTACGAGCAACACTTCAATTTTTACTAGCTTCTTAAATACAAACATTGCAATGTAAAAATTGTTTTGGATAATATTCTGCCAATTTTTAATGTCCCCTCAGAAGAGCCATTGGAGTGATAAAAGTTAAAGTCTACAAGTTTCGTATCCAATTTCGTCTGTCGATCATTCTGATAATCGTCTCTACATTTGCTATTATGGGGATAAACTTCTGAGATGAAAATTCGAAAACAAGCATTAATTAATATGAATAGACTTTGTCAATTTAGAAATTGATATTAAAACATTAATCGAAGCTTGGTTTATTTTGAAAGGTCAGTACCACTTTTTAGTTTTACCGACAAGAAAATAAAATGTATTGCTTCTTGGAATGACAGTGAATATTAGTAACGCGTTGTTTCGACCACACGGTACTGACAAAAAGAAATTCAAGAGGAAGTCTCAGAGAAACACTGTTCGTATACACTTCTTAATTCCAGGACGCTCTAAATACCTAATTATCGTTGCATGACTGCAAGGCATTCGTCTAGATCTCCTCCGTGGAATAGATTAAGAATTTCATGTATTCATTAGCCAACAGTTTCACACGCATTAATTTAGCAAAAATTCATTTTAAAGTCGTTTAAAACAGTTTTTTTTAGACACTAACTAACGTTCTAAGAAATAATTCGATATAGTCTTTACGGTCGTATTTTTTTAACGTTTCTTAACAAAATTGTTAGCATCCGAGTTCTGAGAAAGTGAAGTGAAGTCGTTCAATTGCTAATTCATAGCTTGCTGAACAATTTTCAAATGAAATCACAAAGTTGCTTTCAGTATTAAGTAGGACAAGAACTTTATACATAAGCAACTAAATTCGAACAGGAGCAAATAATTATACAAGAATTAATCAAGACTTCGAAGTACATACGACATTAATTTTAATAAAATTTCCTGAAATTACTATAAAGGCCAATTGTTCTGATATTATTTGATATTAAGACATTACTGTTCAGAGATGATTAGAAATAAGTTTTTCTTTGACTGCTCTTGAAATGCCATATAAATAGAGTTTAACACAATGTACATTAAATTTCGACGATCTGATATATATATATATATATATATGTAGTACAACACACATATGTAATACGATATAAAGGTAAGTAAATAGATATGTATTTCCTTTAAAATGAAAAATCAAACTGATGCAACAGCGTCAAAAACTACATTTTATGAAAAGGAAAGCACAATTGTAGATAAAAATTTCCGAAAGATTCCACCAGAGCGGCAAAGATGGCGACTACCTTGTTTTGCATCATCAAACCTTTATTTATTATGCAGAATATTTAAAGCAAAGTAAAACACTAAAGCAAGGATCCAGATATTTCCAGGGGAAATAGAAAATCCATAAACCTACGAATTTCGTCCCAGTTTTATGCGATTTACAAGCGTTCACCAGCGATCCATTTATTATACCTGATCAACCGCGAATTCGTTCTCGCAGCGACCGTCGCAAACCGCAAAACGTGTGTCCCGTTGTTCAAGGGTCTAAACAAACTCCCTTTCCGCAAATTTAATCGAATCAGATCTAATATCTCTATTTTTATATTTTACTACGGACACGAACACTTAGCATGTAAAAATTGTAATTTCTCCAAGACAATAACCACTGAATCACAGCACAAGTCGACATTATCGAAAAAGAATTTTGTTGTGGACATAAACTTCTTACTTGCAAAACCTGTACTTCTTACAACATTGTAATAACCGAGTTATAGCATAGATCGATATTATTGTCCCAAGAAAAATTTTCTTACGGCTGTAAGCTTTTTGCTTGTAAAAATTGTAATTATTCGGTGGCAATGATAACCGGAGTTGTGGCACGAGTCGTTATTATTAACACTAGAACTACCGAACAATGAATCCAACGAAATACATTGCTTTGTAATAATAACGACGCTGCACCTACAGAAACTTCATACAATTATTATTGTAAGGTTTACGTCATTAAAGAAGTACATCCGAAAATTTCTGATGAAAACATTTTTAGAACTTCAATAATTGCGAAAGAAAAAAACTAGGTAGTTCTAGTGTTAACAGAAAAAGGATTTTACTGTGGACACAAGCTTTTTGTTTGTAATAACTGCAATTTACCAAGATTAGGGTGACTATTCTTTGAGAAAGAGAAGTTAAGAGCACAGCATATCCGAACCAAGACAAATCGGACACAATGGAAACTAATGATAGTGTTCAGAAGATGTAACTGTCATCGTCGTAAAAAATATTTACTTTCCTTTCACAGAAATAGCATTTCACAAAATATAATTAGTTCTAGTCCAGGCCAGAATGAGAAACATGTCTGGCAAGTTTGAGGTAGATCGGCTAACTGGATTTCAAGGTATCTTAATTTGAAAGTTACCGCCGTAACATTTAAATTTCTTCTAATTAAAATCGTGGGAACCGAAATACACCTGTAAACGATGCATTGCGACTTATGGAAAAGAAATCAGTTCGACAGACACAAAACAATTTAAACGTTGGAAGAATGTTACAACAATTGCTGTATTATTTTCAACCTACGAAAACTATTATTGTCATGTTGATCCAGTTTGTTGTAATTCAGCTAGCAAATTTTCATTTTGCATAAAGATCCGTAGTAATGGATGCTGAAAAGTTATAGTGTAACTTTGTATGCAGGGTGTCTCACGATCTTGAAATGGACAGTACCTCATAAATAATTAGAAATAAAAGAAGCTGTTATAGATTACAGTTAAATGGTAGCACGTGGTGCATATATGCAAGTAACTGCATGCATTTTCGTGCATCGGTGCGTCGAGAAACGTAACAGTCCGCCATTTTCAAAATGGGAACCTCTGTCCTCGACAGTACCGATCGACGAAGCTTCTGCTCTACATTAAAGGCAACATACTTATGCCTAAACTTTTTCCTTAGGAAGTTATCGTAGCTGAAAGTTACAAATGTTGTAACACTTGTGGACAGTCCAAAATAATTCAGGAAACTATCAGCTACGATACACGCCTGACGAATTAGTCCGGGCATTAGCACGTCGATACTTTAACGTAGATCGCAAAAGACTGTAACAATCGGCGCAGTCAAAAATGCTAATTTGCATTTTTAACACTTTATCGACCGACGATTATTTCAGAATATTTTTAATTCAAAATCCATCACAGAAAATTTTTTAATGGATTAAAGATTAATGGAATAAGGCCTCCGAAGTAATGTTATCTAACAATTTGGTTACAAATTACAATGTAAAAGCTGTTTTTTAAGACTCATTTTGCTACGGGGCAATTATTGAAAGACCTATTAATAGTTTCCCGTTGGTAAAGTATTAGAAAGGGGGCGGTTGTTGTACTTTCCGATGCACCGATGCATAAATAAAGCTTTTTTCGCGTATTTTGCACCGTTCGATGCCATTCGATTTGATCCACAACCGTGCCTTCTACACTCCGCGACAGAAAGATGGCACACTACGAAAATTCAATGTTTTCATCATTTAGACATAATAAATCTAGTCTTTCTTGGTATTTATACATTTTTATTACAAAATAAACTACGTTACAAACAATAAAATTAAAGAAAATGTCCGTTTGTTTATGGAAACAAAAAATAACAAACAATCGGTGCGACAAAATGATGGCACATATACAAAAAAATACGTGATTTACGTAAATAAAATATATAACATTATGTTTCATACTTTGTGTGGCCTCCCTTATTTTCCAGAACAGACAACATACGTTTCGGAAGTGACTTATATAGTTTTTTAATATATTTTGGCCGTATTTTTGTCCATGTTTCTTCTATGCGTGTTTTTAATTCTGCAAGGCTTTGGAATTGTCTTCCGCCTTCGTAAACATGCCTTGCTAGTTGTGCCCAACAATTTTCAATGATGTTGAGATCTGGCGATCTCGCTGGCCACGTTAAAACACTAATTTTATTTTGTTCAATGTATTGCTTAAAGCATTTTGCATATTGCAACTTGCACACTTGCATTACCCTATTGAAATATAAAATTTTCCCCGGAAATTGTCTGTCCGAATTTAGATAATTGCTGGTCTATCAAATCTATATAAATTTTGCTATTCATAGTTTTCTTTATAAACTTTATTTCAGCAACTCCACGATACCCAATTCCGGCCCAAAACATTACTCCTCCGCCGCCCATGTGTCTGCGGTTTAATATTCTTTGCTCTTTCCGCAGGTCGTGAAAATATTGTGCGAAACCATCCGGCCCATCTAGATTAATCCTTTTTTCGTCACTAAAAATAACACGACGCCACTTTTTTCTCCAATCTATATGTTCTTGTGCAAATTTCAGACGCTCTGATTTATGCCGAGCGATTAAAGGTGGTTTTTTCTCAACTTCGTTCGAACTAAGTGCGGACATTCTTCTATTATCCTTTGCACATTTCGTATATTTGTATGTAGGCCAGCTGCTTTAGCAATTTCTCGTGCTGTTCTCGAAGAATTCGAAGCTTCTTTTAAAATTGCACGTTTTCCGCGATTCCTTATTGCTTTCGGTCGACCGGAACTCTTTTTTGTACCGTATGTTTTGAGATTTTTTAATAAATTATACACTACTTTTCTGCTCTGATGTATAATACGTGCAATTTTCGAAACTGAGTAATTCTCTTTATACAATGTTAAAATCGTTTTTGTTTCAGCATCCGATAAAGATTTTCCACTACCCATACTGTAATTTCAATAGAAGATAATAAGAAACATACAAAATATTTAATGCACAGTCACACAGTACACGATACAAACAGTCTCACGGTCTAGTGTCAACTGTAGAGAAAGAATTTTAAGACTGTGCCATCATTTTGTCGCGTCGGTGATCCCCGATTTTTACATTTAGACTAGAATCTGTAACCTGCGCTTAAATCCGCCGGTGTAAGTAGCCTTGAAGCTCCACCGAAGTACATATACGGAAAGAAATATATCAAATTTCATCACAGTTTTCAGAAATAGCAATATTTTACGGGTGTGCCATCTTCTTGTCGCGGAGTGTATTTCTAATCGTTTAAGAGGCACACAGCCAATAGTGGAGCGCTCTGTGTAACGCATGGAAATTCCGTTTTCACAATGTGAAAACAGTGAGAGAACGCATGGTGCCCACTTTTTTTTCCTCGTTGTCAGAGCAGGCAAACGTTCCGCAAGATCTTTGTGGAAACCAGTTCATTCACAATCACCTCGCCGGAAGGCGATAGAAAAAAAGAGAGGAAAATGGATCACGACTCGCCGCATTCCAGTTGCGGTTTTTTCGCAACTTAATGAACCGCGTGCGTTGCTTGCCGCTGTCATTATCGATGTGGCCGCGCAACAGTCGTGCTTTCCTTTCGATTCCATCGCGAATTTTTTTCGCGAACGCTCGCGAACGAGACGCGATAAACCTGCGAAGGAGACACGACAAACCTGCGCAGGCTCCCGAACTCCATTTCGCGAGTCCCGTGTCACGTGACCGGTCTCCATTCGCCAGAAGAAAGATCGCGAATTGCGAACGCAAATAACCAAGAAATTCGACACCCATTTCGTACTAATTTCTCTCACGATTTTCCATGGTCTACGCAACATATTGCAAACTCTTAATTGACAGGATAAAAAGACCTTTTAAAAAAGAAACGGACTGTGCACATGTATTTGATGCAGCAATACTTGCACTGTCCTTTTCTACAAATTTTTTAGTTATTCTTATGCATTTCAGATTTCCTTTTCATTTTATAGTTATGTAAGCTGTAAAATTACCTTGATTTTGTAGATTCTTGATGCAATCGTACGTTGTATTAAAATTCACACAAAATCTAAATAAATTGCATCTTGTTTATATTTAAAGTAAATATATAAATATACAAATATTTATATAATAAATTAATTTTTCATATGAAATTTAGATTTTTATATATAAAAAAAATATATTGATTCTATAAAATATTTAAAATGAATATGTATATAAAATTTTTATAAAGGTTTTGATAATTGAGGATTAAATTTGAGTTGAAATTTGATAATAATATGTTGATAATTGTATTCTACAAGATAGTATACACTGGTCATGTTTAGTATTCTGTAGGTTTAGTGTGAAATAGTTTATTGGGTCTCATCTATATGTGGTTTTAACTATATTAAACTACTTTGAATGCCCATTATTTGGGGGCGTTCTACTATCGCGTTAATTTCTCAGCGAAGCTTAAAAACTAACTTACTAGTTATCAGTATGAGGATTAAAAAGAAAATTGATAAACAATCATTACTAAATTGAGACTTTTGTGTATTTAGAATAAAGATAAATAGATCAGATGCGAAGCATTAAAGACAATTTATAAATAAGCTTATTTTTAGGTGACTAAATCGATTTCAAAAGGAAATAATTGTTCACTAGCTCCTGTATTTTATAACTGACGCAAACAACTGTAATTTCCCACAAAATCCACAGTTTGATCACTATCCGCAGAGCCATTCGTAAGAGGTTCTAACATCGCGTGGCTTCTTAAACGGAGACTCCATCGAATCACGCGAAGGACGAAACAAAACTATGCAATCGATGCTATATTATAAAACAATATGAATGAACAATCTTCCTATAGAAAGTAGCGGTGGAAGTATAACAAGTAACTCGTAACTATCGGTAAAATCGTTTCTCTCTCGCCGAAAAATTCTGCATTACAAAAGGAAAAGTTTATCGCCGTTTCCCACGAGATACTTCGAACAAAGAAATGCTAAAATTACGGACTCATCTAAAATCTGATAGATAGTCTCACAACGTAACGGCGAGAGTCACGAGAAAATCAACCTGTCAGCAGAGAATGCTCCATCTTCTCAATCAAGTTATCATCTGAAACAGTTATCGCGGAGGCTCCATTGTTTGCCGTAAAACTATTCAACAATCTACACCGTGCATTCTCGAAAGCTCGAGTATTTCTCTTAGCGAAATGTACAAGAATCATCCACGAAATCGTGAAATCTTGCACTCGGTTCGATGCTGCGAGCATCAACGAAAGTTGGAGAAGAGCTCGGCGTCCATGTTTACGGTGTGATTTAAAGAAGCAGGGCCGGCCGGAGAATCAACAGGTAGATGCGGTGGATCGAGAAACGGGTTAACGGTTTACAGGTATTGCACTAAACGTCATGGGAAAAGCAAAGTTCGCGTACGTTACGAAAGGGGATCAACGGTAATATGTCAAACCTTGGCGATCTGGAATAGGGCCTGCCTCTTGGGTCTCTGTTCCTGCTTCATCGTCCTTCCCCGGTTCACCAACTCGGGCATGGAGGATCGTCGATCGGGGCTACACGGTTGATAATTATCCAAAGTTTAGGTCGTCGGGGGATCATCCACGATCGTTCCTCGGCGAAACGTCGATAGCACTGTACATGATCCACCGGGTGTTGACAAACACAAGACACAAGACTACGCGAGGTTTGCGCGGAAAGCAGTATAGTGGGTACTCTCTTAGCCAGGCGTCGGTGCAACAATGCCCGGATAGGGCTGGGACCGCTTCTGACCGACCGCAGCGCCCGTGGGACTCCTGCGGACAGGTTCGGAAATACCCGCACCACGGTAGACCGTTTACGAGCCGGCCCCAGTGCTATAGTGTGCGATAGTACGGTCGTAGTAAATGTATAGTGCCGAGTACGCGCCAAGCTTCGGTCCCAGGGACGCAGAGTCTTTGGATTTGTTACGGACACTTTGTTCGGAATAAACATTGTTTAACCAGTTAAATGTGGCGATTTCTTTTCAAAGCGCGCATCTATGTGTGTCGCGAAAATCAAGAGTTTTAGCCAGAGCGTACAGAGATACATGAATCTATGTAAAATTATTTATAATTTTCATTTGTTTGTTTCATTTCGTCTTGACCTCTAAACATTTTAAATATATTAAAATTTACGAATATAATTTAGTTTTCGCCAGAATTACAATTTAAATATCAAATTGTAACAAAATTTTACGCATGACGGATATAATCGTTATGACACAAAATTCTGCCACATCTCCATGACGGATATAGTTGTCAAACACACTGAACTGGTTAAAATGTTTAACACTAGGACTACCGAGCTATAAATCCGGTCGATGTATGTTGCTTTGTAATAATGACAAAATTGCATCAATTCAGATTTTGTGAAATCTTTATTGTTATATCTGCTTCAATGAAGAAATTCATTCGAAACTTTTTGATGAAAATGTTTCTATAACTTCAGTAATTGTAAACGAAAGAAATTAGGAACCAGCCATTTTAATTGGTTCGGTAGTTCTAGTGTTAAATAAATAATAAATAAAAAATAATAAAACTTCGTAGAATATTTTCAGATGAATATTTCAGTTGTGCGGTTATTCTGGTTATTTATTTTTTAAGAAACGAATTTATTTTGCGTTTGATTTAAATATTCTTAGACATTGGGTCGTTCATGAGGGAAATTTTATTCATGAATTTCTTTCTTTAGAATATTTATTCTATCTCGTTAATTAAAAAATGTTTAATGGTCTAAAGGTTATACAGGGTGGATTTAATAAATGGGCAGGATTATAACTTTTTTCCTTGTATAAGGAAACTCTAATAGTAAACTTTAGTATTAATAAGGGAACTTTAATATTATTCTTTGGCAAAAACATCACGCAATATCTAAACAGATAAAAATATACAGTTATGATCGTATACACTGCAAATAGAGTAGGTTGTTGCAGCAATATGTAGGTGCAGTTGCAAAGTCCATTTCCACTTGTTTATTTTTTTAATGAAATCCTACAAAATTTTGAATATTTTTAGCATGGTATCTAAATACTTTTTTAACATTTCGCGTGGTATATTATTTTAAATGTTTCCAAAGACGACAACATCTAATGTCTTGCGATATGCAGATATTTAACATTTCTGAAATTTTACAAGTGGATTGAATTTGAATCGATTTAATTTCTTTGTCATTTACT
This sequence comes from Agapostemon virescens, assembly GCA_028453745.1. NCBI lineage: Eukaryota > Metazoa > Arthropoda > Insecta > Hymenoptera > Halictidae > Agapostemon > Agapostemon virescens. The sequence continues at coordinate 18,033,932 of CM052083.1, read as the reverse complement.
ACTACGATCAATTCATTGTATTTTATTTAAAAATGTGTATATATTTATTGTACATTTATTGCTATAAAAGATACGTGTATACCATTTTTATAAACAGCTATTTAATTATATTATGACATGAAAAATTGCACATATTGAATAGGATCACTTAATTTCCATGGTTCTGGTGATTTATTCATAATACTTTAATTACATTTCAGTTTACCTGAATTTGAACACTAAATCTAGCACAGTTAAATGACCGATTTTTCTTTCACAATTATTGCAATTACAAAGAGTCTACAATAATTATTAAAAGATTTATTTTCGTAAGGAAATCAAATATTAACAAATTATCAAATTATGAACAGTCCAAGTTAATAGACAATCACGAACTGCAATCATTGAGAAATATTAAGGAACGGTACGTTTGATAATAGTCAACTATTTTTACAACAATATTAGAAATTTCTCTGCTAACCACTGCGCTGTAAAATGAAGCAAAATGAAAATTTATGCAAATACATTACTGTCTCTAAATAAACTGTAGCGCAAGGGATTAAATATTTCACCTAAAAGAACACTGTTGATGTGAATATTCCTGCGGAAGTTACACGATTTGCATAGTCAAATAATTCTATTTTTCATAAAATTTTCCCTTAAAATGGAAATAGTTCTCAGTTCTCTCGAATTCTCTTGATTCAATAAAATCTTGCTGTAATATTTTTAACGGATAGGTTTTTTATTGTTTTCAATTTCCGTAGAATTTGAAAAAGTTCTGAAATTCTTATTCCAATTTTTATTACAATACTGTCGCCAATAAGAAATAAAAATTTTACGAATGAAATTAAAAAGGTAGGAAATCTTAAATATGCAATTTTCGCCTAGTACGTTAAGATTACCATCCTACCCAATGCGAAAGAAAATCGACTTATTCGAAAATGAGAAATTAGAGTAATAATTAATTCTGTTCGAGCGCGCAAGGCACGAAACGAAAGGGAAGAGAGGCAGACAAGAGAGGAGGGAGTTTAGCAAAAATGTGTTCGAGGTCAAAGTGCGTCCCTGGTGTTTACTACAGTGTTTACGAGTCGCCATTTTTACTACGAGGGCTCGGCGTGGGTGAGAGGCCCCTGGGTCAGTTGTAGCGGGGAATGGAGGAGGCGAGGAAAAGGGCCGGGTGGTGGAGGGGGTAGCCGGGCTTTTCGGGGGAGCGGAAAGGGGAAGTTGGCGAACGGGGCTACGGAAGGAGAGACCGTACGTAGGGAGAGCGAATAGACGTGAGTGAACGTACAATATGATGGAAACGGCGGAGGGGAAGGGAAGAGGGGCACTGTGACGGAAGGAGGGGGAGAGCAATCATGAGGCTAACAACGTTTTACGTTACGATGCTACAAGATTGTTACGCAATTTGATTTGGGAAAGAATGAACCAGTAATTTGGGTACTCTCTTTCTTTTTCCTTCTCCCCTCGAACAACGGCGATACCTATCTGCCTCGAAACATCTACTCCGTAGCCTCTTCCGCTAATTTATGCGAGGGGAGGACGGTTCCTTTGTCAGCGTGCGAACTAATTGTTGCTTTTTAACAGCTAAGGGAAGTCGACTTCGAACTTTTTGTTACCGCTTCATACGGATGTTTTGCGATTGTGAGACTTGCTTCGACGGTGAACGCACTGCGCGATGAAACTTCTCCATTGAACTTCAATTTCACGTGACTTTTGTTCCAGTGTCTACTTAAATATTGTAGAATTTAACCCTTTTAGTGCGGAATAAAAGTATCGCGAGTTTATGCGAAGAATACCGGGTCAACTTAACGAATTTGTTAAGGTTTGGGAGAAAACTCGTAAATACCAAACTAAGAATGATATTTACAAATAAATAGAGAAATAGAGAAAGAATAAAATAATGCCAATTGTGTTTCAATATTTGTCGAGAATCAAACGAATAACGGCAATATAAAACATTAGGGAAAACATAGAAACGAGTTTCCCTTCTACAAGCAATATTTACACATAAGAATATTCATCGTTTGCTTACAGCTTTACGTTGATCGCGTAGTATGAAGTAGAAATATTATATTTTCATAATTCTCGTTGCTAAAATTTTGGGATTCAGTTCTACGAGGATCTGGCCGCGGAGTGGGGTAGGCAGAAATAACTGCTGATAAGCGAACTGTGTCGAACCCCACGGCACTTACCCCAGAACCTTCATAGAGCGAACCTTATTTTCTAACAAGTTAAACCCGAAAACAACGTTTTTAATTCTTTCGCGATGAAATTAAACTATTTATAACGTTTTATAAATTTGCTTTAAGATAGACTTCGTTTGCAATGCGAATAGTAAAGCGCCATCGGATGCGCAATGATATATCGTCGTTCGCCATTAAAAGGGTTAAAATATGTAACTAATTTGATGGTGGAGTTAGCGTGGATTTGATCAAATTCAATTTGTTAATGACATATGTTGAACACGCGATTATACGTGTAGATTTAATTCGATGGAAACTACCTCAGCGATGTTTACTGCTAAACTGAAGCTAATTCAACAACCACATCTATAAATGTGAAATGTAAATTAAAAGTTTATGGTCATTATGTGGCGGATCTTTTTGAAAAATAACAAATTTCAGAATATTAAGGTCACATAGAAATTTTATTTATCTTCATGATAATTTTAGTTGTTTGAAAATAACATAACCATATTCTTAATGTCTCCTGAAAAATCCACGATATATCGTCGTTCGGCACTAAAAGGGTTAAGAATACGACAATACACATATTTTGTTCGCATGGTGGTTCATTATGTATCACTGAATATAAATTCACAATTTGCAAACATCAATACTTCAGCAAAAGACAATAACTTAAAGATTGACTGTCCTAATCGAAATCCGTCAGTTTATGGAAATAGCTTTAACGTTACGTGTACAAATCGGTAAGTTTGTTTTAAATTGCATGTATTGTATACATTCGTATGCATTTAGTTGTTTAAATAAGTAACAAAAATTCTGGAAAGGTCTTGGAGTAATTTTTACATTTAATAATTCGATCATCCACCATGTCGCGTATTCTAACAGAAGTATTTCATACTGATTCCGCACAGACACCGCTCGAGCAATTTAAACGGAAGTCAACCGAACGATATATAACGCCTTCCAACGTTTTCACTGTTCTGCATTCCATTTTTCTCATGAATGCAAAACATCCGTGGTCTAATGATCAGAATGATTTAATAAATCGTTAACAAACATAGCGATCTGTTCGTAACTGTTTTCGTTACTGTTCGTAAATATTTTATCTAATGTCTTAATAACGATGTCAATTAATATCGTAGAAGTTACAGCAATATTCTGCCAAAAACTATTGGCCGAACTATTGTTCGCCTTATTTTATTTATATAGTTATTCTGAAAGGGAATCTTTTCATAACGGAAATTGGAGATGCCAAAGGAAGAGAAGTTTGAATTATATTTCATAAATTTCGTATGGTTATGAAACGTACGAACACATGTAGGTGGTCGCGTGGCAGACAATCGATAAACGGTTAATTTTTTTCGGCTCGCATAATGGAAAGAAACGTTGGAAATTATTACGTTACCGGTTATTGCGACAGAGCGCATATATGTACTCGGAGAATGTAATTGCACGAGACACAAAAAGTTGCACCCTTCACGCGTGCGTGCCTATAACGTGATAGTGATCGTTTACAAAACTATCTGCTTCCAAACAATGATAAATCTATAATACAAGTGCTATTAAAATGACGTAACAAAGTTTTCGAAGCATCACGTGAATACAATTAATAATCTCTTAACTTCATTGAAAAAATAATTGCAAAACTTGTCGTTTCACAATGCTCACTACTTATTTATATTTTCAACTACACAAGTATAATTCATTTTCACGAACATTCGTCTCTGTTCATCGATCGAGAGTTTTAACGAAGAATTTTCAAAATATTTGCATCCTATTTTACTCTTAACAATTTGTTAAAAAATTTTTGTCACACTTTTGTCACTGTTTGTGAATTTTCTAAACTACCGTCGAACTCTATATCCAAAATTCTTTCTATAAACAGGTTACTCCTTTCGCATGTCAAAGCTTATAATTCTCTTTTTATGATTTCGTTTCACAAGCGTGTTTATGTGAGCATATTAAGACATGCATCGCGTAGAAAAATTATATAACATTATTGTGAGAAATATTCTTAACCTTCTATTCATGAAAACAATTTATTTAGTACGTTTACGAAAGACTACTTTCATAAAAGAAACACAATCAGTCTCTATACTCCAAAGTATTTATAAAAATACTACAAATAAATAGCGTATTTGAAAAACAAATTTCATTCGAATAATTGTCTTTTATTTTTAGCGTAATATTCATTAACCTACTGCGTTTCAATTTATTTTACGGCTACAGTGATTGTAGTTTGTCATTCATAATTTTTTTTTTTAACCAGAAAGAAGTTTGTATTTATTGCACACATTATTTGTTTATTCTTCAATGCCTACGTATTGATCACGACGAAATAGAATTTCAATACCAACGCAGTAGATATACAATCTTATTCATAATACAAGCCCTAGTACAAACTTAATAATAATATAAGCATTAGTATAAAATGATACAAGTTATAGTACAAGCTTAATAATAATAATTTAATAATAGAAAATAATAACAAGTTTGATGCACCCAATGACGTAATATTAACGTTGAAGATTTTGTAAGAGAAACAGTATACGTTTTTGAAGTAACTGAAACTCAGTCGGGAGTTTTAGGATTTACAATCACTATGGCGGTGCGATTCCGAACATGGCCCCTTCAATTAGAAGACCGTATTCCTAAGCACGTAGGACGCCAGTTTTTCATAGTGGGTCTGCCGCTGTTTGAGAATTTCCAGACGCCACTTGCTGGGGCCAACGACAATGAGGAACTTTCTTCCCTGAAGAGCAAAACGAAGCGCGATAACAAAGGGGCTGCAATGTCTCATGGTCACTTAGCCACCCCTCTTTGCTCGGGCGCTACGCAGACCTTCAGCACATTCTCAAGAAGTCGCAACAATACCTCAGTATGATAATTGTCTAAGACGTTTGCCGAGCCTTTCACTATTCTCTCTTTCTATTTTTTTCTTTCTAAATCGCATGTGTCTTCCGTGCAGTCCTGGAAATGGCCGATCCCCTGACGTTCCACATGAAGCTGTATGAATTGTGGACACTTTCAGGCCATTCGATTCGCCATGGAAAGACGTTTACGAATGTTATACAATTTTTGAATAATACACCGAATCCTTCGTACGTGGGAATATGTACAAGTATGGTTGTTCCAATTGTGAGATGTACTGATTAATTTGTCGTCTTTTCTTTTTATGAGAGAGAAACGTTCAGCTTGGAAGATTTCAATAGAAGTATGAACGCAGTGATATGATGTAACAAAAAAGAACAGTCGTGTAACGATAAACAAAAAGATAATTACAATAATCAACAATACAAAGTAATATTATCGAAATGATTCTCCATATTTACTCGCTATATTCAAGTTGAGGGACTCTAGTCCAGACAAGTTACTAGCTTCCAGATAGTAGGCACAGTTCGTAATTATTTCGATAATATTTTGTTAACGCGTCAGTTTTCCAAAATAGAAAGACAATTCCAATTTGTTCTATATGTACATATATTATAACGTTTGAACATTGTTTATAGAAGCGTCGAAGTTTATTTCGACCGAAATGAAACGAGTAACTTTCACACTAAATAGGCTTCGTTTAAAATCTGCATCACTGGACTGACTTATTAATAATAATTTAATTTAGTACAATTTAATATAATTAAATATAATTTTGATATTCCGATCGTCTTCTAGATCTTTCCTACGGCTTTCAAACGTATGGATATCATCCACGACCAATGATGCTTGCATTTCGCTGTTTTCAAACTTTTTCGGCGGTCTTCCATGTTCTTCGTTTCTCACGTGAAAATCGCCACTTTGGAATTTTTTTAAACCACTCGAAATACTGTGATTTATCAAGAGTATGCTTACCGTAAGCTTCGACAAGCATTTGTTGCAATTCCGCAGCAATTTTCTTCAAATGGTAACAGAAAATCAATGCTGTTCGCAAATCATAGTCTCCGAGCAGAAAATTGGAGATGTTCAACGTTATCGAAAACTATGCTGTTGTATGAAACTTGAATGGTTGCGAGTTGAAAATGTTTACCAGATGTCAAGACGAGAAAATGGCGACAATGGTGTGGTTTGACGATAACTATATTGATAGCTAGAACCATGTATGGAAAAATTTCGGTTTCATATTTACAGACTTGGTACTGCAAAAAATAGAAGTTGCTTAACTTTCTTTCCTTAATCATTTCAACGAATATATAACTATATTTATACTACTAACCCTTAGCACTTCAATTGTTCCTCCAAGGCGATGCTAAAAATTGTCATACTATTATTTCAAACAACTATTACATTGCCATGTTTGCGTTCAAGAATTCGATAAAAATTGAAGTGTTCTACGTACGAATAATAGTAATAAATTTTATATTCACGATAGGAAATGAACCTTGCACAATGTAACTATTCTAAGTTAATAAGAATGTCTCGATTTTAGAATTAAAATTGCTTGGAGTGCAAATGGTTAACTATAATGTATAACTATTAACACCTTTCGTACTATGTGTAGCATCGGTGGTACACGATGACATATTTATTTAACGCTCTAAACTTATATATTTTATTGTAAGTTTATAACTGAGGAATATATAACCCAGATGGAAGGAATGAAATATTGAAAATAAAGCAAAAGGAACTTGAACGTGTTAACCTTTCAACGGTTTAAAAATGCAACTACTCATTTTTACTATTGACGAATGAAATTTATAGTCGAACAATGATGAATATAGAGTTTACAAGTGCGATAACGCAGACATTTAAGTCGCTTTTTCTAAGCAAGTAAACTTATTATGCATCTTGAAATAAGTTTTACATTTTTTTTCATATTTAATGAATCGATGAAGACATGGGTTGTAATTCGAGGTCGACGAAATTCAGCCACATTTATGCGAAACGGTCATGGAAAATTTTGACAAAAGAGTGCGTATGTGCCAACAAAGCCGTGGAGCGGCCATTTCATGCGTAACCCTATACTGCATGCTTTACGAATCAATAAAAAATTCACAATTTTTAATTAAAAATCTGTGTTTTCTGTCACAGTTACTTCTTGGGTGAATTTTGGGACACTTTTTACTTCCAAGAAGCTTAACTCTTTTTATGTAATCCAATTAGTGGTTTTTCAAAAGCAGAGCAGAAAGCTTCAAGTTTTGAGATCGCAATTTGTCTCGGGTTGTCCTCGAGCACACGAAGTGCATATAATGCAGCTTGCAGCATGCGCTGCACGGCCTGGTGTGTGGAAGAGCTAATCTTTTCCACGGAAAAACGACGTGGGCGGCACATGCAACAGCAACAGCCTTTGTTTGAGATGCTCGAACATTTTGAAGACGTGGATGATGAACGGACCGTAATGTCAAGTGAGAAAGCCATCGAGGCTCGCGTGCTTACGATATTTAAGCGCAGGCCATTATCCTACTTATTGACACTCCTCCAGATTCTTCGCCGATAAATACTCGTTGAATGCAGAAGATCGAGGCGTGCTCGCGAACAACATTCGAATATTTCACTATCGAGTAATTATCAGATTTTTTAACATGATGCTAGACGAACACGTTACTTACACGGAGTAATCAACGGTCTTATATTATTTGTACTTTTTTTTTTAAATTTACAATTTCATTTATTTAGCAAAGAAAGATTGTCACGCGACGAACACAATCTGTGCAAGTACAATCTTCTCATAGTATTGTTATTTTATCCTGGTACCTACGTTTATTTGTTTGCTACTTGTTGAAAAATATGTAATTGTAAGAAAATACGAGTACATCTGAAGGTGTAATTAGGAAAATATTAGGTTGTTCGGAAAATAAATTCGAAAAGAACGAAAATAATTTCGTTTTTTCCCAACAGAGGACTTAATTGTATTTTTTCACAGCCAACTTCACACTCAAGCCGCAAAATCATTATATATTTTGACAGCTGATATAGCAAGGCTTGTTTGCGAAAAAAGTTGGTTGTTGGCCCGGATATTTTATTTTTTTACTATCGAAAAGGTAAAAATGCTATTCAAGCAAGAACAAAATTATCCGATGTGTATGGAGAAGATTGACAGAAGGCCAGTGCCAAAATTGGTTTGCAAAATTTCGATCCGGCAATTTTGATTTTGAAGATGCACCACGTTCTGGAAGGCCAGTTGAAACTGCTGAAGACACAATAAAATGCTTAGGAACAACCTAATATTTTTCTAAATACACTTTTAGATGCAATCGTATTTTCTTACAATTAACTCTCGGACGAGGGACCTACTTTATAACTGCATGATTGACAAAGTTTAAGGCCATTCCCTGTTTTATGAACTTGTTGCAAAATATTTTTATAGCCACTTCTTGAATTTGGTGCAGCAGACGTTGATTCGATTAACTCGATAAACAATGCCATGATAACGATTCGATCTTAACGCCTAGTTAATGATCATTCTAAATTCTATTATTAGGACTTTTAATAGTTGCACTGTAACAAAATGAAATTTAACAAACTGCTTTTACATTGTAATTTTTAACCAAATTATTAGATAACGTTACTGAGGATGTCATGTTGATTTACAATAAAAACTGCTGTCAGCATTGAGAGCTCCATTGAAAAGTTTTCGATCATGGACAATGTATCTTGAAAAATTCTGAAATACTCGCCGGTCGGTAAAGTGTTAATATAATAAATCATGATTTTACTTTATATTACGAATTTTTTCAAAAAATTGTTTTCGCGCAATACAGTCGAAAGCTATTACTGTTGCATCGCGTAATCTCTAAGTGTAGTGGACTCAGCATTAAATTTCCATTCTACACGCCTTGACACGCATTAATGTCTGTACACCTATCGCTGATCGTTTATTCATTAGTTTTCAGTGCACAGCGGCAATATTAAAACACAGAACACAATCGGAACATGGGATAACGGTATTCAATGCCGTGATTAACATTGACAGATGACGCGCAGGTGATACTAAATTTCTAAATTGTTTTTCTCATCTTATTAAATTCATTTATCACCTATAGACAATTTAACGATAGAATCGAACTGTTTCGTATTTTGCTCCAAAGTGGAATTAATTAACCAGTTAATTTTGGCGACCCCTTTTCAAGAAGCAGTTCCAGGCAGTGCATATTATTAAATTATATATAACATATTAAATTATTTATACTCTTTATTTGTTTCTTTCCTTTCGTCTTAATCCACAAATATTCTAAACGTATTGAAATTTACCAATATATTTTGGTTTTTGCAAAAATTGCAATTTAAATAGCTAATGGTAAGTAAATTTTACGCATGGCGAGTATACTCGTCAAACGCAGCTAACTGGTTAAAAATACTTTGAATAATTGTACAGTAAATTTCATTGTACGTGGGTGCGCAATGCAGTTAAATAAAAATACAATAAACGGAAGAATAAAAAGTGTTTAAATTTGCTATTTGTCGACGAGAACATTAAACAAATTTTTTAACACTAAACCTACCGCAGCGGTTCAAATGACCCTTTCTCAGAGTTCTTATTTTACAATCATTAAAATTATAAAATTGCCTCCATAGGAATCGATTTAACACATCCCATTGTTTAATTATACTTCGTAATGAAAATCACAAATAATCCGAATCAATTAAATCTTGGCATTTTTATTTACAGTCGAATTTAATGCTCGGTAGGTTCAGTGTTAAGGAAATTAAAAATACATATATATATATATATATATATATATATTTAGTACCCAGGTATGTATTGATGTAATGATTGCAGTAAATCCACAAAATTACGTTCCCGATACTTTGCAGAAGCGTGTACGCCTACCCTTGAATTTCGGTCAAACTAAGTGAGGCGTTGGTGACGCGAGGTTAACCAGGACCTGTTCCAAATCCATGTTCCGATTTTCAAAAGATGCCATTCAAGAAACCAGATCCTTCATTTATGGATTCTTGTTCGCCGCAACACGCCGACGACGCTCGCCGCTTTGCTAAACAGCCGTTCACGTTTTTTCCTTGTCCCCTTCGATATTAATGTTAAATGCGAACGCGTACGTTCCAAGCGGTAATTCAACTGCTTCTCGATATGCACACCCCTTGCAGGGCTTCCACTGGCGCATCTGTCGCCATGCAACACCCTTCGATAAAGGCAGGTGGTAAGCGCGTGTCCGTCGATTGAAGCTTTTATCCCTCTCTCGGCGAGACGTTTGCGTTTCACTTTCCTCGAACTTGCAATATACGATCGATATGTACGAGGATAATTCTGACAGCCGAGTATCGCAAACAATGACTCATGCGAATTCGAAACTGAATATTCAATCGATGACTCCCAGTCAGCCTTGCACCGAGCAAATTTTTCGCGATCTCTGTACTTTGCGAGAAAATTCGCACGCGATACCGAGATTGCAACTTCGCGTTTTACATTCCGCACCTTGGCACGGAATTACAGAAATGATGGCCAAAAATGCATGCGGTTTTTATGTGGATGAAGAAGAGTGATATGGGGTGTAATGGTCGGCGGACGGTTTACAGGGGACAGAGTGAGTAAGATTGACAGGCAAGAGCTGCATTTGTTGAGATAGAGTCGGTTAAGGCACCCACGCAGTAATACAGGTAGTTGGCCCGCGGGTGCTATTTCCGCTCATGATAGATTTTCAGAGGCCTTTCTGGTCCCGGCGGCGGTGGTTTTGCATTCTCCATCACATAGGCTTTTGCCATATAGGGAGTGCTTAACACTTTGACTGCCAAACTAGAAGCCAGAAAAATTCTATACAATCGAAATGAGACATTGAATATAATAAAAATTTTTTAAATAAAATGTATAATGTACAGTACTCCTCTGACCTTCTTGCACTTTCAGGATCACCATCGACTTTGGTACAATGAATATATTAACGTGAAAATTCATTTTAAAACCGCACAGATAATTCCGTCACCCATATGTGGGTGACATGGCAGTCAAAGTGTTAAAGGCATTCCTCTACTTTCTTAAAAAAAAGGGGACAGGATGAGTAAGAAGGTAGAACTGCTAGAAAGTCTGGAATTTGGAAGTTATGACTTTTGTGTTTGGATGATTCGTACTGCGACGTCTATATTTGTTATGAGTCGATCATACATTATTTTACTACCACATTTGACCTCGAATAACATAATTCGTAATTGTATTCGTCTTAAGATGTCCTCTGTGTCTTCATCCGCGAATGTGTTTGTATCGCAATATTCCCGCATTATTGGAAGTACAAATAAGTCTCCGCCGTTTAAAATTAGATAGCGCAACCGGTAAGTTATGGCGACTAATGTCAAATGTATGATGTCATATCGTAAGGTAACATATAGTGACTCCTATTAATATTCGGACATTGTGCTATTCAAAAAATTTTTGCTAGTTTCGATCGTTTGCAATAGTACATTTCGAGTTATTGTTTTATAACATAACAGAGCATTCATTGTAGTTTGTAGTAACATAAATTTTATTTGTTTGTTACACATACTTTTCTTAATACCAAACAGTGAACTAAATTATGTCGAAATTTATCGTCGCAAAAATATTCGGACACATAACTTATTCTCGCATTTCTTGCGAATAACGACACACCTTTGCAGTTTGTTTATAAACATAATGTCGAGCAAGATGAAGAACATGCTTCACGATATCAGTTACTGTTCGAAAGCCGTTAGGATCAGTTAGAAATTCTAAATATGGGATGAAAAAGTAAAAATACTTCGTTTGACGTACGACAATTAGTAATTTTTTACAGCAAAAAAGAAAAAACGTGTCGAGAAATCGGTAATCTTCTAAAATTAAATAAGAGTACCGTAGCTGATATTATACGGAGATATAATGAAGAAAATCGAATTGAATCAATTCCTCGGAAATGCCGATCACAGAAGCTTGGCGACCGAGAGAAACGTTTTATTTTGAGAAAAGTAATCGTGAACCCTGGTTTGAGTGCTCCAACATTAAGTGCTGAATTATTTCAAGAAATAGGAAAGAAAGTCCATCCAGATACAATACGTCGGGTGTTGAAAACAGATGGATATAATGGTAGAGTAGCGCGTAAGAAACCGTATTATAGAGGCGAATCGCAGAAAAACATTAGCTTTTGCAAAACAATATGTTCATGAGGAAAAAACTCGGTGGAATAATGTAATTTTCGCTGATGAAAGTAAATTTAATCTGTTTAACACTGATGGACGAAAATTAGTATGGCGTAAACGAAATCAAGAGCTTAACTAATAAATTTAAATCCAACAATACAGCACGGTGGTGGAAGTATTATGGTGTGGGGGTGTATTTCATCTAAAGGAGTTGGACAACTGGTTTTTATAGAAGAAATTTTAGATAAATTTAAGTATCTAAATAATTTAAAACAAAATCTTAAGAAAAGTGCGATCACAATGGATATAGAAGACACATTTAAATATTATGAATATAATGATCCTAAATATAAAGGCAGAATAGTTCAATAATACCTTTTATATAATTGCCCAAAAGTATTACATCCGCCACCACAGTCACCAGACTTGAATCCCATTGAAAATGTATGGGACTTTTTGGACAGGAAAATTCGAACAACACCGATACGAGCGAAGGAAGAATTGAAAAAACGATTAATTGAAGAATGGAGACGTATACCGCTAAGTTACTTACAAAAAGTTATAGACAGTTATAGACACGTAATTAAAGCAATCCAACGAAATATTAATTATTGCTTATGTTGATAATTTTCATGTTTAAATGTTATAGTTTGTCAAGCGTCCGAATATTTTTGCGACGATAAATTTCGACATAATTTAGTTCATTGTTTGGTATTAAGAAAAGTATGTGCAACAAACAAATGAAATTTATGTTATTACAAACTACAATGAATATTCTGTTACATTATAAAACAATAACTTCAAATTTACTATTGCAAACGATCGAAACTAGCAACAATTTTTTGAATAGCACAATGCCCGAATATTAATAAGAGTCACTGTGTCTGCCAATAACATAAACTCGAAGTATTAGCGAACGTGTATCAGCGTCGTATACCTTTTTCGTGCGAAAATGTCGAGTTTTGAGCAGAATAAACGTCATTTGTGGGAAGTATTGATTTAGTTCTTTAACACATGGACTGCCAAACTAGCAGTCAAAAAAATTGCATAAAGTCGGAGCAACTTATCGAGTGGAATAAAAATTGAAAAAATAAAACCTATGTCATTTTTGCGACCTTCTTGCAATTTCTGGGCGACCGTCGAATTGGATACAATGAATATGATAAGGAACTAAGGAAATAGGAAATTTTTACGCGAACCTCGAAAGAAAAAATTGTCTGCTACCTGTGCGCTTGATCGTTTTCAGTGCAGGTGTTACAGAAGCTTGGTCGGGTCCATTAGCACCGGCGCGTTGAGAAAACAGGGCACAGGTTCAGCCCTTAGGTACAAAAGGGACAGGTAAGGGCTTTCCGAGTCGAGGGGTCGTAGCTGCTACCTGTCGGATTTCGAAATGCACCGTACGTGCCGTGGGGCTCTGAAACGAAGCGTCCGATCTTTCAGGTGCAGCGACTTAAAAACGAGACGGGCTTTTCTTTGGAACCGGTCATCTGTGACTTTCAAGCCATTTCGATGCCTAGCCTCCTGCGGAGGGTATTCATGTTCAAAATGTTATTCGAACGAGATTCTCCTTTACTACGGAACCTCTGACAGTGTGAAACTCGAGAAGCAACGCATTAACGTTGGACGTGTGGTTCTGGTTTACGTTAGACTTCGAAAAGAATTTTTTTTTTTAAGAAGAACTAAAGCCGCCACACCGATGGCGTTTAAGTGGATTATAAAGACGCTTGAACATTCTGGGGAAACTTTGACATTCTGTAAGTTATACAGGATGCACCGAAAATTGTATACCAGTTACTTTTAGAACAACAGTTTCGGTGGCGAAAACGTTACACAATATCTGTAGCCGCAAAGGAAATTGTATGGCAAGTGGTTAACGTATATACTCGTCGTTTTTTAAACTTTTACGAAACTCTATTTTCTGACTGTGTAAATTCAAATTGCTTACAGAATATAATAAATAGCGTTCGAATTTACCACGTAAGAAAAAGTGTCGCGCAAATCGTGGAACGGATGTGCATGGTTAGACAATGGGCTCGTTGTGTCTAGGATGTACAGAAGTATTTGGTTGGATGCATTACACGCGAAACCCTTTCCTTTCACCGTGATCCGAACACGAGCACCCGGAATGCGTGACTCTTCTGCTCTTACGTTGACATTTATTCCCGATTGGATGACCCGAGAACACCTGCAGTCTTCGCCTGATCGACCTCGAGTCCGGCAAAGATTCGCGGCTACATTGACAGCCAACGAAGACAAACTGCATACATCGTTCTGTTAATTGAAGTCGTCGCATCAGTGAACCACGATGCATTCGATAGACCTGTTACGTCACGTATCGATGCGACCGAAACGTAATAATTAATTCAAGGTAGTTGGACGTTGACACGTTTCGGTAATGAGAGCCGACGGTGCTCCAGGAATTCCAATGTGTCTCGAGGGAAAGCTTCATTGTGTTTCGGTATACTTTCTGTGGAATTTTTAATCAATTGTATCTATAGAAAGTCTGTAAACATGAAATCGGAATTTGCCCATACGTAGCGCTAGCTGTCAATGTAGTTACCGCCGAACCGCACCATTGACGCCCTTTTCATGTTTCGACATCTGCTAAAGATTTTTAAGCAGCAATCATACAAGTTTCATACAACATCATAGTTTTTAACAGCGTTGAACATGTGGAATTTTCTGCCTGGAAACTACGATTTGCGGATAGCACAGATTTTTTGTTACCATTTGAAGAAAACTGCTGCGAAATTGTATCGAATGCTTGTTGAAGCTTACGGTAAGCATGCTCTTGATAAATCACCGTGCTTTGAGTAGTTTAAAAAATTCAAAAGTGGCGATTTCGACGTGAAAAATGAACAACGTGGAAGATCACCGAAATAGTTTGAAGACAGCGAATTGCAAGCATCGTTGGATGAGGATGACTCTTGAACACAATAACCCACGGATCGATTAACCCTCTATGGGGCTGAATAACTTTCGAGTCACATGTTAATATATCGACATTTTACCAAATGATTTTAGTTTTTTATAAGATAACGTACACGTCTAAATTATATAATGTCTCTGAAGTTATAAATAACAATATTGATAACGTCGTTGAGCACCGTCGACTTGAAATATCAAAGTAAATGCCTTGTAAGTTGTCTGCAGATAGAAACCAACGAAACATCTTGTGTAATTTACATTATTTGAGCCGTTTATTTTGAAAGTGGTGTAAGTCTATTTAAAAAAAAATCGAGTCAGCTACCATAATAGTTACATTTTTACAAGATCTTTTCATTCTCAGGCAACTTGTTACTAATAATATATTTAAAATCGTTAAGATTTTGTAATACGAAAATTTTCTGGTTGATAAAGCGATGAAAAAGTTTATTTTGAAAGTGGCGTAAGTCCCATTGTGAGAGTTTCAAATGGATATGGAAAATAATTATGCAATAAAATTTTATGAGATCCCAGCTTTATTTAATTATCAAAGTAACAGTTGAATTATCAATGTGCAATGAATTTGTTTTAAACAATGGAACAGTGCCTGTCCACAGAAAATGCGATTTTTGAAAGGCTAAAAAATACTGACGGTGAAAGAGTAAATTGGTTTAAAGTATGTTGGATAAGATTTTTGAGAAGCGATTCATATAAGTTATTCTATGAAACGACAATGAACGAGGATGCACCATTCAAAACATTGGATTTACTACCGTAACGGGGAAGACCGAAAAACTTTAATAATATCCAGTTGGTATCACTATACAAAAAACTGAGACCACTCACAAATCTAAAATATAAGGACTTAATGGATTTATTACATTATATACAACCTGCACACCACAGTTATTTTAAATCCCTCCCGCGTACACAAAATGGCGTAAGTCCATTCATAGCCATCAAAAACATATTATTTCTTCAATAATTTTAATTATGCTAATTGGGATGATAAATTTGACACCTTCAGAAATGCAAAAACATTATTCTATCATGTTATCTGTTACCCATATTTTTAAATTTAATCCAACGCAAACCCTTCAATATCTCGATTCGAGCATAAATGGAATTAAACCACTTTCAAAATAAACGGCTCATTTGTGCTTCTACCTATTATATTATATTCTATCTATTAAACAAAAGAAAGCGTACATAATAGCTTTAGGTTTGCATATCAATAATAACTTATTTGTTTGCAATTTCAATGATGATTTTGTTACTATTTGTATATGATACAGTCTTGTGACTTTCAGGTTACAGTGGGCTATTATGATAGATTTTAGTATATTTAAGATAATGCTTGTGCTTTCTTCCATTGCCAGAGTTATATATCATATACCCGAAATATGGATACATAATCACATACAAGTAATAGAGGAATTAGAATTACACGCATTAGCGGTAATAAATCCGACGATGATCATCCAGTAGTATTTACCCGATGATTCATAAATATTATTGACAGTGGCGATGAATTTAGTACCAAAACATCATCGGATAAAAAAAATTCAGGACCACAAAAAATTGTTAAGCAATCAGTATCCCAGATGAATAATAGTTATCATCGCCCTTGGAAAGGAGATTGCCCTGGAAACCCCGAAGGACCTTGCTTTCCTGTGGCCCATTTTCGAAAACTATTTGACAGTGAAATTATAAGCGATTATAAGTTGATTATACCAATACATATGCACTGCAGTGTGATCCAACAAATGGGGTTCCAAAATAAAATAAAATGTTCTAAATGCAACGTACATCTATGTTTAACGTAAAGTGCAAACTGTTTTATGGAATTTCATGCTTAAGCTTTTATGCACAGAAGTGCAAACATCGTAGGCCGTTGTTACCGCAAAGTTACAAAGTTACAAATTATAATAAAATTGTTTAAACTGGCAAATTTCTTTTAATCTGCATATATAGGTTCGTAATTGTTGATTTTCCATTGCACACATTTATTTTATATTTAAGAAAAAAATTCGGCCCAAAGAGGGTTAAATGTGACACGAGAAGCCGTCTCCATACGTTTGAAAGTCATCGAAAAGATCCAGAAGACGACAGGAATACCTAAAAAGGCAACTCAAAGTGATTTTACTTTATGATAATGCACCATTGCACTCAACAAAATCCATCAAGGAAGAGAGTGAGGCGTTTAACCATTTGCTGCTCGAAGCTGTTTTGACTCGAAAACTTTGGCATTTTTCTGACTTACAATATTTTTATTTCACATGATTTATTTCATGTTACGCACGTGGATAATTTTACTATTACTCGTCCTTGAAGTAGTTACATTTTTACAAATTTCTTAGATGTAAGCATAGCGATGTAGAAATTGTTTTAAGCAGCAGTGTAGTCATTTTTACTGGCGCCTCAGTGGCGCCATTCGAGTGTAAAGCGTTAATTGGGAAATACTTTCCCATGCAGTTTACTCGGCAGACTTGGCTCCATCCGATTATTATTAATTGCGTCGATGGGTCATGCATTTCCTGAGTAGCTCTTCGCATCTTATAAAAATGTATGAAAATAGGTCGATGATTGATTTGTCTCGAAAGACGAACAGTTTTCTTGGCGAGGCATTCATAAATTGTCAAAGAGATGGGAATAAAGTATACCGATGGGCAACATTTTGAATAAAGTGTTTTGTATCATTTTCATACAGTAAATGTGTTTTTCTATACAAAAATTTCGGTTTCATATTTACATATCTCGTAAATTTTCACAACATTTATAAATGCCTTTCCTTATGTTAATAATAGGAGAATAATTTGGTCACCAAATTAAATTAAATTAATAATAATAATTTTATTATATTTAATAATTATTAATTTAAATATAAATATAAATATTATTATATAAATATTTAATAATTATTATTAATGGTTATTATTGATATTTAATAATAATTAAATTCATTTAATGTTTCTATGTTTAATATTAAAGTTATTTTTGTCAAAAATGCTTTAAATCGGCAATTTTTTCTTCCTTCCCCCTTCTGTTGTTCCATTTGTTTTGTTTCACTCCAACTTTCTGAATTGTATCGCCCATATGCAAGGTTTGGCAATTTCTCATTGAATTGAAACTACAAGTAAGATGATTCTTCATGATAGTTAACACTAGAACTACCAAACCAGTCATTTTGACTGGTCCCCAGTTTTTTCTTTTGCAATTGTTGAAGTTATAAAACTGTTTTCATCAGAAATTTTTTGATATACTTCTTTAATAACGTACACGTTACGATAAGAATGCTGTAAAGTTTTAATAAATGCAGTCTCGTTATTATCACAAAGCAATGTACATCCTGGGATTTATTGTTCTGTAGTTCTACTGTTAAACTATTTATACTATTTACAAATTGTATCGAAATTAAAAAGTGTAAATATCAATGTAGCTAGCTTAATTTTTTCGAAAACAGGACTTAGGCCACTATCGAAATAAACGGCTCAAATGTAGTATGATATTAGTCTCCTAGAGATGAAAAAAGAATACTAGAATTTACATCAACAAAAATTGGATCATCTCGATTAACCAATATTCAGAGCAGAGACAATTTATTCGAAATGCTGTTGCACGTAGGCAAACTTGTATCTTATCACAACAGAGATCATCGATCCAATATATTATACGGAATCACCTGACAAGTTTCGTATTCATTAAAAACGTCAACGTTGGATAGTTACGTTTACCATTAAATTTGACAAATTGTTCGCCGGTACATCTTATTCGCGAGAAGCTGCAAACCAGTGAATAAATCTACAACATTGCTCGCGATGTAGTTTCTCGAGAATGGTGTCTGGTAATTTATATTCAGAAATGTGTTATTCAATCAGCGTGGTCGACGAATCAATCGATCAGAGGCAAAGAAAAAGAGAAAGAGAGAGAGAAAGTGAGAGAGAGAGAGAGAGAGAGAGAGAGAGAGAGAGAGAGAGAGAGAGAGAGAGAGAGAGAGCCCACGATAATCAGGCATTTTTCTCAGCTGGTAGAGGGATCAATCTGTGGTCGCGAATTCGCCCACTAAATCTTGTAGGAAGCGAGTCAGCTGCAGGTGCATCGAGTTGCAACGATTGCACTTTCCTTTCCCCACCGTTCATACTGCTATCAATGCACTTTCCTGGCTTCGTTGCTGCTGCTGCTTCTTCCTGCTCACAGCTGTAACGCTGGGCACGTGCGCTGTACACGACCAAGAAGTCGAAATGTCACCAGTCTGCCTATTACTGTTACCTCGACGCTCGAGCCGCTGCAGTCGATTTGATTTTTCTATTGAGCAATATTGCCTGCACCAGCAAGTTTATTCGCACTCGGATAGACCCTACGGAATTCCCTTATACACATATTTGGGTTGGCAATTTTATGCGTCTATTGAATAGATGAGTAGGTTCCTGCTGCTTTTTACACTAATTTACGAGACGCGTATAAAATATTGGATAATCGGAAAAGTATCGAGAGATTTTTGTCATTTTTTAATTAAATGTTGCTCTTATTCAAAATGAATTTTATTCAAGTATTTATTGGCCATTATTATCTATGATCTTTTGCCATTTTTGGGATAGAGTCATAATTCCATCGGAATAGAAATTCTGTGGTTTATCGGCTAAAAACTTGGCTAAGTGATTTTCACAGTCCTTTTTTGAATTCAACTTTTTATCATCAAGGTAGTTTTGCAGAGATCGAAACAAACGATAATCTGATAGTGCATGGTCTGAGATATACGGTGGATGCATCAAAACCCACAACGCCAGAGTATATGCAGCAAAGGATTAGTGCAGCATGTGCTTCAATTACGTCTCAGGAAATCGACAATGCCTACAGATCTTTTATTAAAAGATTGCAACATTGCATAAATGAGGATGGTCAACATTTCGAACATTTATTATGATATGTAAAGGTCAACCCGACGTAAACAACGCGCAATCTTTGCTGAAACACGTAAGTTTTAAACTTCCACATTTCATCCGCTTCAACATGATTATTCTTGCTCAAGGTCATTTCAAGGTTAAAAAGGTGGTATCCACTAAATTCAGTTTTTTATTGTCTATCATGCTATCGGAAGAAAAATATACTATTCCATGTAAAAAAACATCAGTGACCTTAAAATTTCATTAAAAAACACGACACAAAAAATTTGTTTCTTCACCATTATATTGCCCCCCTGCAATAGTGTCACTTTGTCCTGTGAAGTTTTCTAATAGGACTGTAAATACGAAAGATATTTAGGTGTTCCCATTTATGTGGGACACCCTGTATATCTGTAGACTTTTCGGAGTAACTGTATGCAATCACTGTCAACATCGTATAGATTCGGTAACAGTATTCCAATGTTATAATTTCAAATAGAAAACGAATTTTTCCTTCTTGATGCAACCTACGAAATCGCGACAGTATTTATAGACAACTGAACATGTTGACTGTCAAATTATAATGCACAGAAAATAAGAAAAATAGACACGACATAACTTAGATAATTAAACAAAAACTGTAGAAACAAAAATTATTACAATATCCCTCAACCCTAACAAAATTTCATTTTTATCAATACATTACAGAAAAAATTAGTATCTAAACGATGTTGAAATAGAGTGTCATTCGTACATGATAGTTGTGGTAGTGAACCTGTCAATAATGGGATGAATGTTGATTTCAAGATATACTTTGATTATGACCGCCATCGAGTTACAAAAGTCTCAATCGCAGTACTTTTGAAACTTAGCAGACAATTGCTTTCGACGAAGACAGAGTTAAAACATATAAGTGCAAGGCAAATTTACCATTTCCATTAGTGATCGTTACCATGGTACCGTTAACACAATTTGCAGATTTCATCTGGAATTAGCAACGATAACGACGTTAACGGTGCTCGTATCCAGATTGCGATCTGACGACGAAAACTGCACACGCATTAATTTGCTTAACAATGTACGCGATCCGGAAAGACCAAGTTCTCTTAATCTTGAATCTGTGTATTCACCGAGCTCCACTTTAAACGAGTCTTGGGAAAATTTAGGAACCGTAAAAAGTGTTAAATTCTAAGTACAAAGATGTGCAAACTTATCTGAAGACTCCTATAGCAAATTCGTGTATTGGTATTAATTACAACAAACTAATAACAAGTGTAATAATATAATTTACACATTACTTCGTAATAAAAAAAAGAACAATATAATATAGTGAATGTAACTAAAGTTATTTTAATATACAATACGAGAGTTAACTGGTTAATGGAATGATAAAGATTTTTATTTTGAAAGTGGCTTAAGTCCCATTTCGAGAGTTGCAAACGGATATAATATTCAAAGAATTTTGCAGTAATATTATTTCAATGTTATCTGTAATACCGAGTTTCGACAGTCAAGGTTCAATACTTCAAACGAAAGCCACGAGAGTAGAACATAAATGTACAATAATTCGTTTTTGACGATGTTTAGAAATTCTAAATGCAATTCGTTTCAGATGTTTAAATTGTGCCCATATTTATGACAGTCATATATTTCTTGTTTCGAGATATATAATGAATTGCATTTGAATAAATTAAAAAATATTTTTACATGTGCGACATTTTAATTTATAATTTTATTAGTCTTAATTAATGGAAATTTATTATGAATATGAAATTTTGTGTGAATTTTATACGAAAATGTTGTTTTTAATGTTTGAACTGACTTAGATCATTTTCAAAATTAACTGAATGTCCTATAAATGACTTAAAGCAATAAAGAACTACGAGTTTTATTTGAAACAATAACTTTAATGAAATAATTCATGAACATTTATTAATTATTTTTAAAAAGTAATCCATTTTTATCATTTCGAGTTTTTAAGATTCTTCAAATGTTCCTGAAAAACTGGAGGGATGTATGGTAGTAAACACATAATATCTTTATGTTTTTCTTCCATTACTGGTCTAGTGGTTGCGTATAATGGAAGTAATTTAATATTTCCGTATATTTTTGGTCTTCCTCTTTTAGGTGAAAGATCCAAAACGTGGAATTCAGAATCATCTAAAGAAGTTTTATAGGACATTTTATAAGGTTCATTTTTTAAGAATCTCATCCATTGAATTTGCAGCCAAGAGACAGATTCGCCCGCGGTATTTTTTACTCTTCTTATTATTGACTTTTTTAGTGATTTCGTTGAAATAAAATCCGGTTGCGACATTCGTTTTATCGAAAATGTATTTCTTCTTCTACACTTTTCCATCAATTCATAATAATGCTCAGGGTTGTATAAGTAATTTGCTTTTTTTATTTTCATTTCTATCAACCCAAAATCACGGTCATTCGATAGAAAGGAATGACTCGATACCAAAAATTTGTGGTCTACTGTTTCAATATTATTATTTGATGATTGAGCAATTTTCATCCATGTCAATGCTACTTTAATGTTACGGTTTTCGCCTGAACAAGCATCACTGGAAGCTATTACGTGTTTTTGAGTAGTCATATCCTCAATATACAGAGGGCCACGCGCCATTTTCAAGTTATGTTTATATAATTTCTTTAAATTTTTGACTTAGACCACTTTCATAATTAACACTAAATGAATTCCATATAATCTTGAAATTACAACCACTATCTAATGGTTCATTTTTGACGATATCGTAAAAATTACATTGAATAAATTTAGTTTAAAATAATGTGGTGTGAAATAACTGATAAATTCTTTTTTTTTTTAATTTTGACTTAGACCACTTTCATAATTATGGGTACAATTGAAGATCCTACTCATAAAAAGTAATTTTAATTTAAAAATGATGTGTGCTCTATCGATCGAAAATCGTCTTTCACACATTATTGTCATAGATAATACCTGACAATGAAATGAAATAACTAATACAGTTAGAAATAGTATGTTTTTTATTTAAAGAAGAAAAACATCCTATAGTCTATTTTGTATAACCCTATATCATTTCCAACGCACAAAATAAAGAGATTGGTTCACCATTAACGTTCACGTCAAATAACTCGCGCAGAATTTCCTCATAGAAACGAACGTATCATAGTCGTTCAATAGTGGGTCTTATACAGGCTGCCAAGTTGTTTCGCTTCTTACATTACTTTTTACACACACAATGTATCTCTTTGCAGGATGTTCCCTTTTATTAGTGGAAGGTCTAATACATTATTATATTATTATTATGTTTCATATACTATATTTAACTTTGTCAGACATGTTGTAAGGATTTAAATTCAAATATATAGTATGACATTCGTCTTGCGGGACCGCTGTTATACTGACTATGAATACTGCTTTCAATGTATTTCTTTCTGGTTTAATGAGTTGCCGATGTGATTTCGTTATCGGTACTGTTGCAGAGAAAGGAGGGGATAGCATCTTGAACATTTTAACCCTTTGAGTACTGAATTATTTGAAGATTTTTATGCCCATGGGACGGATTTAATTTGTCGCTATATGGATTAATATGTAAAAGTAATACATTTTATTTGGAATATACTTATATTGGTGATATAAATATATTTTTGAAACAGTATTTTAGTTACAAAATATAAATAAATATATAATTGAAACAAAATAGAAATATTCATATAGAACCAGAACCAAGTTAAAGTCTAATAATTTTGTACCGTGTGGTATTTTTCAAAACATGTCGGTAAATGGAAAGGTACCTGGCATTGTTTGCATTGCCAAGTGGTTTCTTTTCTCATTTTATGTTTATAACATACGTGACACCGTTTTGTAGGGTGTTTCTTTAATTCTGTTGCCGGAATATTCTCCGGAAAATGTGCCCAATTTTTCGCTATAAAACGATGTGGCGCATCGATACTTGTAGGACGCCCACGGATATTATAATTTAGCAGGACCACTTGTGTCAATAATTCTTCAACGATTTCTAAACGAAATTGGACAATGCTTGTTTTGGTTTCACAAAATGTGAAATGGGTGCCGCAATTGGGGGTGCCGCAAACATCAACGCCTGCTTCTTAAATTCAGATGACGAGTCAGACTCGTCCACTGTAACTTCGCCCAAGTAAGCAGATGACGAGTCTCACTCGTCAAATGTAACCAAATGGTTAAATGAAACAGAATCAATGTACGATTTTCGGCGTCCGCCAGAGACAGCTCTTGACGTCTCGGAGACAATGGCAAATAATGATTTACAATGGCACGTGAAATGGATGATATCTGACAAAAGTTATTGTATGCCAAGTGGTTAACTAGGGAAAACGAGCCAAAAACGGAGTATTCGATTTTACCTTGTAAACTACCCGATCATGATATAGGGTCGTCATTTGACACAGTATTTTTTTGTCGTGATGCCATATGAAAGGGGACATCTAGCATATAATACCGTTAAATCGAGCATTATTGTACTCTTAGGAGAGGCAAGAAGAGGAAAATCCGATCAGAAATATGTAGTCTGGCTGACGCGCGGCGTTCTTCAGCGAGGCTAACGTTTCTCGTTATTCGCTAATTTATGTCATTACTGTTACAGTTGCACAATCCCGCGTATCACGGTCCTTTCACTGAAGATACGAACGACCGTTTTCTGACTCGCGTCTTTTCTTGCCGAGATCTTCGTCGGATGGATCTCCATTTACCATGCGGCGTTTCGCACGTGCGCCGCTCACCAGCAGCAGAACACGAAGAAAACGAGCATAGAACACGGCGGAGAAACGGCACGAAGAGATAAATGATCATCTTTCAGGGGGATAAGATTTGCTATAAATAGCGCAAACAAAATAACATTTTATTTCTGGTTCGCGCCACGCGGTATTTCAATACTTCTTCTCTTCGATCCACCCATTAATTATTCCCCGAAATCGTTTATCTAGAACGAATTATACGTTCGCTGAGTGCATCGAACCAACCTTGGAAACTGTTATCTATATTTTCTACGAAGTGCTTAGTGATCACGATTTTTCTTTAGAAGATTGCAGTTCACTAACGTCACTCGGGATTTTTTTTAATAAGCGAACGTTTCGGCTAGATTAAGGATTTTTATGCGAAAGAAAAGTTGCTGCATCGATTGCAAGATGAAAAAACTACGTGCGTGTTTGTAGATTCTGTTAATAATTTTTTAAACCAGCTGAAAATAGTGTAACAGTATTTTCAAATTCTTTACGTGTCTGCGTTATTTTACATATTTTATTCACTTTCATTGTATATGCATAAAATATTCCTTTAACACTTTGCAAGAACTGTACACCATAAGCTTATCACCATCGGTGAAACAATCTTTTATCTTTTATATATTTTATATATAAATACAGGATATAACGGTTCCGTGACAACCCCTATCTTCTATTATTTTCTTAAGGGTAATTCAACATGAAGTAATTCTTCATTATGGCAACTCTATGTGGATAACCACCGTAACAATATTATATATATATAATTCATTTAATTATATATATTAATTATTATATAAATATAATTATTATGTTTTTTAAATTATTTTTACAAATTATGAATTTCTAATGTTTTCTACATAAAGTGTTTTATTTCATGACTGATCTACTAACGGCTCACAACCATAATTTAAGGATTGCTACAACACGGTGCGAAGACTGACTTCAAGGTTTTTTGATTGAAGATTTTGTTCTGTATGAAATCTGCATATTTAATTACTTTGTTTGCGATCTGTACCCCTATACACATATTTTTAATTTAAATTTATTTTATATATATATATTTATTTATTTATTATATAAATTTATTTATTATGTACATAATATTAATACATAATCATATGGACCGTTTATTTTGAACGTGGTGTGTTCTTTTAAAAAAAAAAAGAGATATGACGTAATTTATGCTTATTTTAGTGTTTATAAGTAGTTAGCATTTAATATATTAAAAAATGCCTATGCTTTGTTCAATTTAAAATTGGCCGGTAAAAGAAATTGCGTAACCATTGATTATGAAAGTGGTGTAAGTCCTATTTCCATAGACAGAAAAAATGGCATTACGAAAAAAGAATTTCCTGTATACACCGCAGGATTATTATGACGCTATAGACCAATGTAGACAACATAATACATTTATTTTACACGAAATGAAACGAGAAAATTACGTTTCAACAAAATATCTACAAAACGCAATTAAAAAACAGATAAGAAGAAACACTAATGGAGAAAAAATAAATTGGTTGCAAATATGTTGGACGAGATTTTGCAAAAGTACACCGTATACTATTTTATATAAAACATCAATGGAGGACACAGGATGTGAGACTCTAAATTTATTACCTACATCTCGGGGAAGACCGCCAAAATTTGAAAAAATCGCCCTGGCGCCTTTGTATCACGACGCCAGGCCTATTACATACGAAAAATATAGGGATATGCAGCAGCTATTACCTTATATACCTCCTGTGCATCATGAATATTTCAAAACACTGCCACATGAAGAGCATAAATAATTAATAATACCAATATCTTGTGTTAAGTTTAACAATATATAAATATAGTTAACGTTCAAAATAAAAAATACTAATTCTATTTTACTTCTTGTTATTATTTATAAACAAAATTGGATTAATATGAAATATATTTTAAGTGATATTTGTTATTTCAAAATTGATATTAAATGATATTTACAATTGACTAATTATGAAAGTGGTGTAAGTCCATTTGCAGCCTGGAAATACATATTATTTTAGTTAAATTCGCCTAAAAGAAATTTATATAATCAAATTACATATTGATAAATTAGTACAAACATTCCCAGACTTCACATAATTAACCTATATTTTTTAATTGTCAGATCTGCTAACATTTAATTTTCTCGAAACAGAAGAAAATGGACTTGCACCACTTTCAAAATAAACGGTCCATATATATAAGAATAAGAAGGAGAAGGGGCGCGGATGACCACCCTGGTAAAATCGCGTGGAGGGTGAGTACCGCGAATACGTAACTCCTAAGCTAACGAATTTGCCTCGAAAACAACCGATTCACAGAGGACAGTGAGACAGCCCTTAACAATGGGGTTGATCATCCAACAAAATAATCCAAATAAATTAAATCTTGGTATTTTTATAAGACAATATACACCAGTCAATTTTAATGCTTGCTAGATTTAGCGTTAAACCGTTTGATTAAATTTTTCACGTCGAAAAGCCTGGACACTTCTTCGTTACTGCAATGTTGAAAACGATTTTCACGTAAGATAGCACATCTCGCAATAATGGACGATGTTTCGACACTAAGTTCTTGGTGGATGTCGCTGTTGCGCATATACCGAGGCACATCGACTAAACGTTTTAGTATTTTATTCTGATAACGTGGGATTACATTGTTATTGAATTGTTTTGTATATTCCCATAGTTGGACCATGTCCATACTGATTGTTGCATTTGTTTATGCAAGACTAAGTTGTTGTACATTGACAATTAGGGTCGTTGTCCAAGCAGTCGGTACATTTTTTGAAACGCGGATAAGAAACGAAGCGACAACTTCACCTTAAAAGAACGATTTATTACGATTATCTATGAAACTGGCTTACCCGCCATATTGTCGGATATGTGTAGAGATAAGTATACGTAATAGAGAATTTTGAAATTACAAAGCTGCGAGGGCAATAAAGAGTATATATTCGTCTCGCTGAACCAATAATAGTCCGTGTAAATCGTAAAAAAAATTAATAGCAATTGTTTCTGCAATTTTGCTCGTTAAGTACGGAATCCGTCAAAATGGCGGGTCCCGTAAGCCTAACGTTAACCGTCTAAAAACGTTTAAGTTCCATACAAATGGGTATTTGAGTTAGGAACTATTAGAAAGGATGAATGAAAAATGTATATAGTGTAGAGAACATATTGATTATCAATTTTTATTATTAAAATTATTATTAAAACTATATATTAAATTAATTATATTAAAATAAAACCGTGGCACCCAGGGCAAGATGCGCTAAATTTGCGTGGCAGTCAATAGGTTAAAAAGGTTGAAGATCGAAGCATTTCAGAAAGTAGAGCTTGGGTGATTTTCTACCCCAGAATTATTCAGCGCCGCGGCTAGTCTTTTTCTCATTCTCGAGGCTCCTGCGAAGTTTCTAGTTCTCCGTTCACCGAGGTGCTGCTCGCACGTGCGCCTCTGGTCCCAGCAAAAGGAAGAAACGATCGGAGAGGAGGACGCAACACGCGGCAAAACAGGTTTCCTCGAGATGACTCTTGGCTCCCGGTTCTTGGTCCACGAAAACCATCAACACGGAACGTGTACGCAAGCGGGAACCCGAGTCCGGAGACGCTTGCGATCGAAAGAACGGGGCTTTCTTCTTGCCCGTACGCCGGCCAACGGATTTATGCCCGCGAGCATCGATTGCGATCGAGCCGAGAGGAGCGAGAGGAGCGGAACGCGCGCGAAACGACGCCGATTTTGCAACTGGACCATAATATGCCCGCTCGCAGTTCCCGCCAACCCTGTTTCACCAGTGCACGTGCACTTTGTGACCATCTTCTCCTTTCGAGCTAACACTTTGCCGACCGGCGATCGTTTCGGAATTTTTCAAGGTCCACAGTTCGTGACTGGAAGCCTTTTTCACGGATCTCTCAAAGCTCGCTGCAATTTTTATTGCGAATCTGCTATAGATACATATAAAAATTTTTTAAATGTAACTTTTATTTGTTGGATATTTTGTATACTGCCTCCGTGCAAGATCGAATCAACGTAGTACAAAGCTGTGGAAATATAACGAAACGTTCTTAGAAGTTCGAAGGCAGACCCGATTACTTTGTCGCATCGCGTCCACCGATATTCGGCCATCAGCTTGTAAGCAGCATTTTCTATGATCGAGTCGAATAGTAAAAATCTTCTTTTCAACTCAGCTTAACCCTCTATGGGCCCGTGTAACTTTCAGGTCACATTTTAATTTATCGACATTTTACCAAATAATTATAGCTTTTTTCATGAGATGGCGTATAAATCTTAATTCTATAACGTTGAAACGACAACCAATATTAATATTTATGACCGTTGCTAGACTTATCAACATGAAATAACAAAATAAATGCTGTGCAAACTGTCTGCAGTAAAAATAAGCGAAACCATTTGATCCAATTGACATTATTTGTGCTTTTGTCAGTGATTACCAAACTAAAAATAGTGCATATGATAGCTCTGGGTTCGTATACCAATAACAACCTATTTGTTTGCATTTCAATTTTCAATTTGTTACTGTTTTTTTATGATACAGTTTTGTAACTTTGAGGTTACAGTGGCTATTATGGCAGATTTCGGTACAATTAGGATAAAGCTTGTGCTTTCTCCTGTTTTCAGATTTATACATCATATACTCAAAATATGAATACAAAATCAGATAGAAATAACAGAGGAATTAGAATTAGACGAATTAACGATAATAGATTCGATGATTCCTTATTAGATTCTGAGTCCGATGAAGATGTTATAGTATGTTCCCGACGACGAATAAATGTCATTGATAGTGACGAAGAATTTAGTACTCAATCCTCGTTACATAAGGAAGATGAGGACCACAAAAGAATTGTTTGGCAACCATTATCCCAGACGAATAATAATAGTTGTTATCGCCCTTGGAAAGGAGATTGCCCTAATGTCCCCGAAGCATCTCATTCTCCTGTGACCTATTTTCGAAAACTATTTGACAAGGAAATTATGAGCAATATAGTTGACTATACCAATATGTATGCACTACAATGCGATCCAACAATGAGAATTCAAAAATAAAATGTTTAACTTCAAGTGCAAATTGTTTTATGGAATTTCATGCTTAAGCTTTTATGCACAGAAGTGCAAACTTTATAGGCCGTTGTTACCTGAAAGTCATATAGCGAATATATTGCAATAAAATTGTTTAAACGGCAACATTTCTTTTCATTTGCATATATAGGTTTATAATTTCTGATTTTTCGTTCCCCCAATTTTTCTTTGATTAAAAATAAAAATTCGGCCCATAGAGGGTTAAAATAAAGCATCGACTAAAGTTAAAGCGGTGCAGTTATTTTGTATTTATGGAGAAAAACGAATATGGACGGACGAATCCAAAATGGCGGATGCGGAACGGTTTGTAGGAAAAGTCGTAAGAATTAAAGGGATACGACAAATTCTTTAATAATTAACAAAATTAGTGGATTCTTACATACCATGCTTTTCAACACGTGTCATATCAGTTTGTCCCATTAATTTATCCTCGACGTTTATACTTTTCTACATAAATTCGTGGGGGGCAACATTTCAGTTTTACCGATAATTAATAATAATATCTTGTCTTTTCTGTCCTTGATTGTAGTAAGAGTTTAATTCACCAAATTGATGTAACTGTTCCGATTTGCATGTAGAATATACCTATATGCAAGGTGACCCAGAAATGCTCGATTCCTGAAGTTATTCTAAGAAATGTTTTCCTTTGGCAATTCGCGATTTGTCCCTTCGTTTCCGAATTATCAATGAAAAACGGGCACGAATAGGAGCGTAGCTATTCAACTCGGCCAACGACAACGCGACATTGATTGGTCCGTGTTTTCAGTCGATAAATCGAGAACGAAGCCGCGTACGAGATTTTCGCAGAGAGAACACTGTCTAAGAATAACTTCGGGAATCTCCCTTCGCAACGAACTTTCAACATTTTTCGAGCACCGTGTATAGACGGCGCGCATTAGTGAAAATGGAACGAGGACAACAGGAGAATCTCGTCCGTCTAAAATAGGGTTAATGTATACGTCAAGTATTTTGAAGCTGGCTGAAGAAGGACCGGGACGAAAGTCGCATCGTCCCGAATCGAACGGAGAAAACCCGTTGCTGCGTTGTTTTCGTAGCCCGCGGAAGACCGTGGAACCCGAGAAAAATAGGAAGACAGGGACCGAACGCTGTCAGTGGATCGGTGAGACGAGGATCGCGATGGAACCGGTTCTTCAAGGAGCACGGTGACCATGCTGGCCAGAAGGGGAACGGTGTACAAACGCTAAAGGAGGCTAGCGAGGCCTGTTACGAGAAAGAAAACCGGTTTCACGATACAAACTGGAGTAAAAGTGTACTGCACACACGCCGAATCGTATCGTACCGCGTGCCCACATATTTATGATGCAGCGGTGTTGATAGCCGGTCACCGATTGATAGATGCATGATCGAGGACAGGACAACTCGGGCGCGGCTGGAAAAACGATTTGCCAAGGGAATCGAACAATGAACGTCTGACTAACACTCAAAAGTATTTCTACTAGCACGATACGTGTGCTCTATCAATTGAAAACGAAATCTGCGTTGCAGCTTCGAAAGTAGGCGGCTTCCTAACATGGAACGTGGCTCCTATCGCGTGTTGTAACTCGACGCTGCCGTGGTTTCTTAATTAGTTCGTACGGAATTATCCAAAAGTACCTTTAGGACGTTGAATGGGAATGTCTGTCAAACGGCATGTTTGCTGCTTGTCACTTTCTTTTATCTCTAACCTACAATGATGGAGAATTTTAACAATCGAGTCGTCTACTTCCTCTTGAATTTCTTTTTGACAGTACCTTGTAACTACAGGAACGCGTTATTAATGTTGTCTGTCATTCCAGGAAGCAATATTTTCTATTCATATATTTTATTTTCTTGTTTGCACAACTACAAAATAGTACTGATCTTTTAAAGTAAACCAAGCCTCGAGTAATGTTTTAATATCGATTCATAAATAGTCAAAGTCTATTTATATTTATTAACACTTTTATTGCAATGTCACCCATATATTGGTGAAAGAATTGTTTGTCCATGTTTAAAAATAAATTTGTAGATTAATATAATCGTTGCACTAAATTTAGTTGAGGTCTGGAGAATGCGTGAAACGTGAAGGGTAATTATGTATCGTATATTTTAAGTTATTAATCGTTGCTTCATTAAATATATCACTTTGATTTTACGGAATTTTCGAGGTCGTTGGTTAATGCTTGTTTTCGAAATTTTAACTCAGAAGTTTATCGCTATAATAGAAAACAAGGTTTTGGTATACAATCTATTCACACGCTGTATTATCGAAACGAATCGATACATTTTGAATTCCACTTCGGATAAATTAATTGATAGAATCAAACTAAGTTGCACGTAGTTATGAATCATATACAATGAAACTATCCAAAGTCAGAAAATATTTCGGTTTTCGAAATTAAAATTAAAATTAAAATAAGAAATTAAGAAAGATTAAGAAATTAAAATTGCTTAGAATGCAAAGCACTAATATTCGGCAAAATATATAATATGCTTTCGTCTGCACTGGCTGCATGAATTCATTTCCATCGTTGCAACTATTTAGCAGACTCGCGTACTGAAATTTTCTTTTACTTAGAAACTGGTAAATTTGCTGGCGCAAAGATTTCGACAAAATCGAGATCAAAATTATTATGAACTTAAGTGCTCGCGGTTACGTATGAAAACGCAGCTGGCTCTGCCACCTCGGATTAGGCAACCAATTTAAAGCAGCGCAGTTAACGCAGATAATAAACAGTTTATACGCTCGTTAGTCGCTGACGTTTTACAATGTCGATAACGAAAATAATCCGGGGAAATGATCTCACGCCAACGCGGCACAAAGACGCGCGGATTCATAAGAAACGAGTGGGTGCAACGCGGATGCTTAATGAGAAAAACGCGCAACTCGTTGTGCCGGTTGGTATGCGAATCGCGTTTGAATCCTTTGCGAAAGAGAAGAAAAAAATGTCGCTCTCAAGGGCGAAGAAACATAGCGCGGGAAACATCGCCATTGGTCTAAAGGCTCCAGCGGTTTCTCGTTCGCTGCCGGAGATTTCAATGCCTCGAATTATGGCGGGAAGCGATACTGCGCGGCCATATTGAGAGCCCGGCACGAGGATCGAGGAGTCCGCTACGCAAAAATTCGCCCATCGAAGGTTCGCCGCACGAGAATACCTTAGGTTCGCTAGGGTCTACCAAGAAATGGTTGATTGTTATGCTGCATAGTAAAACCGATCGTAAATACATGCACGCCGGTCTGCCTTGGCGCGGTCTCCTCGCATACTTTTTCAAAAAAGAGCAACGAATGCGCACGAGAGCTGCTGCGCTCGTCCCTCGATTTACTAGAATTATCATCCGTTCCACTCGGAGAAAATTAACCGC
Organism: Agapostemon virescens; assembly: GCA_028453745.1. Classification (NCBI taxonomy): domain Eukaryota; kingdom Metazoa; phylum Arthropoda; class Insecta; order Hymenoptera; family Halictidae; genus Agapostemon; species Agapostemon virescens. The sequence continues at coordinate 18,000,724 of CM052083.1, read as the reverse complement.
TGAAACGGTTCTGGAAACAACTGTTTTTAACCGTTATTTATCGGTCCTGACTGGAACAGTTCTAAGGACCGGAAGGATGTCGTAACTGTTATAGATACATCGGTTTCGGTCTTTGAGGATTGGTATTAAGGGGGGAATACACTTTATAAGATGAAAATTTTCGATTTTTTTTGTTTGTTCGAAATTGATTCCAGTATGTGTCCAGAATACGTGTATAAAGGTACGGAGCAAAATTTTATGTATTTTGGGAGATACAGCTAGCCGAACAGGTAAGCGTCAGGTGCAAGTGGCGCAAAACTGAAGCGAAAGGTGAATTAGATAATTTTAATCATCCTAGTCCACTTCACCTAGATGTCCTTAAACATTTAAAACCGATATATGAAGAACTTTCAAAGGAGGATTTATTAACCAGGTTTCTAGGTGGACACACACAGAATTGCAATGAAAGTTTCAATTCAACGGTTTGGTGCTTAAATCCAAAGCATCCAAATTCCGGAGTAAAAATTATCGAAACCTCCGCCTTCATTGCGGCTGGCATTTTGAACGAGGGCTACTCAGCTATATTAAAAATAATGAATGTATTAAATATTAATATCGGGCAACAATGCAAATTCTTTGTCGATACGTATGACGCGCAGCGCATAACGAGACAGGAACGCTGCAGACAAAGCAGCACAAAAGAGGCACGAATCTCTCGTAGGGTGCACCAAATGGAGCAAAATGAATTTTTTGAAGCCACAGAAGGCTTATTATGTGACCCTGGTATAGCGTATTAGTTTCCTCCAGAAGTAAGTGTTCAATAACTACTATTCCAACAGTCGAAAAACTTTAAACGCGTTTTTCTTAATATCATATTTCTGAATCTTGTGTACACGATACAGAACGATCTATTGGACCAATTGAGCTCCTAAGGCTATTTTTCGTTAGGTAATGATAAAATGTCGTCGATGAACTAAAGAAATTCGTAAATAGTTGCATTTTTTCCTTTTAATTTACATTATAAAATCGAAATTTTTAGCGAAAAATCGTAACTTTTTCAATAAAGCTCAACATTTTTGTACTTTTGTACTTTTTGTACAAAAAGACTTTTGTTTTCCTGTTTCAGATGTAAATTATATTAAATTAAATTATTCAGATATAAATATTGCGAAAAGAAATACATTAATTATTAAAATAGAAAATTTTTTGTATTGTTTAAATATAGAACATAATATCATGAAAGTTTGAGAATGATTCGCTTTGTAGTTATTGAGAAAAAAACTCCTAAATATCACTATTTTCTAGGCGCTCTAAAGTGTATCCCCCCTTAACACTAGAACTACCAAACCAGTCATTTTGACTGGTCCCTAGTTTTCTCTTTCGCAATTATTGAAGTTATAAAAATATTTTTGTCAGACATTTTCGGATGTACTTCTTTAATGACGTACATTTAACAATAAGAATTGTATGAAATTTTAATAGATGCAGTCTTATTATTACAAAGCAATGTATATCGTTGGATTTATTGTTCGGTAGTTTTAGTGTCAATGATGTATACCTTACAATAAGAATTGTATGAAGTTTTAATAGATGCAGTCTCGTTATTATTACAAAGCAATGTATATCGTTGGATTTATTCTTCGGTAGTTCCAATATTAATATTGGTCCTATAACTGTTATTTCCCAGTCCCAGATGTCGGTTTCAAAACTGTTTTAATTTAATACCCATTTCTGCAGTATTGAAAATAGATATTGATAATCTCATGGTTTGCTACAGTTTCATTTATAATAGAACAATATTGTTTCCTTCATTGCTTATACAAATACGTACTGTAAACTGTTAGGTTTAGGGATAAACTATGTTCAAAGAATATTAATAAATATTTTCTTTCCTGTGACACAACGCGAATGTTCCTATTCTTTACAGTAACCTGAATTTAATATAATGAGAGGAAAAGATCATTGATTCATCGAATCTGTGTTTGAATAACAATTGTACACTATTTTTGTATGACTCTAATCGTTGTAATCAAAATTTGGGTCTGTATAGCATTTCCATCGATAATAAAGAAACAACGATGGGATATATAATACATTTTTTTTTAAGATTGAAATTATATTTGTGAATTAAAGAATTCAACGTGTAACTAAAGTAATTTAGTGTGTAACACGATTTGAAATATTTCAGATACTGGAGAATGTTTCTATCATGAATTAAGAATTACACGAATCTTTATATTTATCGCTTTCTGATGTTACATCTAGGTTTGTAGACCAGAAGAATTCATGAATATATTCTGATTGTGAGCTACATTTTCTGCGAACAGCAATTATAGAATAATGTTAGAAAACTAACAAGACTGTTCTAAACATTCACTTCCTTAATTAGAAATTGACGTACACATGTTTTAGTTATGTAAACACAAACATCTGAGTTCTAATCATAGTCTAACTACTACAATGTTATTGTGCGTGTACATGTACGTCGCAGAGAGTGTTCGGCATTGGCAGTTTCGCGAGCATAACAAAGAAGGATGTTAAAAAACAGTGAAATTTTAGGTAGCTCAGACATCTAAAATAAGATGGTATAAGGCATGTATTTGTATAATTTCTTTTCTTATGTTAAAGCTTTCAATGAAACCATGCAATTATACGTGTTCTCACTCGCGATATACAGGGTGTTCCAGGGTTTAAGGATCAAACTTGTCAGTATATTCTATGGTACGAAATAAGAAACAAATGTTATGTAAATATAAGTTACATGGAGCTTTATTAAAAAGTGATAACAAAAACAAACTACAATTACACTACAATCAGAGGTATGACGCACTGTCAACCCTTTACACTCGAGAGGCGACTTTGAGACATCAGGAAAAATTGGCAAACTATTATTTAACACAATTTTAACATCGCTATCTTTATATCTAAAGAATTAATAAAAATTTAACGGTTGTAAAGACGATTGTAACAGTACAAAAAACCCATAAACATACGGTGAAACAATTTATGTAGAATGAAAATAACCTAGGTCAGAAGAAATGCTATCGTTTTCTAGTTAAAACAGCTTCGAATGCAAAGGGTTAATCTTAATCCCTCTCCTTTTAAGGGACTACTATTTAATCCCCAAGAAAATCCAGGAATAGACATTTTCACCACATTAGAACTAAAACCGTCTTTGCATTTGCATTCCTGTCTAAAAACTGTTGTCAAGACTTTCGATAAATTTCCTTACAATTTCCTTACTTCGACCGGAGGTCGATCAAAGAGTGTTCATTAATAAACTAGCGTTTAATTTACTTGAAAAACCTCGCAAAGTTTATTAATCCCTCGCCCGGTATACGACAATGCCTATGATTTTTGGAGTGATTCCAAGTGGTTTCCGTGCTGTGAAAGGATTCAAAAGGCCGAATGGTCCACGAGATTGTTTAGAAAGATGAAAACCAGTAGCAGTCGTCGCTCTTTGTTCTTCGGGAAGACGCGAGCCGAGGTCAAGCGAAATATAAGCGTGTGGTCCATGGACGCTGTAGAACCAGTCCCTATTAAAAAGACTTTCAGTGGCGCCTTCACGTGGTGTTTCCCTGAAGCCGCAGCAGGATCACCGACGCCGTTCTCCAGCTTGACAGGATATTGACCCAGCGACGCCATCTTGGATCACGATGAACGTGATCGTAGTACTACTCACAGCTGGCTTCTACGTACTCCTCGTGCTTGGCACGCTTACGATCGGTTCGAAAACACGTATCGGTATCCAGCGTAACCAAAGGACAGTCGATATAAATGATCGAACTTTTTCGGTCACTCTCACAAATAAGACGTAGACAATACAAATAAGGAATCATTGATAAGGTAACTCATTATATAAACCACTCCCACTCATTATACAAATCAATTAGGACGAACATATTAGCATAGTAGCATAGTAGCACTGTCGGGATCTTTGTCAGTCGCAATAATCAACTGATCCGCTAACCACAGATCTTTGTGCAAAATTAAACATTTGTGCTTCGATTGCATGAAACAGGAATGCATTTTCGGAATTGCAGGAAGTTACGTATAGTATAATCGAGTTCTTATAATTCTGTGATATTTTATCTATTTTATAATTCACCTGGTCATCTTTTGTCATCAACGCGTCAAATCCGCAGACCACCGACCTTTATAACTGTGCACGTGCGAGAGAAACGTGACGAAACGTGGCTAATGTTTACTTTTGTTTCTCCATGACTCGAACGACACGACAGATCCATTGGGAAATAGGATTTAATGTACATTCTTGTTTGTAATTTTTATCAAACTCAATTTATTAATGTGGAAGGTATACCCTTTGTAATTTCTCTCTCAACTAATATAGTGAAATATGTATACAAAGTTTTAGAACACTTGATCTGTGGTTAACCATTTTTAATTTCACGAACTGTCTAAATTTGTTGACTCTAAGTGGGAATGCTACGGGAGTCAC
>CM052083.1:17950017-17986342 GCA_028453745.1 Agapostemon virescens | reverse complement strand
TGGACAAGAATTGAAAATTTCAAGAAGCTCTCTACAGTGTATACTCACAAAAGATCTGTGTCTCCATGCTTACAAAATTCAATTAATATAACAACTGAAGCCTAATGACCATGAACAGCGAAGAGAGTTCGTGGAATGGATTATTGAACATCAACAAGTGGATGCTGATTTTTCGAACAAAATCATCCTAAGCGATGAAGCACATTTTCACCTTGATAGCTTTGTTAATCGTCAAAATTGTCGTGTTTGGGGTTCGGAGAACCCACATGTGATTATCGAACAACAAATGAACCCACAACGTGTCACTGTTTGGTGCGGATTTTGGGCTGGGGGCATCATTGGACTTTACTTTTTTGAAAATGAGGCTGGCAAGCAGTAACTGTTACTGGTGCTCAATATCGCGACATGATAACACAGTCCTTTTTGCTGAAATTGGATGCTATTGATGTGGCTAATATGTGGTTTCAACAAGACGGTGCCACATACCATACAGCCAGTGAAACAATTCAATTACTTGCATGAGACATTTCCTGGTCGTGTACTCTCTCGTTTCGGTGATCAGAATTGGCCCCCTAGATCGTGTGATTTAACACCATTAGATTTCTTCTTATGGGGTTATTTGAAGTCAAAGGTCTATGTCAACATGCCCACAACCACCCGCGCATTACAAGAGGAAATTAAACGCTGCATCAACGAAATTCAGCCACAATTATGCAGAAAGGTCATGAAAAATTTTGACAGAAGAGTGCGTATGTGCCAACAAAGCCGTGGAAGCCATTTGCCCGATGTGTTATTCCATAAATAATCCTATTCTATATACTTTATGATTCAATGAAAAAATAACAATCTAAAGACTAAAAACTGTGTTTTCTATTTAATTCAAACCTTGCGTTAATTTTTAATTTAAAACATCGATAGACAATCGAATATTTGATTGTCGATTCGAATATGCTCCGAGGATATTCGAGGTTGCTCCGAGATCGCGCAGCAGTCAAAGGGATAAAACATAATCTATTTTTTTAAAGGAACTCTAGATAAACTGCTACAGAATGATATCGTTCATCAGAAATCAATGAATACTATAATACAGGGTGTACAATTTATTCGCAGTCTTTTATTCATTCGTGAATTCATCGATTATTTACAAAAAATTAAAGCACATTTTAAGGTCCAAAATTATTTTCATCATATCGCGTGCATCTATTCCATCTTATAATTAATAATTTAGAGTAATCTTATAACCGACTACTCGTCGGGGTTACGAATTAACCAGTTTTCTCGTGTTGCACAATTTTTCACATGTTTTCAGAATTTTATAATCGCGTATCAATTACAATGCATTGAAAGATGAAGGCATTCAGTCGAAAATAGTTTTAGTCGTTTATTCGCATCTTTAGACGAAAACTGTGAATTGAAGTTTCTGTTATGAATATTTTGTATTGAAATTTTATCGCACAGCACATCGTAAACACGGTGATCGAGTGCAGTAGTCGAGCTTCCTGTGGTACGCGGTTACTTCGCTTATCGTAACCGTTAGCTTGGGATCCGCTCGCTTGTTCATGCAACAACATATTCAATAATGTCTCACGGGGTTTTATAATGCCAAAAAATGTACTATATAACATGGATTTGCTTTTGTAAGGAATTAATAAATCGATAAATTTAAAACTATCCTATCGTTACGTATTTCTTAAAGATCGATCATTTTTACTAATGAGGGTGGAAATAGCTTGTTAAATATACTTTCCCGAGACTAATTAATCTTAACTAGAAAATTAAATCATATTCAGAAGGTAATCATCGCGAGATATTTTAATTTTTCGAGACAATGGAAATACATCTTGTATAAACCGTAGAAAATCTTGTTTCTTCGTACAATTTTTAAAATTCTGCGAATGCCGGCAGGATTTTCTAATTAACTGCCTAGTCCCCTAACAACGCTCCAGCGTTATCATTTCAAAGAGAAAATTAATTTTGCATTCTTGTATCTATACATGAAAACATGACAGTTGTAGAATCCAATAATTATTAACGAACCAGCTGTAATTGTAAATATAATACCTAGTGGGAAAATACTGGCTTTAGCGAAGACGTGATAACACCTATGGAGACAATGGCAGATATTAAATAAAATATTATAAATTACCATTGAGAGGATAATGAAAGAAACTCTCGAAGATTTGCATCGGTTTTAATGGATACTCGCCGTGAAATCTAGTATTCGAAACTAATCGGGGCCGTGTTGAATGGATTAAGTTGTAGATTCAACTAACGAGATATCGGAGATCGACCTAGAGGCGCCAGACTTGTTCGGAACGCCGACTCCCACGTGGCGCAGCTACCGTGTCCGTCGGCTAGTGGGGCTCGTTATTCTCGGGCACGATTAACTTATAATTGCGTATTTCCACGCGTGAGCTCTGTGAAACAGCACGACGGAGGGTCGTCAAACCCTCCTATGAACCTTTTCGCGTTTTGCATCGGTCGACGCGTATCGAATAATAATCGCAGAGCCGCGGGATCGCCGCTTCTGAACGGACGAGAACAAACTATTCATTACCGGAAGGTTTTCAGTCGCAGATTACTGGGTCACTGATTCCACAGATTGATCGCGAAAGATTACAGAGTTACAGATCATAGTATATGCGAAATAGCCAAGTTCCCAGGCTAATTATGCCTTCGTTGATTTGTAATATAAGGATTGCGCGTTAGGCAAATCGATTGACTTTGCGAAAGAAAAAGCGGAAACGTTGCAGCAACCAAGTAGTAAAGGTGTTCGTAGAGTACCGGAAATGTAGGGTTGCGAGAAATGTGTGGAATTGTGTATGTCTTTTCGACCGTTCCTTTGCATTGGTGTTACGTCGTAAAGACATTTAGGCACCCGATATATTTTATGCCAAGGCATTCGTACTTTTTCACTATCATAAACCGCCGAAACCTCCACCATATTCGACATCTTGCAACCAGGCACAAGGATAACCCAGGATAACTACCTGCGACCGTGACGCTCGTCCAAGTCACGGTCAACACTGATTGGTGCGCTAGTCTGCATCCCATTTTGCATAAATGCTACATATTTTTGTGCACTCACTTAGATTCCAGATTCAACCGTAACCGACACAACTTTCATTCAATTCGCACTCGCCGATTTGTAATAGTAATTTGAAGCGTTAACACTCATACCCAACTCTATTAAAGTCTAACTTTTACTTTCAAATAAGTTGTGTGTTTTGTAAAATCATTAGTACCACTAAATATTCGATCATTGTTAAGTTAATGCTCGGAGCGCAAATAAAAACAAAATTTTCGTAATTACAAGGATATCGTTATCATTTTTCAAACGAAGTCATACATATATGGACCGTTTATTTTGAAAGTAGTGCAAGTCTATTTTCTTCTATTTCGAGAAAATTAAATGTTAGCAGATCTGACAATTAAAAAATATAGATTAATTATGTGAAGTCTGGGAATGTTTGTACTAATTTATCAATATGTAATTTGATTGTATAAATTTCTTTTAGGCGAATTTAATTAAAATAATATATATTTCCAGGCTGCAAATGGACTTACACCACTTTCATAATCAATGGTTACGCAATTTCTTTTACCGGCCAATTTTAAATTGAACAAAGCACAGGCATTTTTTAAGATATTAAATAGTAACTAGTTATAAACAAAAAGTTTACACTAAATTAAGCATAAATTACGTCATATCTCATTTTTTTAAAAAAAGGACTTACACCACTTTCAAAATAAACGGTCCATATTTCTCCATAGTATTACTTAGAGAGAAAAAAAGACAAATGCAATGATATATAATAAGTTATAATTAGAGCGAAATGCAAAATTTTTTATTTAAATGTGCCACATGATTCTTTTATCCGATTGATCTCAAACTTGAGAGAAAAGTTTTCCTTTAGTAAGGAAATAATTCTGTAGGATGGCGTGCATTGTATTTTCCTAAGGCATACGAAAACATATTTTTGTAAGTAAAGGACAAGCCTATCGGCCGGTTCTCTCTGCCTCCTCGCAATACTAATGCCAACCAACTTCAACTGGTACATGTTCTCTTTGAGATTATGCGTGTTTTAACTGTCGGAGGACGGACAATTTTTGCAATTGTATAATTGCTGATGTTTACGATCTATTCCCTGATCTGTTTATCAATTTTTTTTAAATAAATCTCCGCCGTTTGAAATCAGATAGTGCAACCAGTAAGTTATGGCGACTAGTGTCAGATATAAGACGTCATATCGTAAAGTTGCACATCTGTCAACGACACAACAACAAAGAAATCTTTGTTAGCATACAGTTAAAATTTCAAGTCAATCGGTGCAATACTTTTTTTTAATCATGTCAACCAGCTGCGAAAAAGTTGTTTCGAGAAATACCCTCGATCGCTCGATCATTTGCTGCTAAATGTGCACCCACGCTTTGAAGACATATAACCACGGAAATCTTACGAATTTTAATTTAAAATTTTGCAGAGACATTCCTATAAAGTTAAACTATAAGAACATGTAAAAGAAAAAATTAATTTTTGTGTTCAAGAAAAGAAGTGTCCCCTTATATCGTACGTACCCATTGTTATCACAAATGCATAAAATCGTTGAAACGATATATTTACTATTATCCGAAATTATTTTTCGATAAAATGAAAAGCGGTTGACAATTGGCAAGTTTTCTTACACGTTCCGCGGGTGGTATGGCAGCGTGCCAACAACAACGAGCGTGACAACGGACAACTCGAAACAATTTCACGGTTAATTCGAACTGCATTTAAGGCGGGTAATCAGCAAGCGAATCAGTCGAGCGATTCGCTACCGTGTATCCCGGCTTAATATAATTTTCTTGTGGGATTAGCCCGTGACGAGGACCTCTGCTCGTTATCCAGGAGCGGTTTTCGGCAGTATAACGCAGAAACTTCGATCCGGCGCTCGTTAACGAGGACTCGGATGTATCGCAACGATCGCATTAGCTTACCAAATGGTCGGTGCCAGTGACGGCGAAACGCGTCCGCCGCGTCGTCACGAGCCGTGAGAGCAACGAAATTACAACGATCATTACTCGCCGGGCGTTAATTCACAGCTAAAGAGATTCTCAGCGGCGAGGATTCCCACGACAGCGTGTCCTGCGCGGTGCTCGACTCGCTCGCTTACTCGCTCGCTTATTCGCCCACGCGAGCGGAGATCCCCGGGAACGTGTATACCATCGCAAAACCGCCACTCTTTTATGCGCAAGCAAGCTTTTATTTTCTTTATCTCGCGATAATAAGAAACATCCGCGCTTTGCTAGGACCTCTTCCCTCCGACGTCGACGTCGACCCGCCGCCGTTTGCAGAAGACAGAATAATGGACAATGTACGAGGCTCGAGGACTCACATCCTAATGATTTCGCGAAACACGCCCCCGTTCCTCGCGTTTGACGTCTGTTTAACACTCTCGCGTTGTCGTGTAATAATCCTACAGTGTGTCGATTTAACAGCGAGACTGGAAACGGTTCCAAAAATAACTTTTACAAAAATGACAATTACAATAGCACGGATGTGCTACCTTTAATTTTTCGTGTTAAGATTATGCTAGCGTGGAAACTCTGAGTTATATGTAAAACGTATCTTCTACGAATATGTAAACATAACATAGAGTGACTTTACTTCATTGGGTTCTCTTAGTTAGAAGAGAAACACATAATCCAACGCAGACAAAATGATAGCACACTTAAAAAATAAATATATATATTTCATATAACACCACTACATGTTTCATATAACAAAAGTATACATATTTCTTATAATAATATGTGTACAAAACTATATTTTTCTAATAATGTGTAGAACCTTCTTTGTTTTCTACGAGTTCCACCATCCTTTTAGGTATAGACTTATATAGTTGTTTAATTTTTATTTGTACTAAATTTTCGCATTCGGTCACAATGCAAGATTTAATTCATTTATGTTTGAAAATTGTTGGCCTTCAGCATGTACTGCTTGCGGAAGCATTGCCCAGCAATTTTCTATGATATTAAGGTCGGGTGAGCACGCCGGCCATTGAAGAGTGGAAATATTCTCCTTTAAAAAATAGTCCTTAACAATTTTAGCAGTATGCACTGCAGCATTATTTGGCTGGAATGTATATGGTGTAACAGCAATGCGTTCTGCATATGTATAAATTTGATTTTTTATTAGCTCGAGATAACCGACGCTATTTATTGTGCCCTGAATAAACGTAATTTCTGTTTTCCCTTTACATCCGATATCAGCCCAGACCATAACTCCACCTTCACACATTTGACGACGAATTTTTGTTAGTGGTTGTTTACGAACATCACGATAATAATACGTACATCCGTCTGGACCATCAAGGTTGAACCTTTTTTCATCCGTAAAGATTACTTTTCTCCAAGTCTTTTTCCAATGTACATGTGCTTTTGCAAATAACAAACGTGCCTCCTTATGTCTTGCGTTTAGTGATGGTTTTGCCATTAATCTGGTCCGATTTACAATGTTGCTAATCTGGAGTACACGACGAACATTTTGTACATTTGTTTCCACTCCAGCTTCCTTAGCGATCTCTCTCGCAGTGGCACAAGAATTGGAAGCAGCACGTATTATTGCCCGTGTATCGCGTTTAGATAATGCTGCTGGCCTTCCTGTACTTTTCGTCTTTCCGTATACACTTGTATCTTTCAGCAAGTTATATATAACTTTTCGACCGCGACTAACTTCTTTTGCAATTTGAGTAATAGACAACTTTTGTTTCCGCAGAGGTAAAATTGTACTAATTTCGCGTTCACTAAGCATTTTGCCACGACCCATTATGAGGATAGCGATATAACAAAACTCTAGACAGAAATTGAACGTAATAACTCCGTGCAAGTTCACGGAACACTGAAGAATATGTAAACATAGTCCAAGTGTGCTATCATTTTGTCTGCGTCGGATTATGTGTTTCTCTTCGGACTAAGAGAACTCAATGAAGTAAAGTCACTCTATGTTATGTTTACATATTCGTAGAAGTTACGTTTTACATATACAGTAGCGCACGAAAGTATTCGGACACTCTTCAAACCTAAATAACTTTTTTAAGATTGGACCAAACGTCTTGATTTTTCTTGAGCAATTAGTTCGCATTGATTTAATAAAAGATATACAAAACAAATTTTGTAAATGTTGGAACTGATGTAAATTACATGACCAATAAAAAAGGAACTTTTTAAATATTTTTTATTTGAGCCACGCACAAAAAATTTTTAAGACGCATCTGGTAGATCTATGATAGTTATACGCATGCAGAAAAATTCATTAAAATCGATCGACGTACACACGAGCTACGTGCCATCGAAAATGGTGAAAATCGCAATTTTTCACGATTCTTGATCAGTTTCTGCTTCAACCACAGAAATTCTTACATCTTTCTACGCGAGCCATTTTCTCCCGCGTCAATCGGGATTTCGGTGAGATTTTCAGCATGTATATAACTAACACAGTTCTGAAAAATCCATATTTTAAATTTTCATTACGAGTTGAAATAAAAATGTTTTAAAAAATGTCTTTTCTACTTTCCCACGTAATTTCTACCAATTAGAATTATTTCAAAATTATTTTTGCATATCATTTAGTAAATCAATGCTGCTAGTTGCTGCAGGAAAGTCAAGTCGTTTGGTTCAATTTTGAAAAAGTTATTTAAGTTTGAAGAGTGTCCGAATCCTTTGTGCGCTACTGTAACTCAGATCTTCCACGCTAGCATAATCTTAACACAAGAAATTAAAGATAGCACGGGTGTGCTATCTTTTTATCTGGGAGTGTATGTGATCGCGGATTTTAAATATGAAGAAAAATTCGAAATTTTTATTTGGTAATATAACTTTAATAAATTAGGTATTGTCCGTTTTTGTAGATGACCTTTTGCCATTTTTCAGACAGCGTCATAATTCCGCGTTCATAAGGCTTCTGATCTTCGTCAGCAACAAACTGACTTGAACGTGATGTTACATCGTCAGAGTTATTATATTACAAATTTTGTCGTTCAAGCAGTTCTGCGTGGAACAAAATAAAAGTAAATATGAAGGTATAAGGTCAGAGCTATATGAAGACTGCGACAACACATTCTAACCTAGCTCCAATAATTTTTGGTGAGTGACCGAAGATGTGTGGGACTCTGCGTCATCGTGTGTTGTGTCAAATGACTATCCTTAAGCTGATGAGAGACCTACAAATCGAGTTTCTTATCATAGCAAAATTGTTTTAATGTCTTTTTGAATGCATGTATGCGATGTCCTATGTTGTTCTATGATGATTCGAAATCTATAATGGCCTTGATATGCAATTATTATTGTCGAGGCTTTTGGATGTGAGGGTGAGGCTCTCATCAATTTTAACTTACAGATCATTGCGAATTTTTCAGTGAAAAATCACTAGAATGAAATTTGGCAAATTAATTTTGACACTGCCTTTGTTTCAAGGCATCATTCCCATATACGGCAGATAATTTCTTGTATGCGTACGATGCATTCCTGGTTTTTCGGAAATAATACAATAAAATTTGTCTGAATCGCGCATTTCGTTTTTCCATTTTTAACATGTTGCCGCAAATGACGGCTATAGCCGTCCGATCTTTGGCGATATGTAGGCAAACGACGGCTATAGCCGTCGTGCACATTTTAATGAATAAAAAAAAGAACAGCGTTAGTACGAAGTGTACTAACGCATACACTTCTTAATTATTGAGTAATATATCGAAAAAAAGGTATAGCATGCCAGACAGCATATTAATTGTTCTTTTATGCGTTTTCTCATGCTTTACTGCTTCGGAACATTTGGGCATCCAGAAACAAATGTGTTTCTGAGCACGATCGTCAAATTAATAGTGTGCGACAACGTGTTAAATTAGGTTTAACTTACTAATTACTAATTATGAAAGGTCTGTGTTAGGTTAACTCGAACAATAAGAAAACAAAATAAGTTAGGTGCTTCGAACACGTTGATAAAATAAAAAAGTGTGCTGAAATCATCTGTCTACAAAATCCGCAATCATTTAGTTGCTAACCCAATATTTACCGAATCTGTTACATCTAATCGTGCGAAATCCAATCTCACTCTTTCTCGCGGTTATCTGTTATATCATTATCAATGTGCCTCCCCCCCCCCCACCTCCCGTTTTCATACCACCACCATGATAACAATGATAAACGGAAACGAGAGGTTAAACGGTTAATAACGGCAAGTGGTATAGACAAGTTGTAAAATTATTCGGTAGAAATCTACCGTCTGTACAATCGTAAAAAAATGAAACACCACTGGATAGCTTTGCAATGAGATTCGTTCTGGTTGGCTTAACCAGTTAGCTGTGTTTGACGAGTATACACATCACGGAGAATTCACATAATTTGTGTCATGACGAGTATACCAGTCATGCGTTAAATTTTGTTACCATTAGTAATTTAAATTGTAATTTTAGCAATAACTAAAATGTATTCGTAAATTTCAATGTGTCTAGAATATTTGGAGGACAAGACGAAATAAAACGAATAAATAAAAAGTATAAATAATTTCAGATGGATTCATGCACCTCCGTATGGTCTGGCTAAAATTCTTGATTTTCGCGATACACATAGGTGCGCGCTTTGAAGAAGAGGTCGTCATAGTTAAGTGGGAGGGGAATTAAATTTATAGACAAAATAAAGCGATTGGTCCACTGTTAACGTTCACGTCAGATTATTCGCGCAGAATTTCTTCGTGGAAACGAACGCATTATTGTCGCTCAGTGGCGGGCTATTATTCCCGAGACGCTCGGGTCCGAAGAAACGGCAGTTGAAGGAAAGATCTTTGAACGGAACGAACCTCGAAAGAAATGTCTGCCTCCCATTACGTCCGCGGTTTACGAGCAAGACCTTGCAAAAGGATTCGTAAAAAATCAGCTTCCCCGGGAAGAAATTACGGACGAGAAGGATCGGTGGCACGAGCTAACGGCCAGAAGAACAGTCGAAACTATTGTCATTAGCACGGCCGCGTTCCGTCGTAGGAAAACATTGAATAGACATCTGTAATTCCTCGTGGAACATCCACTGAGTTTCGTGCTGACGCTGAAAATGTCCTTTCTTTGCGTCCTTCGTGGTGCTACCGATTTTCTGGAATGTTCTTAAGTAATTGTTTCTTGCTATTTTGTCCTCAGATCCGAGAAATTGACGTTTCATCCTTTGGATTCCGTCATTCTTCAAATTTTCTCCGTACCTTCCGGAAGAATTCTTCGCAACAGACGCTTCATAATTTCTACAAATGCCTTCGGACACCTCTTAGAAAGTTATAACTATTTGAAAATTCAATCACGCGGCTTAAATTTTTTCTCGAGATATTTGAGAAATTAGGGAAAAGTTTTTGGATATTCCGCTTGATCGGAGTTGCAATGAAAAATCTACAGCTCACTGTGAGATTTACCATTTCTGCCGGAGCCTGTAGTGAAAATTTAAAACACGGTAATAACAGTGATAAATAAATTAGTCTAGTTTCTGCGTTTTGAATAATAAATTGACTCTTTATAACAAATAATATACAGGGTGTCCCACATAAATGGAAACACCTAAATATCTTTCGTTTTTAGAGTCCTATCAGAAAACTTCATAGGACAAAGTGACACTATTGCAGGGGGGCAATATAATGGCGAAGAAAAACATTTTTTATGTCATGTTTTTTAATGAAATTTCAAGGTCACCGATGTTTTTTTACATGGAATAGTATATTTTTCTTCCGATAGCATGATAGACAATAAAAAACTGAATTTAGTGGATACCACCTTTTTGACCTTGAAATGACTTTGAGCAAGAATAATCATGTTAAAGCGGATGAAATGTGGAAGTTTGAAACTTACGTGTTTCAGCAAAGATTGCGCGTTGTTTACGTCGGGTTGACCTTTACATATCTTAATAAACGTTCGAAATGTTGACCATCCTCATTTATGCAATGTTACAATCTTTTAATAAATGATCTGTAGGCATTGTCGATTTCCTGAGACGTAATTGAAGCACATGCTGCAGTAATGCTTTGCCGCATATCCTCTGGCGTTGTGGGTTTACACTACCGGTATTTTTAAATCGTTTTACAATGACGGAAAATGCGTGTAACGAAGGACAAATACGATTCACAAATTTTTCACGATACAAACGTACTGCTTGCCTCAAAGATTGGTGGCTTTCGCCATAAGTGAGAACCATATCGATTCGTTCCTGTACAGTATAACGCATTGTTATCACTTTCACGTTTCGAACTCGAATAATGCAGAAGGAACAACGTACTTATTCTAACCGATTAACCTTCTGTTAACGATCTCAATGATACAAACTCTAACATAAACATACGCTGTTTACTATGAAAACTATTTCGAACATTTATTATGATATGTACGTAAACAACGCGCAATCTTTGCTGAAACACGTAAGTTTCAAACTTCCACATTTCATCCGCTTCAACATGATTATTCTTGCTCGAGGTCATTTCATGGTCAAAAAGGTGTTATCCACTAAAATCAGTTTTTTATTGTTTATCATGCTATCATAAGAAAAATATACTATTCCATTTAAAAAAACATCGGTGACCTTGAAATTTCATTAAAAAACATGACATATCAAATTTTTTTTCTTCACCATTATGTTGCCCCCCTGCAATAGTGGCACTTTGTCCTGTGAAGTTTTCTAATAGGACTGTAAATACGAAAGATATTTAGGTGTTTCCATTTATGTGGGACACCCTGTATATATAAAATGTATAAAATAATAAAATGAATCTTTATAATTATTAATTATTATTAATCTAGTAATCTTTTCTGCTTTGCTCAAGTTGCGAACCGCGTTCCGCTCCGAAACTGGATGCAATGAAATACACATACACACCCAGAAAGAGAGAGAAAACCGATGTTTCTGCGTTTATTGAATTCTAACGAATAATCATGGTTCATCGTCTCTCGACAATACTACCAAGATTCTCCGCTGAATTTTTTATTCTTGCTTCCCTTGAGCGAAATTCTCCAGAGGCTGGAAATTTTCTTTAGTTCCTTTGACCTAAGTTTCCTGTGTAGCATAGTTTGTTACTGGCACATAGTAGTGACATTTACAGGTGTCTGTGAAATGTACTAGCCTTTCTGGTAGTTCGGTTATTATTTTTAGCGGGGCGTCTTGAACGTCGTCCTGGCCGATATTTTCGATAAGTGGGACACTGTGTTCATGGTTGAAGACTTTCTGGACTAAGAGTGTTGCGCTTTTCTAAATGGGTCTCTCTGGTCATATAAAAATCGATCATCCTTTGTACATAAAATGGAATCTGGTTGAGGATCAGTCCACGGTCACGAAGATTTTCTGGCCAGCTAACAACTATTGAGGTTTCGGGTAAGCACGACATCCTCGGCTGGACTCTTTCGGTAGCATCGTTCCTTGTAACCAACTACATAGATGGATGGATAGATATAGTGCTTAGAATTTTATTAAACATAAATACATAGCGATCCAGAATTGTTTGCAATCATTGCTTTGCACTCCAAGCAATTTTCATTCTTAACACGAGACATTTTTCTATCCTACAATAATTCCATTGCACGTGGTACATTTTCTTTCGTGCATATCAAATGTGTCACTGTTAATCGTACGGAAACACTTCAATTTTTACTACCTTCTTAATTACAAACATTTGTAATGTACAAATTCTTTTGAATAATAGTCTGACAATTGTCAGTGTCGCCTCAGAGGAGCCATTGGAGTGCTAAGGGTTAAATTATAGTATACAGGGTATTTGCGAAATCGTGGTACAACCGACAAGGGGATGATTTCTCATTTAAAATCTAGTCGAAGATAAGGAATATAACTTTTTTTTTATACGGGGCTTAATTTTCGAGAAAATTGAGTTTGAAAATTCGTTAGGTACTGCTTTGTTCGCTCAGTCTATTCCGCAATTTCCAATGCTGCTTGCATCTGAAAGCACTATCGTTTATAATATGGTATGACTTTAATTTATAATTAGTCGTAAATTTCTATAATTGATTTATGCTAGAAATTTACAAATGTTGAAAATGTCTACCTTGCGGTTATAGATAAATTCTTGCTCAACGAATTAATTAATTAATGCACGCGGACGTAACAAAATTTCAAACTCGATTTTCTCGAAACTGAATCCCTGTATGAAAAAACTTTATTCTATATTTTCGACTCGATTTCGTGCGAGGAATCATCCCCTTGTCGATTGTACCCCGATTTCGCAAACACCCTATATATAGTAATCGTTGAGAAGCGATAATTGTATTTCGCGTCTGACTCAGACTGGACCTCATTTGTTTTTGATATTACCGATATATCCACGCATTACCGTGAACAGGTTCACCTCGCTGCCAGTTAATTGGTTAACTATACCTCTCGCAAATTTTTCTACCTCGGCTTAGCGGCCGGGTAAGTAAACTCTAATATAGACACTAACAGTAATTTTAATGGCGTCTCATACGGTTAAAATAATCTATGGATATTATCGAGAAATAACATTGTGGCGGCTGTATCTCCTGCGTTCATCGACAGAGAGACAATAGCACAAGACTTTCCCGTTAATACATGATCCGTCTTTTGATTGCACATGTAATTACAAGGCCACTCCATTTTCAGCCACCGCCAAAAGATTATAGTTAACACGTTGACTGCCAAGAAAAACGCGTTTCGGAGCAGTTTCATTTATTTCATTCATAGAAACGACCAACGTTATCAAAGAGAATTGTTAGTTACTGGATAATCAAGTTCTCACCTCACACTACCATCTGGTTAATTTCGATAGGAATAAATTGCTGTTGGATGTTGTTAATTTAACGATAATCATTGTTGAACAGCACAATGGTACCGGTCACTAGTGACCACCATAGCGTTCAACTTGTTAACGAATGTACGAAAGGATAGATACATACCGGTGAGATGTTCGTTAAGAAAAATCGTTTTCATTGAATTCCATTGAACTTTCGGGACGTATTGTCGGGATAATCGGATCTCTGCTTCGAGTATCTCACAGAGCAGTGTTGGAGTATGGTAACCACTGGGGTTTCAGGTCGGAGAAAACTTTGTCGAAGTTCAGAGAAAAACGAAAACCGAAACTCGACGAATCTACAGGTAGGGAACGGTATAATTGCCCATGAACGGCGGAATACGGCGAACGGTCGTGAGATAAGAAAAACGAGAGAACGTTGTAGCGTTTTCATCGAGCTGCAGGCAACCACTGGTTACGCTATTCATAATTTTTCTTCTCTGGATGCCCTCGAATACGGGACCGCGCCCAGTGCACCTATTCGCACTTGAAAATTCCACGTAAACGTACTTCGAGCGAGTTCGCGTTTACTGTTAGAACACCGGACCACAAGATGCGTTCGCGGAATACTAATCAATGAACATAAGAACAAGTTGTGTAACCCATTACGAGGACTGGAAAATTGCCATTCTTTTTTTACCGGAATCACTTTCATAATACACAGTCACCAATTAGTAACGTTCCGACAACAAGGATAATAACATTTCTAAGATTCTACCGTACGAGTTGGATTCTTTTTCGAGATGCTTGGTATATCTCTTGACAAGGTTCATCAGTGTTGGTGAGCTGTAGACGATCAGCAGACGAAATTGAATACGAATCTTCTACACTTTAATAAATATATACAAAGTTATCCAAAAGTACATTTAGAATGTTGCACAAGAATATCTGTCGAACGCCATGTTTCATTCTTGCCACTTTCTTTTATTTCTCTCCTACAATGATAGACAATTTTAACAATGGAGTCGTCTACGATTGAAGAGCGTGTTGAAGTTATTAACACGATGACTGCCATGGTGGTCAGCGGTGACCGGCATCATTACATCCTTTAAGAATGAATATCATTGCATTAATGTCATTGAACATCGATGTATTATCGTGGAAGTTAATCAGATTGTTGTATGAGGTGGAAGCTTCATTATACAGTAACCAACAATTCTCTTTGATAGCATTAATCAATTTTATCAATAAAACAGATGAAACTTGTCTGAAGTACACAAAATTCGCTCGGCATTCAACGTGTTAACATTTATTTTGCAAATTAGTGTTCAATAAATAATACCGATCGTAACGCGCGAAAACATCACCTTAGTGCGATCGGAATTTAATGATCGATTAACTTCATGGAATGACGATGGATCACTCATGAATGTCATCTTTTATTACGATAAGCCACCTTTGAGGTCGCTAGTTTGGTAGCCGAAATGTTAATATTGGATAGTCGGAAAAGTATTGAGAGATTTTTGTCGCTCGATGTTGTTTGATGTTGTATATCGGGCAACACTAATCAAATTGCGTCATACTGACGTGCATTTGAGAGGTAACAATTCAGTCCACAATTTTCATGCAGACAGTTTTGTATTTTGTCAATCGTGTCAACAATAATATTAGTGTGAAAATGAGCTATGTTTTGCAATTTTACTACGAAAAGGGCAAAAACGCTGCACACGCTCGGGGAAAAATTGATGATGTTTACGGTCAAGATGCTTTATCAAATGCAACAGCATGTAAATGATTTGCTCGCTTCCGTTCTGGAAATTTCGATATTAAAGATGCACCTTGCTCTGGTCGACTTACCTCTGAAAAAGTCGATGAAATAATGCAAATGGTTGAGCAAGATCGGCATATAAGCAGTCATGAGATCACCAGGGAACTAAACATTCACCATTCAACCGTTTTGGATCATTTTCAGAAGGCTGGATACAAAAAGAAGCTGGATGTTTGGGTGCCTCATGATTTAATAGAGAAAAATGTTATCAAACGTAATGAAATCGAACCATTTTTGAGCTTGGCTGAGAAGTTTTGATGCATCCGCCGTATAGCTCAGACCATGCACTATCAGATTATCGTTTGTTTCGATCTCTCCAAAACTGCCTTGATGATAAAAAGTTGGATTTAAAAAAGGACTGTGAAAATCATTTGGCTAAGTTTTTAGCCGATAAACCAGAGAAGTTCAATTCCAATGGGATTATGACTTTACCCCAAAAATGGCAAAAGTTCATAGATAATAATGGCCACTGTATACTTAAATAAAATTCATTTTGAATAAAAGAAACATTTAATAAAAAAATGACGAAAATTTCTCAATACTTTTCCCATTATCCAATATTACATATCGTGGAAAGCGTTCAATGCAATTAAAAGAGTGTTCTATCTTATTATGTAATCAAATAGAGAATAAGGTGGTGCACAGTTACGTTAGACCGAAAAGATTCCATAACCCTTTTAGTATCGAACGACGATATATTGTTGCGTATCCGATATATCCGTATCTTACTATTCGCATCGCGAGCGAACTCTATCTCAAAATAAATTTAGAAAACGTTATAAATAGTCTAATTTCATTGCGAAAGCGTGAAAAAAATTGGTTTTGGGTTTAACTTGTGAGAAAATAAGATTCGCTGTATGGGATAACTTTCAGGATAACTTCCCCGCTTCGTGGCCAGACCCTCAAGGAACCGGATCCCTAAATTGGCAAAGCGAATTACAGAAATGTAATAATTATACTTCATACCACGTGATCTTACGCTTCTTATGTGCAAATATCGTTTGCAGAAGAGAAACTCATTTCTATGTTTTTCATAATGTTTCATATCGATGTTATTCGTAGGATTACCAACAAAATTGAAATACAATTGGCATCGCTGTATTCTTTCTTTACTTCGTAATATGCTGCTTTATGAATTTTCTAAATATCATTCTAGTTTGGTTTTTATGAAGTTTGTCCCCAAAACCTTGGCAAATTCATTAAATTGGCCCGGTATTCTTCACATAGGTACAATAACTTCGCTCGACACTGAAAGGGATAAAATCCTGAGATTCCAAGTCTCTCTGACAATCCCTTGATTTCGTCACGCGTACGCGGAAGACGAGAAGTTTAACGATCGCCGACAATCGGATTAGATGCGTGTCGTATTCGATACTCGGCCGGGATGTGGGATCGCTGAGTCTGTTCCCAGAACCTGAGATCAGTGAGACAGTTCTGGTCCACTAAGGCGAAAACTGAGGCGCGCGAGGACTCGAGACAGAGAAGGTTCCAGGAGTCGGCGAAACGCCGAGAGAGCGTTAGATTTCACAGGCTGATCCACAACGGAAAAGTCGCTGGAGCAAGAAGATAGGGAAGCAGATTCTGTTCGGAGACGTTCGAATTAACGCAGCAAGTCTTGCGTGAGCCGCGACCTAGAAAATACATATACTCCCCGCGGACGCATGGACAATTTACCAACGCGGGTGGAATATCGCGTTACTAATCGCCGAGGAAACGATACGTTGGAACGAGACGCCGGGAACAGAGCAACGACACTCGAACCGTGAATTTTGCCGTTTCTAGTACCGTGTTGGAGACAGAGACGGTAAATCGTTGCGCGTCCATGCGTTGCGCCTAGATCTTTCGCCCTTAACTCTGTTAGAGACCACTGAAAAATTGATACTGAACGGAAAATACTTTGCCAATTCACTTAACCCTTAGAGTACGAAGTGGGGGACTTTAGGTCCCTCAAGATTAGTTTTTCTTTAATAACTTCGTAAATAACTTTTTTCTCTCTTTTTCCCTTTAGGTAGTCGAGTTTTATTTTAAATCTTGCATAAAAACTTATTAGTGGTATTCTATTATTAATTTATTTATAATTATAAGGTAAGTTTTTCGTTTGGGAGACCCAAGTTACCCCACTTCGTACTTTACGTTACAGAGAAATAAAGATAAAAAGTCTAAATTGAAATATGCCACATGCTCTAACTTTGTTTGTAATGAACATAGAACTGAAGAAAAGAAAATTGTTTGTCTACAACATATTATGGATTCTAGTGACACTGAATAAAGAATTTAGTGATAACGATGGAGATGGAGCTGATGCAATGAATTATTATATTTATTTTTTTGTATTTTGTATTGTTGAAAGAAGTAAAATTGAGTTCCTTAGTTTGTGTTCCTTATTTTAATTATTAATTATAATAATAAGTTTATTTTATGTCAAAACATGAAATGTTTAAAAGTGAATAGTATTTTATTTGTTTATTAAATATTAATGCTGTAAATTTAATTAAATAATCGTTTTTTAATTTACTAACAGTCTTTGTAATATTAATATGCCAACTTATAAACAAAACAAAACAATTTTTGTGTGGGGGACTTTAGTGACCCCACTCCGTCTTTTATGTTACAAAATAGACTTCGTACTCTAAGGGTTAAATGGGATTCGTGAACGGGAATACGGCAATGATTCTAATAACTCTAGTGTAGATATTTTTCAGGTAGAAGGGTCGTAGTAGGGGTGAACGGTCCGAGCGAAGGGGGCGAGTATATGATGCAAACGTGACACATAGTCAATTGGGGGACTTAACCCCTTGGCATCCAATGACGTCTATTAAACGTCATCCATTTCATGTGCCATTGTAGACTTTGACGTCTCCGAGACGTCAAAAGCTGTCTCTGACGGACACCGAAAATCGTGCATCGATCATTTAAAATATTCAAGAGATATAAAAAAATGTTCTTTTATCTGCTTGACATAACTATCTATAATGCTTATGCTCTGTATTCTAAGTTGCCTAATTCAACAAAGCAATCGATTGTAGATTTTCGATTGAATATCGCAAGAGATATGCTACACTTGACAGACAACTCGACTACAGGCAAAACATTGGTCACATTTTCCAGAACATATATCTTCCACTAACAAAAAGAAATATTCTGCAAAGAGATGCCATGTGTATGTAAAAATAATCTAAGAAGCGAAACAACTTGGTAGTATAAGAAATGTCTAGTTCCTTTACATATTCCAAAATGCGTTGATATGTATGATACTTTACAGAATTATTAATTTATTATTTTATAATGTAACTTAATCACTGTTCATTAACATTATATATCAATCTGATCAAGTATCATATAGCAATGTAGATTTCGAAATAAAATATTTTGTTTCTGAGCGTGCACGTGAGTCCATAATTATGAAAGTGGTCTAAGTCAAAATTAAAAAAAAAATCAGTTTATTAGTTATTTCACAGCAGATTATTTTTAACCAAATTAATTCAATGTAATATTTATGATATTGTAAAAAATGAACCATTAGATAGTGGTTGTAATTTCAACATTATACGGAATTCATTTAGTATTAATTATGAAAGTGGTCTACGTCAAAAATTTAAAAAATTATATAAACAACCTTAAATGGCACGTGGCCCTCTTTGGCGCGTTTTTTAACTACACAATAAGCCGACAAATGACAATCAAACAATAACAGAAACGACAATACTTTCCGGTCTTCCTAACAATATATTGAATTCGCTTTGTTCTATTTTGAAAATGCCTTAATTCAGTTGGGCTCTTCCGAATTAATTATTAGAATTATTGTGAATTGATAGAAAAATTTAGAAGAAGAAATACATTTTCGGTAAAACAAATGTCGCAACCAGATTGTACGTCAACGAAACCACTAGAAGAGTCAACGACAAGAAGAGAGAAAAACATAAAAATATTATGAACATTTAATAATCTTAAAAACTCATAATGATAAAAGCCTAAAATGATAAAAATGGATTACTTATAAAAAAATAATTAATAAATGTTCATGAATTATTTCATGAAAATTATTATTTCTAATATAACCTGTAGTTTTTTTTTATTGCTTTAAGTCATTTATAGGACATTCAATTAATTTTGAAAATGATCTGTCAATTCAAACTTTAAAAACAATAAGTTTTCATTGATCAGAACTAATTAAACTCTAAATTAAAATGTTGCATCATATAAAAATATTTTTTAATTTATTCCAATGTAATTCATTGAATATCTAAAAACAAGAAATATATGACTTAGACCACTTTCAGAATTATTGGCACAATAACTGTTCGGTTGAACTCGTTAAATAGTATTCTTCGTTAAATAATTTCTTTAAGTTTTCAAGCTTTGAAAACTAATTTAGTGGAACCGCAGAAGTTTGGCTGAGCGTGCTTAGGTGAAAACCAGACAATAATCTACGTGGGAGTCGATTGGGTTGATATAATCGACCGATAAATCTCTAATAGGATTCAGACCCGCTAAAGCAGAATATCGCGGCTGCTCGGTGCGCAGACCTCGTACGATTAGAATATTCGATGGAGCTCTCGACGCTTGCTGGCGTCGCGTAGTCGGAGATCTTGAAAAAAGGGAGAAGGGGCCCGAACGCATGGGACTTACGTCGGTGTGTGGACGCACACCGACGACCCACGCACGCACGTGCGAATTCACGATCGAACGCACGCGTTTCTCAGTCTCGCATCGTAGCGTTTTCCCAGCCATGGTTCGCAGTCGGAGTCCAGGTTTCCGTCGGTTATTCTTCTGGGTTCTGGCTTCGTTTCAGCCCTCGCCCCGACAGTCTTATATTCCTCTTTCCGCTCTTCCGCCTACTCTTCTTCTTCTTCTGCCCCCCTTTCTTCTTTTTTTCCCTCTCCTTTCTGCTCCAGCGTGGGCAGCCGTTGTTACGCAATCAGGCTTCCCCTTTGCGGATTTTATTGTTCCGTGTCCACACGGGTTTAGCATCGGTAGCAGAGACATTTACGGCGAAGGTAATCAACCGTCCGACGCGAGAGGCGTTTTCGATATTACTTGGCATTGCTAGCTAACATTTGGCACTGTGGTGCGATTGACGGTCCAACGTTGAAACTGCGTCAATTTCTTTAGATAGATGCAAGATGAAGTTTTAGCCTAGTTCGGAAATTATTCCTGATCCCCCATGATCTTAATGCTGGGTTCACGGGGCCCGCCATTTTGAGGGATTTTATACTTGAGAAGTTTATTTTGTAAGTGGAATAACTCCGTTTTTCAGAACATCAAGCTAGCTATTTTAATATTTACATTTTTACGTTGTCCTTTCGTTTTGAAAGAAATTGTGAATAATACATTTAACACGTGGAGCCCGACAGTATCAAATTTAACCCATTGCACTCGAAAGTGTTTTAACTAGAAAATCAGAGAATTTCTTCTAACTTAGGATATTTTCATTCCACATGAATTATTTCACCTTATGTATAAAGGGTTTGTTACTGTTATTCGTCCTTACAAAACTTAAAATTTTATCAATTTCTTAAATAAAGAGATAGCGATGTTCAAACTATTTTAAATAATAGTGTGCCAATTTTTCGTGGCGCTTCAGAGTCGCCACTGGAGTGCAAAGGTTTAACAAATAAATGTGGAAATTTCAATGAAATTTATTGAAACATTCTAAACAAAAATATGGTTTTCTTTTGCATGTATTACAAAACGTGACAACTCGAAAGCTAATTTTTTATACCATTTTATAGTTCTTCTCAAGGGACTGCTATAGGCACTCATCTGGTCTGATAAATCAATCGAGGTCTTTGCTTCGTTGTATTTAACGACAATTTTTGATTTGGGGAAAAATCATTTTTTTTGTATTTACATCTATCATCTCACTTGAATATTGTATACGCTTTTTATATTTTGTAAGGCTCGGCGTTAAGTACTCGCTCGCTGGCAGCTGAATGGAAAAGACAGTAATATCGACACCGGGCTCAACGTGTTAAAATCGCTAAGATTTTGTAAAACCAAAGTTAGCTAGTTAATGGAATGATAAAGATTTTTATTTTGATAGTAGCTTAAGTCCCATTTTGAGAGTTGCAAACGGATATGGAGTATATTTTCCGGTAAAATTTGATGAGATAAGAGCTTCATGTTTTATTATTAATGTAGTATTGCTCTTGCTGTGTATTTTAAATAATAATTCCATTAAATATATAATTTTAACATAATATATCAACATAAACAAGCAAGTAAGAAAGATTACCAATGCAATGCAAATTGATAATGCTAATCCTACTGTGTTCTTATAATCTACTCTCCTTGAGATTCATTATCATTTTACCCCATACAAAACTTTAAATAGGTAAAAAAAAGTACATACAAGAATTCACTCTAAGAAAGGAGTAAAATCATACATCGACGCCAAGTACAGCAGACATTTCCGTTTATCTAATCGTCATAAATAACAAACATTAGAAATGGCGTTGAGAAAAAAGTGATTTATTGTTTCTCCCTATGGAATACTACAAAGTCATAAAAATGTGTCGAAAACATAAGTTCATACTAAATGAAATGAAACGGGAGGATTTCATTTCAACCAAGCCTCTAAAGAATGTGATTTTTAGAAGGTTAAAAAATACTAACGGAGAAACAATAAAATGGTTTAAAATATGCTGCATGCGTTTTTTTAAGAAATGAACCATATAAAATTTTTTATAAGATATCAGTGGATAAGAATGCAAAGTTTAAACACCACCATAGACAGACACCAGACAGACCCTACTTTAGAAAAACAAAAGACGAATTACAACAGCGGAATACAAGGACACGATAAACTTATTACGATTTAATACCACCGAAGCACCATGACTTTTTCGAATCTCTCCTGCATACGCAAAATGTAGATGAGCAGTAAATTATTATGTAATTTATGTAGTTGGAAAATGTCCTCAATCACATAAATTGTGTTTTCGAAGTGTCGTTAAGATATATAAAATAAATGGAGTATTGTTTTTTCAATTTGAAGCATTTTAAATTATGTCGAATGGACTTGGGCTCTTCCAAATTTTATAACCAATCTGGTTGTTAACTTTGAAAGCGGCTCAACTCCATTCTTGGTAAGAAGACACACATTATTCATTTAATAATTGCTACTATTTTAATAGGAAATGTAAATTTAACTCTTTCAGGTATGCTTAAGCAGTATGGTAGATTGGTATTCTATACGTATATTTTTAATTTTACTCAAACACAAACATTTAAACATCTCAATTTAAGTATAAATCCACTTAGGTCACTTTCGAAATAAACGATTCATTTAATAAGCAGAATTATAAGAACAATTACTATTAAATTTTTTTCCAATTTATGCCGATAATGATTGGTTTAATGAAATGAATATATACCTAAATTTATTTCTGTTGAGGGATTGTATCAAGTAAAAGACTCGCGTAAGGAAGAAGTATTGTTGAGATTTATGCTCAGTGGTACAGGATCGCAGAAAGAAAGTTTAATACATACGGAATCTACATTTATTAACTACACCGATTTACAATAATGCGGAGCGCACACGCGGGACGTCTTTACACGGAGACGCACGCACGGAGAAGAAAGAAGGCGCCTCAACGGCGAACAGAGGACGATCGCACGCCGATCGTCATTTGTTAATCATGGACGCCTAAAGCCGCGTATCGCAAAGTCATGGGGCTATGCGCTCAGGGCCCCATTTCCAACAAGTATGAATAACTATATACATATATTTGAAGGAAGAAGATGGTAGAAGAACATGTACAAGAGTACTGCGTACTGCGAGTACTCGCAGGTATACCTACAAAATCCCTTAACAAATGTGCTTGTCAGAGAAGGCAACTTTCAGAGGCGTAGAGATTTCTACAAATGCACGGATTCTCGGAGTATTTCCTCAACAATTTCTCTCTCAGCCCTACAATTTCAGAATTCTATATGATGTCCCATCTTTACGGATACCCGCCAAACTGACGGGTAAGCTAGTTACATTTTTAATCATAATAAACCGTTCTTTTTCATGAAATTATTTTTCTGGTGATAAATGTAAAATTAGTTAGAACGTAGATACTAAATAAAAATCACAATTCAACGGAGATATCGTTCGATGTCTTCAAACTCGATATCAACGCACCGTGGTCTGCCAGAACAAAGGAGGTATTCCTCACGTGTGCTTCTTTATCAATCGTACGTTGCCTAAAACCTAAACGCAAAGCGTTAGGCCCAAAATGCGCGAAATAAATATAAAAAAAATAAAGGTTTGTATAAGTTTGCGATTATTTATGCAATCCTAACAGATTTAATACATTTACGTCAAGTCTGTTAAGATGAAAGTATATTTTACAGAATTAAATTTTCTCATAAAATATATGTTTTCAGTGTTATGGTATACGTGGCCTGAAGGTCAAGTTTAAGGTGTACCATAAATGGTACACGTGGCCTGACGGTCAAGTTTAAGGGGTACCATAAATGGTACACGTGGCGCGGAACGTGTTAAGGCAAACAATATAAATGACTTGGATTTTATAAGAAACAAAAAAATAACAGCATAGGTTTCTGTGAGGTCTAATAGAACCGAGCCGACGTCTCGCGTAACATATGACCCAATCATGCTCAATATCGTTGCTCGAGTCACGGAGCCATGAAATAGGGCTATCACGGCGTACGAGTAGCCAGGGAAGAGCAAAAACTTTCGTTCTCGTCACCGACTGTAAGAAAACGGTTTGCCTTCTGTGCAAGTGCTTCCGGTTCCTTCGTCCGCGCCGGTAGACATCACCTGGCGATGAGTCAGAGAAGCAATTCCCGTCCCAGACACCTGCTGCTTCCAAGTAGGAATCGCGTAGCAGGTCCCCGTCCGCCATTAACGATGCACACGGTATTTTTTTCTACGGGGGTCGAGAACCACTAATGCGGACAGGTCGCCGGTAAGACAGCAACATGTTCGCCTATTGTCCCCGAAATGAGACCCGGATTCATGGGCCAGCGAGTCGCCGACATCAACGGGACCTTCGAGAGACCCTAACGTCCACTGATTCGTCGACGATTGTCCTTCGTGCAGCGCACGCCATTTCACGGATTCGCCATTTTTCCTTCTTTCCATTAGAGAAAATTTCGTCAGAGATATATTTCAACGATATACACGAACCAATGTATAAATAATAAACAAGGGACATTTTTACGCAACGAGAATATACATATGCAGGGTGTACCCATTAAGTTCCTACTCCACTTTTAAAGCATTTCCGATACCGCAATTAAGGAGTATTTCGGTAAATTTGTTGTCGGTACTTGGCAAGCTACATGTTCGCATATTCATATGTAAAGTACAAACAAGTCTCCACCGTTTGAAATGTGATAGCGCAACCAGTAAGTTATGACGATTAGTGTAAGATGTCATATCGTAAGGTTGCACATTTGTCGATATTCATCTCGAAATATTAACACTAGAACTACCAAACCAGTCATTTTGACTGGTTCCTAATTCTCTCTTTCGCAACTATTGACGTTATAAAAATGTTTTAATTAAAAATCTTCCGATGTATTTCTTTAAGGGGGGAATACACTTTATAAGATGAAAATTTTCGATTTTTTTTGTTTTGTTTGAAATTGATTCCAGTATGTGTCTAAAATACGTGTATAAAGTTACGGAGCAAAATTTTATGTATTTTGGGAGATGCAGCTAGTCGAACAGGTAAGCGTCAGGTGCAAGTGGCGCAAAGCTGAAGCGAAAAGTGAATTAAATAATTTTAAACATCCTAGTCCACTTCACCCAGATGTCCTTATACATTTAAAACCGATATATGAAGAACTTTCCAAGGAGGATTTATTAACCAGGTGTCTAGGTGGATACATACAGAATTGCAATGAAAGTATTAATTCAACGGTTTGGCGCCTAAATCCAAAGCATCTAAATTCCGGAGCAAAAATTATCGAAACCTCCGCCTTTATTGCGGCTGGCATTTTTAAAGAGGGCTACTCAGCTATATTAAAAATAATGAATGTATTAAATATTAATATCGGGCAACAATGCAAATTCTTTGCCGATACGTATGACGCGCAGCGCATAACGAGACAGGAACGCCGCAGACAAAGCAGCACAAAAGAGGCACGAATCTCTCGTAGAATGCACCAAATGGAGCAAAATGAATTTTTTGAAGCTACAGAAGGCTTACTATATGGCCCTGCTATAGCGGATTAGTTTCCTCCAGAAGTAAGTGTTCAATAACTACTACTCTAACAGTCGAAAAACTTTAAATATATTTCTGAATCTTGTGTACACGATACAGAACGATCTATTGGACGAATTGAGCTCCTAAGGCGATTTTTCGTTAAGTAATAATCAAATGTCGTCCATGGACTAAAAAAATTCCTAAATAGTTACATTTTTTCCTTTCAATTTACATTATAAAGTCGAAATTTTTAGCGAAAAATCGTAACTTTTTCAATAAAGCTCAAAATTTTTGCATTTTTGTACTTTTTGTTGGAATTTTGTTAGTTCATTGACGAGATAATTTTATAAGTATTAAAAAAAACTTTTGTTTTCCTGTTTCAGATGAAAATTAGAGGCTCTAGGATGTACACAAACTGTTGATGCGCGTGGCGTGGAGCTATGAAGATTTATAAATATTCCAAAAAAAAAAAAATACATTAATCATTAAAATAGAAAATTGTTTGTATTGTTTAAATATAGAACATAATATCATGAAAGTTTGAGAATGATTCGCTTTGTAGTTATTGAGAAAAAAATTCTTAAAAATCACTATTTTTAGGCGCTCTGAAGTGTATTCCTCCGTTAATGAACCACAATACCAACAATAAGAATTGTATGAAGTTTTAATAGATGCGAGTCTCGTTATTATTACAAAGCAATATACATCGTTGGATTTATCCTTCGGTAGTTCTTGTGTTAAGGATTGTGTATCACCGTCGTATACTTTTTTCATCAGAAAATGCCGAGTATTGAGCCGAATAAACGTCACTTGCGGGAAATTCTGATTTACTCTTACATTTGAAGAAGTTTGCAGCCGAGGCGCATCGATTGCTTGTAGAACCGTATGGTAAGGCTGCATTAAGTGAGAAAAGTTGTCGTGAGTGATTTCAAAAGTTTAAGAACGGTCAATTTGATGTCGAAGACAAAGAATGTAGTGGAATGCCGAAAGTGTACGAAGACGCGGTATTGGAAGCATTATTTAATGAAGATTCAGGGGTTCATGGGGTTAAGGAAACTTTACGGTGTCATGGTGGTTGAATCGAGCTGCTGATCATTTGAAATGTTACTAGGTTGTCAAGAAAGTTTTTATTTTCGTAATACACATGTATCCTATTGTCAGACAAAACGATTAAATAAAATCAACACGTTCATTCGTTCATTAATATTTTATTATAGTCTAAGCTTCCTCTCGTTAATAATCCTACTGTAATAACTATCACTTTCGACCTCCGATCATAACTGTCCTGAACTATAACGCTTAAAATTGCAACGGAAGTTTAGATTGATTTATTTGAACATTTACTTCAAAGCATACCTCAAGTATAACTTGAAATGAAGTAAACTTTGAGGTTTTTAATACAAATAATTTAATACACAGTGATAAGCATAACTGAACCAATAACCATAATCTTTGCATAAATCACTATTTATTGCTAGAAATATAGAAGAATAACAAAAAGTCAACAAGACATTAATTATTGAAAAAATTTCTTAAGTTACTTCTAACTGTGATAAATATAATTATAATGTTGATTGTTTGTTATTCTGTTATATTCCTAGTATAGTAATATAGTATAGTAATAATATATAGTATATAATATAGTAAGTATAATAATAAATAATGAATTATAAAAAACAGTTATGCTCCTTGCTGTATCTATTATGAGAGATTCGGAAAGTGAATACCCAGTGAAACTCAGTAATTTATTTTATTAAAATTGTAATAATAAAAACACGGCCATTAAAAATCTTTGATCAATTTTGTTAACTTATTCGTTATTCGAGTCAAGGTATCGTTCCTGTTACACAATCGCGTAATCGTAGAGGCCGTTTACTTTGCTTAATTATATAATGAAGTTCATATTTGCATAAGATAATCGCGTAATTTGTATTTTATAGTAACGAACTAATATCGCGACACACACGTTGTTCAAACATAATTTGCCTGTATCGCATAATCAATGGGTGCGGTCTTTATTAACACAGTTGTCTTCAGAAACAGCTCTGGCCCATATAAAAGGCCGGGCGAATCCGATCATCATCACTCAATCTTCAGGATTCATCAGCAACTTCTCAGTTAGCCGAAACATCTCAAGAACCGAAAATGTACTTCCGTGCTTTACCGATCTTTGCCATCTTTGGCGTGGCTGCTGTTCTGGTATGTTGTGCATTATATTTTTACTACTATTTTATATTTTGTATTCCCAGAATTATAAATATTTAACTCGTTCTGCATATGAACGTCTTTCATTGTGGTTATTTATCCTTTTCAAGACTTGCCTAACGCAAACGTGTGAACAATTTTCCTCACAATATTCAGTTATATTCGGTTATATTACATGGTTTATGTCCTGCAATACATACTTCTATGTACATCTTCATGAAACCTTTGTCATATCATTTTCTTCGTGACTGCAGCTATAATGTTTTCAAGAACAGAAATGTTACAATCGAAAAGGAAAATTAAAATTTTTGCTCTAACATTCAATTCAACGCTTCAATATTTATTACAAAATTACATTTGATTTCTTCTGAAGGGAAAGACATAACTGATATATTTCTTAGACTTTGTTTAAAACCTTCAACACGAGCCTGACTCGTTATAATATGGCAAATATCAATTAATATTTCTTTCATTAAAAATATATTAAACGTACGATACTCTTTTAGACAAGATTTAGAACAAGATTTACAACTTTTAGAAACAATGAAACATTTGAATCACTTTAAGTTAAAATAAAACAAAAAGATACATTAATAAAATTAAAAAACAATTAATTCATTGTCTACAGGCTGTACCAGTTACCAAGAACCAACACCAGTCCGTTGTGTCTGTAAGTATAAATTATTAATTCGTATTATGTGTCAGGTACGTAAATATGAAACCGAAAATCGTGTCACATTTAATCAATCCGCGTGTTGTTGTTGCATTTGAGCATTATCCTCATCCAACAATGCTTGCAATTCGCTGTCTTCAAATTTTTTCGATGGTCTTCCACGCTCTTCGTTTCTCACGTGAACATCGTCACTTAAAAATTTTTTAAACCACTCGAAGCACCGTGATTTACCAAGAGTATTCGATGCGATTCCGCAGCAGTTCTCTTCAAATGGTAACAGAAAATTTATTAAAAACTATAAAATCTCTTAAAAACTGTGCTGTTGTATGAAACTCGTATGATTGTGAGTTGAAAATCTTTATCGGATATCGAAACAAGAAAATGGCGTCGATGACGCGGTTCGATGGGAACGATGTTCAACAGCTAGCGCCACCTAGGTACAATTTCCGGTTTCGTATTCGCAGACCTGGTCATGAACTCTGTAAAATTCGTCTACTTTGCTGGTCGCATTGCACACGATGCTAGCGATCTTCGAAATCATGACGAGTCTACTGTTCGCAATATTTCAAGTATTCACAATATTTTCCAGGTCGCAACCGGAGTGGTTGATGGTGTCATTGACCATGTTGCCAAAGGAGCAGTGGACGCAGTTAATACTGCTGGTACCGGCTTAGGTGACGTTGTAAACGGAAATGCCCACCTTGTTGGCAACGTAGCTCATGGTGTTGGAGATGGATTGAAGGATGTTGCCACTGCGGGTGGCCATGTCGTTGGCAATTTGGTCAAAGGTGTCGGCGATGGCTTGACCGACGTTGTAAACTCCACCGGTCATCTTGTTGGTAACGTGGCCCACGCCGTTGGAAACGGTGTGAGCGATGTTGTGAGCGCTGGTGGCCACGTCGTTGGTAATTTGGCCCATGGTGTAGGAGATGGTGTGCAGGATGTTTTGAAGAGTGGTGGTGATTTAGCCGGCAATGTAGTCAACACTGTTGGAGACGGTGTAGCTGATGTTGCGAAGAGTGGTGGTGATTTAGCCGGCAATTTAGTCAACACTGTTGGAGGCGGTGTAGCTGATGTTGCGAAAACCGGTGCCGACATCGTTGGAGGACTTGCTGGAGGTCTCGCTGACTTGCTCGGTTAAATATCGAACGTTAGCTTTCCATGTCATCTGCCAGGGGAACGACAACACCACAAGCGAAAAAACTATTGAATAATTAACCAAGATAGTTTTAAATCATAAAAAATCTGTAACAATTTTCTTAAGACGAGAAATTAACAACTGACCAGCTGAAGACTGATTTAAGATTGATTGAGACTAATTCGTTGGATATTATTCAATGTTGTACCTAAATTGTTAAATAATTGCATTAATAAAAATGAGTAAATAAAAACTGTGTTTGAATTAACTCTTCATTCGCCTTCTGTCAACACCACTTGTCGAAAAATCGAAGTAATTGAGAAACTGAAGAAACAGGGTTTCTCTTCTTCATTATCGATCAATTTTCTAGTTCGAAAACTTACTAGAATTGTTTGCGACAGTGTATACTCGTTCTTCAAAGAAGAAACCTCTTGTTTGATACATATAGCGCATATGTATGGTAACCCTGAGTTTATATTGTAAAATATTGGAAGTGTAAAGAATGTGACAGGATAATCTCTTTTAGGAGGTTAGCACTGAACCTAGCATAACAGGTCAAATAAACTTTTTAAGGTTCTTTATTTTTTGCAATTATTAAAAATATAAAATTGCCTTTGCAGAAATCAAGTGAATGGATTTCTTTATTCAACCATGTATTCTAGTAAAACTTGCACAAAATCTAAATAAATGGAATATTTATTATTATTATCATTTCTATAAGATTATATATATATATATAATGGTAATTTTAATGCTTGGTAGGTTTAGTATTAAAACAGCTAGTTTTAAACAGTTAAAGAAAACAATATAAATTACTTTTATTAGATAGAATACTTTCGGTTTTCTATGTTCTTTAACATGATGTACTATAAATGATTTATTCAGTGTTGTATAATCAAATATTGCTTTCCTTATTTTTAATTTTCCAAGGCTTCTTAATGGTATATGTGTTACTAGCAATTAAAAAAAATCATATTGGCTACAAGTAACAAAATGAATTAATCAAAATGGGTTAACTCATAATCAGTATATACGAAATTATTTTTCGAAAATTTCATTGAGATTTATTGATAACTGGGATACATTCAAATACATATTAATTTTTTCTCAACGACTTTTCGTAATGTTATTTGAACAATAATCGTTATTTTAGACTTTGGATCTTATTTTTTGAAAATGAAGAAACAAATTTAAGAAATTTCCAGGAAGAAGTGAAGCATGGAAACGAAGGTACTGCAGAAAGTAGCTGGGAAGAAGTATATGCGAAATATCAGCTCGATGAATGCAAAATCGCGTTTCGTGAGTGAAGAGTCAGTCGCTTTGTGACTACCGAAAGATGACGCGCGGTACGATGAAGAATTAGCGAAATTGGTCCTCGTTCACGTGACAGTGATCGATTGCGAGTGGGTGTAAAAGATGCTGACAGATGGCGAAGCAGCACCTTAAATTTCCATCAGATCATCTTCGAGTCTCGCTACAAGCCAACACCGTGGCATCTGCATCCAGTTGAGCAGATGTTTTGCAGAACAGGGCACGCGCTGGCATCCTATACCGATGTTTCACCAATCGCAGAAGCAAATTCTGGGGAGAGACAGGTCAGCTGCAGATCGGTCACGTGCTACCAGATGGGATATTTATGTTGTTTTTGTTCTAGAAAACGACGCATTCACAAGTGAACCGATGAACGCGGCTAGCTTGCGGAAGAATTTTCAATATCTTTTAACACGATGAATGCCACGAAGGTCACCGGTGACCGACACTATTTCCTTGTTTGATAATGATTATCATTTAACCCTTTCGTCTAAGACTTATTTTACAATAACAGTGATTGGATTTTTTTTGTTCTCCGCAGAACGACAAAAAGAAAAGACAAATTTGTAGTTACTGCGTGCCTAACTATCTCCAATGACGATCAACAATTAAATAAAATGTTATTTCCGTCTAAAGAAAATTAAGGAAATACATGTTTAGAGGAATCAGTTCAGGCAAGGGGTTAATAGTATTCAACATCAATTTATTACTGTCTAAATTAACCAGATTATAACATGGTACATTGTCGTTGCTGTTGCTGTTTTTGTTCTTGTTCTATTGTCCTATCATTGCATTGATACCAATGGCAATCACATTGAACACCTTCTGTAATTGCAAGTTTATTTCGTCTTTTTTGTCGTAAATGGCCTCTGCTGATCTTCAAAGACCTTAATGTTGCACCTCGTTGAATTCGTCTCAATAACTGCTGTCAGAAAACACCAAAACAAAGCATTCTATTTGAAAAACAAAAGTGACTGTCTCATCTCTGTAGCGACTCCACCTAGGAAAAAAA
The DNA here is from genome assembly GCA_028453745.1 of Agapostemon virescens. Lineage (NCBI taxonomy): Eukaryota > Metazoa > Arthropoda > Insecta > Hymenoptera > Halictidae > Agapostemon > Agapostemon virescens. Next base: position 17,954,259 of record CM052083.1, on the reverse strand, counting down.
GATTAATGTCATATTACAGCTTCTGTTGTCCCATGCATCTTTTGTTTGGAATACTTTTCTGCCACGATCATACACTCCCAGACGAAAAGATAGCACACCCGTGCTATCTTTAATTTCTCGTGTTAAGATTATGCTAGCGTGGAAGATCTGAGTTATATGTAAAACGTACCTTCTACGAATATGTAAACATAACATAGAGTGACTTTACTTCATTGAGTTGTCTTAGTTGGAAGAGAAACACATAATCCGACGCAAACAAAATGATAGCACACTTGGACTATGTTTAAATATTCTTCAGTGTTTCGTGAACTTGCACGGAGTTATTACGTTCAATTTCTGTCTAGAGTTTTGTTATATTGCTATCCCCATAATGGGTCGTGGCAAAAAGCTTAGTGAAAGCGAAATTAGTACAATTTTAGCTCTGCGGAAACAAAAGTTGTGTATTACTCAAATTGCAAAAGAAGTTAGTCGCAGTCGAAAAGTTATATATAATTTGCTGAAAGATACAAGTGCATACTGAAAGAAGAAAAGTACAGGAAGGTCAGCAGTATTATCTGAAACCGCGATACACGGGCAATAATACGTGCTGCTTCCAATTCTTGTGCCACTGCGAGAGAGATCGCTAAGAAAGCTGAAGTGGAAACAAATGTACAAAATGTTCGTCGTGTACTCCAGATTAGCAACATTGTAAATCGGACCAGATTAATGGCAAAACCATCACTAAACGCAAGATATAAGGAGCCACGTTTGTTATTTGCAAAAGCACATGTACATTGGAAAAAAACTTGGAGAAATGTAATCTTTACGGATGAAAAGAGGTTCAACCTCGATGGCCCAGACGGATGTACGTATTATTATCGTGATGTTCGTAAATAAGCACTAACAAAAATTCGTCGTCAAATGCGTGGAGGTGGAGTAATGGTCTGGGCTGGTGTCGGATATAAAGGGAAAACAGAAATTAAGTTTATTCAGGGTACAATGAATAGCGTCCGTTATCTCGAGCTAATATAAAATCAAATTTATACATATGCAGAACGCATTGCTGTTACACCATATACATTCCAGCAAGATAATGCTGCAGTGCATACTGCTAAAATTGTTAAGGACTATTTTTTAAAGCAGAATATTTCCACTCTTCAATGGCCGGCGTGCTCACTCGACCTTAATATCATAGAAAATTGCTGGGCAATACTTTCGCAAACAGTACATGCTGAAGGCCAACAATTTTCAAACATAAATGAATTAAAAACTTGCATTGTGATCGAATGGGAAAATTTAGCACAAATAAAAATTAAACAACTATATAAGTCTATACCTAAAAGGATGATGGAACTCGTAGAAAACAAAGAAGGTTCTACACATTATTAGAAAAATATAGTTTTGTACACATGTTATTATAAGAAATATGTATACTTTTGTTATATGAAACATATAGTGGTGTTATATGAAATATATATCTTTATTTTTTAAGTGTGCTATCATTTTGTCTGCGTCGGATTATCTGTTTCTCTTCCAACTAAGAGAACTCAATGAAGTAAAGTCACTCTATGTTATGTTTACATATTCGTAGAAGATACGTTTTACATATAACTCAGAGTTTCCACGCTAGCATAATCTTAACATGAAAAATTAAAGATAGCACGGGTGTGCTATCTTTTTGTCTGGGAGTGTACTTTCAGAGTTATTGTAGGTAGCAATAGTTACTTACACTAATAATTACTCATTCGTCTTATTTCCTGACGTTTCCATCCAATAAGCTAGATTCGACCAACAAATAATACTTCTCCAATAACCGCCGTACAACTACAATTTTCCTTGCAGTATTTGTGATTCGAAAGAAATATTTCGTTCGGCGAAAGACAAATTTGAAACAATTACTTTCAGAGCCTCTCTTTGAGCTTCGATTGCTCGGCGACCTGTAGCTACGTATATGTAAGAAAGATATTGAATAGAACGAAAACGAAGAAACGCTTTGAACGCTTTGCAGGCGGTAGTAATCGTGTCAATTTCCCCGACTAAAAGGCGAGAAGCTGCAAGAAGAGTATTTACAATTTCGCCGACGCGGCAGTCGTGACGGACAGCGGCAGAGAGAAGCGCATTGTGCACAGCGTGATAGAAGCGATTGCACCGGTAACAAGACACAAGGGCTGCATTTGAACGTGCGTCCGCTCGTTTACGGAAGCAAAATGTTTCTTTCCGCATCTTTTTTTTTTGTACTTTCGGTCGATTTAATCGGGTCGCTCGTTCGACACGTTTGTCAGCGACACGCGTCGTTCGAAGCACACGAACGTTCGAACGGTTTAATCTTCGGCGAGCCAACGTAACGTTGCAAATAGTTTTTCAATTATTTCTTTCTTGAGTGTTGAAACAACTGCATGGTGTGTAACAATGTGTTTCACCTGAAAACATTGTTGTAGATCAAAGTTACTTAACCCTCTACGGGGCCGTGTACTTTCAAGTCACATGTTAATTTATCAACATTTTACCAAATGATTTTAGTTTTTTATAAGATAACGTATACGTCTAAATTATATAATGTCTCTGAGGTAACAAACAACAATATTGATAACGGTTGGCAGCACCGTCAAAGTGAAATGTCAAAGTAAATGCCTTGCAAATCGTCTGCAGATAGAATCCAACGGAACCATCTTGTACTTCCGTCGATGATAGTTTGGTTTTGCAAGGTTACACTGAATCAAAGTATGAAAATATACAAACGTATTACGGTATGATCAAATATCAACCGTAATAAAGATAATTAATAAATAATAATACAATCATATAATATTTAAAAATCTGATATTATAAACCTCCTGTATTTAATTGACATTGAAAGTGACAAGAGGTACAGTCGCTGACGTTAATATTTAGATAGTCTTAAAAAGACGGCAACTTCTTCAATATTGGATTATACGACTGGAACTTTTTGTAGAAGATAAACCCATTACTTTCATACACGAAGTGGAATATTCCTTTTTTAAACATTCCAGTAGGTTAGAATTGCAGAAGAAATACTAAAAATTGCTTTTTACAACTTTTTTTATGTAGTATTATATGTATTATATGTATATATTTTGTGTATTCTTTTTTTTAAAAAGTAAAGTTTATACAGTCATTCACATATTATGCACCGTCCTATACCATTTGTTACTGACCTACGATAGCCTCTTCTATTCTGAAATACGAAAAATCCGTGGCAAAAACTTTTGTTGTACCCTGTACAGTTTAATTTCGACCGTTCGGAAGGTATATCCTGTTCCAGTTGCCTTGAACACCGTGTAGAACACTGCAGTGAAAGGGTTAAAGTATTTAAACCAGGTCAAAGATCTATCAGTCAGCGTTGGCACTAAAGTTCACCAACAGAGCCGCAGGAGTTCGATAAAACTGCTCGCAGCTGATAACGATCTATGCCGTCTACGCGATTCAAGTGTCGGAGGTGTCGACGGGTGGAAGATAGCGCATTGTGAGTCGTGTGATGGGAGCGACGCTGTCAATGGCAGCCGAAAGATGTAGTCGACAGCAGGTGCGAAGGGATGCATCCACTTCGTATCCCTTTCCGGCGGTGGCCGGCTAATTGTAATGGGAAACTGATTCATCTGTTCGCCGTAATTACTCACGTGGGGCGAACTATGCCCCGAAGTCACAGGCTTCAAGAGTTCCCTTAGTTTGGATTTGCGTGACGCAGTGGCGGTATCTATAAGAGGATCGCTGGTATACAGGGTGAGACACTAACTATTGCCACCACGAATAACACTGAAACTATGGTGGTAATAGAAAAGTTTTTGAAACACAAGTTGCAGGGGATGAGAGAGCCTGTGGTAGAGCGTTAATCTTTTGTTGTTTGCTGAAATCGCTTCGAAGTATTCTAGTATAATCTTGTATATTCTGTTATGTTATGTAATATGTTGGTATATTCGGCTTTATTCTACTATATTCTTGGTTATTCTATTATGTTTTTGTATTTTCTGAAATATTGTGGTGATTTCTAGTGTATTCTACTCCATTCTGGTATATCCTGCTGTATTCTAGTATAATCTTGTATATTCTGTTATGTTATGTCATATGTTGCTATATTCGGCTTTATTCTAGTGTATTCTGTGATATTCTAGCATATTTTTGTATACTCTGGGATAATATGATGCATTCTAGTACCTATTAGTCAATTCGTGTATATCCTGGCGCATTTAATATATTTTTGTATTTCCTGGTAGATTCTAGCATATTGTATATTCTGTTATGTTA
>CM052083.1:17927595-17945017 GCA_028453745.1 Agapostemon virescens | reverse complement strand
TATTAAATCGTAGTAAGTCCATCGTGTCCTTGTATTCCGCTGTTGTAATTCGTCTTTTGTTTTTCTAAAGTAGGGTCTGTCTGGTGCCTGTCTATGGTGGTGTTTAAACTTTGCATCCTTATCCATTGATATCTTATAAAAAATTTTATATGGTTCATTTCTTAAAAAAACGCATGCAGCATATTTTAAACCATTTTATTGTTTCTCCATTAGTATTTTTTAACCTTCTAAAAATCACATTCTGTAGAGGCTTGGTTGAAATGAAATCCGCCCGTTTCATTTCATTTAGTATGAACTTATGTTTTCGACACATTTTTATGACTTTGTAGTATTCCATAGGGAGAAACAATAAATCACTTTTTTGTCAACGCTATTTCTAATGTTTGTTATTTATAACGATTTATATAAACGAAAATGTCTGCTGTACTTAGCGTCGATGTATGATTTTACTGCTTTCTTAGGGTGAATTCTTGTATGTACTTTTTTTTACCTATTTAAAGTTTTGTATGGGGTAAAATGATAATAAATCTCAAGGAAAGTAAATTATGAGGACACAGTAGGATTAGCATTATCAATTTGCATCGCATTGGTAATCTTTCTTACTTGCTCGTTTGTGTTGACATTATTGTCGAGGATCGTACGTTAATTACGCTAGATTAATATAATCACTTTCTAGCTTTAATCATCGGGCGTTTCAGCAAATGCGAAATTACACGTGAACAATTGTTACAAATTACGACACCTTGGCGAGAATGCGCATACACATATACACGTATACCTCGCATGTTGGGCCGGCATTTCTCCATGCTCGAATGTCTTCGAAAAGTATGGTAAGCACACGTAGAGAGATTAAGGTAAAGTAACGCGTTACCTAATCTTTCCGGAGAAACCTCCCAGAATCTTTGCCGCGAGCACTGTCGACGCAATGTTATCTTAGGGTGCGGGCCCATATGCGCACCTAGACTGTTCCATCGTCAGATAGTATGAAACTTGGTTCCATTAACCGGGACAGGTTTTCTGATAGCGTTTTGGCAGAGACCGAGACGGGGTTCAGAGATATAAAGGTACAATGGTAGAATGCTATCATTTCTTATGCTATCCCGACCGACGACGGGCCCGCCTTTGGTCTTACAAGGTTTTAAGCCTGCTAGTTGATAATCTTAACTCTGAACGTGCTTCTGCGTTTAGTTTAACTCGTACGCAGGACCATCGAAATACATTCCAAACTTTTTCGGGCAGTCCTATAAATAAAACGAAGGTAAAGCAAATATGCACACAGCAATCGCTGATAAGGTAACTCATTATGTAAATGTTGTATTCCGGATACTTGATATATTTTGTTAACACATTGCGTACGGGTCACGAGATATCTCGTTTTTAGCAAGCCGAACGTTGTGGCCGGGTCACGAGACATCTCGTTTTCATGTTTCTTTCATTGAATCGATGACTTAAGCAACTAGAGACAAAATGTGTTTGTTACGCTACCAGAATTAGGTCTGGGTTAGTACTGAGTTGTCCTTTTTCGATTTTTTACAAGCATGTTTTTCAATTAAAAAATTTGAAACGAATTGCAGAGTATGTGATTGGCTTTTTTACATGTTTTAGATTTTTATTGGAATCTTTAAACATTGTTAACTAAGGTAAATAGGACAAAAACCGTTTTCTCGTTTTTCTCCCATTACTACCGTTGACATTTTAGCCACTATGTTTTTTCATGATACCTTATCGATTGACGTATCGGTCAAGAAATTCGACTCAAGGGCAATTTTGACCACCTTAATCAACTCCTTAATCAACATCCCTCTTAATAAACCACTGTGCAGCATATTGAAATAGTTGAAAATAGAAAATATTGAAATAGAAAAATTTTTGAAACGCTTGACCTATCGTAATGTTAGTCATACGTATTACATTGTTAGAAAAGGCACTAGTAAATGTCCCCTCTTCCCCATGAATTGCTATGTGTAATATAAACGGTGAAAAAACTGGCTAAAGGAAAGAACGAGAATGGGACCAGCGTCGAAAGTGGTCGCGCATACCGTTAGTCTTGTGGTGCCATCGCCGCGGGCCGAAATGAGTTTTATATCCTTAATTCATTCGTTAGCCCGGCTCGGACTAATGAAACAGTTCTCGAAGTGTGTCTCGAGTGATACACTCTCGGGTTCAATTAATTCGGCCTGCTAATTTATGGGCCGATTAAATCGTATCGACAAAAATTACCATTTATCGGACGCTGCCTCGAGGGAAAAAAGCCGCGATTCTTTACTTTCAGGTACACTATTAAAACGTGGGTAATACCGGGAAGAAATAATTGGACCATAACCTGTTGGTATATAAAATTAAATAACTTTCATCTATTTAGAAAATTATTCGTATATGTTTCCATCAGAGCCTAAACCTACAATTATTAGAATTATGAAAGTGCTTGGATTGGAAGTGATCAACGTACAATTAAGTTTTAAGTACGTAAGTTTAAATAAATTCGATAGCGTCGTATTCAGAAGATAATACGTATCAATCTATTTAACATTTAATTATTTAAATATTGTAAATATTTATTTATCACTAAATATTGTAAATATTCATCTACTACTACATATTATAAATATTCAATTATTACTAAATATTGTAAATATTTATTTACTACCGAATACTGTAAATATTTATTATAACAGGTTCAGTGTTAAATAATATATTACTGATAAATCATTGGTCAACATTCGTAAGAAACCGCGCCATAAAAATTTGAGGTAAGGAACCTTCTCCATAATTCATTCATTAAATGAGCAACACACTGAAAAATCGTTTTGTAATTTCGTATTCTTGTTTGCCCAACCACGACTAAGCCGAAGATAAAAAACACGATCCATAAATTATAAGGAATGGTGTGTTACGTCGAATCATTTGCATTTCGCTCGTATAGTACTACGCTCCCGACACGTCTGAATCAATGGAAAGTTCATCAATCAACGGAGGAAAAAAAGCGTTGCTGAGCAATCGCGATTCGAAAAAAAGGATGACTCTTTTTAATGGCAGCGATCAGAACGTAGACGTGAATGTGGCGTAAAAGACGATGTATTCTAATTTATCAAACGGATCGCGCACCATTAGATATCGATGTCTGTCCGATCAACATGAACCACGCGTTCACTGTACCTTAGCGTACGTGACACGTGATATAAGTGTTTTAAACGTAAACCGTGCACGCAGCTAGGGTGTGGTAACTGCTTTATCTCGTGACACGAATAAAGAGCGGATCAATGAAAGCAGGATGAAAACCTTCGAGACAGACCAGTTTTTCGATCTCTCGCAGATTTAATTAGATATCATTGATCGACTGTATCAATTAATGTTAGAACTACCAGGTGAGTAAAAGTTGTGTTGCTACTTTTCCGTGAATCGAAGGGTGCTGCCATAAGAAATTATCGACCTTCGTTGTACACACGGCATATAAAAATTTCATACGGTATATATGGAGCGAGAATCGCTTAAATAATTTCACCTTCTATGGGTCGAATTTTTGTTTTTAATCCAAAAAAATTGGGGAACGAAAAATCAGAAATTATAAACCTAGATATACAAATGAAAAAACTTTTTCCGTTTAAACAATTTTATTGCAATATATTCACTATGCGACTTTCACGTAACAACGGCCTATAAAGTTTGCACTTCTGTGCATAAAAGCTTAAGCGTGAAATTCCATAAAACAATTTGCACTTGACGTTAAACATTTTATTTTTGAAATCTCTTTGTTGGATCACATTGCAGTGCATACATATTGGTATAATCAACTATATTGCTTATAATTTCCTTGTCAAATAGTTTTCGAAAATAGGTCACAGGAGAATAGAGTGCTTTGGGGACATTAGGGCAATCTCCTTTCCAAGTGCGATAACAATTATTATTATTCGTCTGGGATAGCGGTTGCCAAACAATTCTTTGTGGTCCTGCATCTTCCTCATCTGACGAGGATTGAGTACTAAATTCTTCGTCACTGTCAATGACATTTATCCGTCGTCGGGGAAATACTATTACATCTTCATCGGACTCTGAATCTAATAAGGAATCATCGGATCTATTACCGCTAATGCGTCTAATTCTAATTCCTCTGTTATTTCTATCTGATTTTGTATTCATATTTTGGGTACATGATGTATAAATCTGAAAACAGGAGAAAGCACAAGCTTTATCCTAAATGTACCGAAATCTGCCATAATAGCCCACTGTAACCTCAAAGTTACAAAACTGTATCATAAAAAAACAGTAACAAATTGAAAATTGAAATGCAAAGAAATAGGTTGTTATTGATATACGAACCCAGAGCTATTATGTGCACTATTTTTAGTTTGGTAATCACTGACAAAAGCACAAATAATATCAATTGGATTAAATGGTTTCGCTTATTTTTACTGGAGACAGTTTACACAGCATTTATTTTGTTATTTCAGGTTGATGAGCCTAGCAACGGTCATAAATATTAATATTGGTTGTCTTGGTAACGTTATAGGATTAAGATTTATGCACCATCTCATGAAAACAGTTATAATTATTTCGTAACATGTCGAGAAATTAAAATGTGACCTGAAAGTTACACGGACCCATAAAGGGTTAAATATGTATTTTCTATTGTATAAAAATTCCGGTTTCATATTTACATACCTAGTATTTCGTAAACTTCGATATACAATCTAGTATTGTGAGGAAAATATGTTCAGTATCGTAAAGGATGCTCGATCGCGAGGTGTTATTGTGATACTTCTTTGCAAGATGTTGCATTCAAAGAGACAGGTATTCAAGTATGTTTCGATCGAGCACATTTTATAAAAATGTACGAAAATGTACGAAAATGTACGAAAATGGCTCGATGACCGGTTTGCCTCAAAAGAGTAATAGTCTTTGGTGTGGCATCCACAAATGGTTAGAGAATCAAAAATGTATCATAATAGCCCACTGTAACCTGAAAGTCAGAAAACTGTACGCTATACAAATAGTAACAAAATGCTTATTGAAATCGCAAAGAAATAAGTGTTTATTGATATGCAAAGCCAAATCTATTATGTACGCTTTCTTTTGTTTAATAGATAGAATATAATAGAATAGATAGAAGAACAAATAATGTAAATTGCACAGGATGGTTCCGTTGGTTTCTATCTGCAGACAACTTGCAAGTTTAATATTTCAGATTGACGGTGCTGCCAACTAAATATAATTTAGACGTACACACGTATCTTATGAAAAACTAAAATCATTTGGTAAAATGTCGATATATCAACATGTGACTTGAAAGTTACACGACCCCATAGAGGTCGACCCCCAATTACATTAAACCTCATTGGATTTTCATAGAAGAGGAATCAGCATTGGGAAGAAATCCTAATCACTGTTGAACAAAATTGATTTTAACCCTTTGCACTCGAAGCCATTCCATCCCAAAATTGAAACCATATTCTTAACTATAATAGCTCCGTTGTACGTAGCTGATTTCCTTTCATGCATATAAAATTAGTTACTGTTACTCGCACTTAGAGCATTAAAATTTCTATCGATTTCTTAACTGCAGACCTAGCAACGTAAAAGTTGTTTAAATAATAACGTGACAATTTTTAGTGGCGCCTTAGAGGCGCCATTTGAGTGCAAAGGGTTAAATAACGAATAAAATCGATTCACTCGTTATTCTTTATTTGAATGTTGAAGTACAATATTATATTCGTCATTCTCGAGAAACGAATGCATTTTAATAGTATTGGTTGTATTTGTCCGTGTCTTCATTGTACTCAATTTTGATCGATTCAACTACATCAAGAGATGTCAAGCAATGCTGAGTTTAAGCATCTAGCGGGCCCTAGACAACATTCAAATGGGAACCATATTTATAAAAATTGCTTTATTTTGTTTAATAGATAGAATATAATAGAATAAGTAGAATTACAAATAATGTAAATTGCACAAGATGGTTCCGTTGGTTTTTATCTGCAGACAACTTGCAAGGCATTTACTTTCACATTTCAGTTTGACAGTGCTGCTAACCGTTATCAATATTGTTATTTGTTACCTCAGAGACATTATATAATTTAGATGTATACGTTATCTTATAAAAAACTAAAATCATTTGGTAAAATGTCGATACATTAAAATGCGTCTTGAAAGTTACACGGCCCTATAGAGGGTTGACACTAGAACTATCAAATCATTCATTTTGATTGGTCCCTGGTTTCTTCTTTCGCAATTATTGAAGTTATAAAAATATTTTCATGAGAAATTTTTTTATGTACTTCTTTAAGACTTTGACTGCCATGTCACCCATATATGGGTAACAAAATTGTTTGTCCATGTTTAAAAATAAATTTGTACATTAATATATTCGTTGCTCTAAATTTAGTTGAGATCTGGAGAATAGAAGAAGGTTGAAGGATAACTTTCTGACATACATTTTAAGTTTTCAATTGTTGCTTCGTTAAATAAATTACTTTGATTTTGTGGGATTTCTGAGGTCGTTGGTTGGGCAGTTAAAGTGTTAATAACGTTCATGTTACAATAAGAATTATATGAAGTTTTAACAGTTGCTGTCTCGTTATTATTACAAAGCAATGTATATCGTTGGCTTTATTGTTCGGTAGTTCTAGTGTTAATTTGTGAAAAAGCTATAATTTCACTGATTTGGAGTTGTTTGGGATTAGATCGTTAGAGTAAGGCAGAATTGAACATTACAACAACTCGAACATATTCTAGATCTATTTTTTCCTCTTTACAACTCACATGGAAAATGCGGTTCAGTTATCGATCACTGAAACCCCTAATCATCCAATTACACAATCATCAATATGCAACAAACAATTTGTCTCTTCGTGCATCTCTGATCTGGTAGAACGGTAATAATTAAAATATCGCTGATACCGGTTTTATATTCAAAGTAGCCATCGCTGGCAGCAGAACAGGAAAAAGAAAAAGAACGATACCGACACAGAGGAAGAAAAAAGAAAGTTCAGCGTAGAGGTGGAAGATTATCCACGTGTTCTAAAACTTAACCGGTATGAATATTTACATTTACCTTGAAGGCTTTCGAAGGTGATTTGAAGATTTGGTTGCCATAGCCATAAATTGTCAACGTAGATTACGTACGTGTTCGTGAAACCTTTGGAAAAGACAACGAATCGAATTTGTCCAAGAATCGGAGAAGTCCACCAGTTTAAATTGAAAATATTTAGTAATATATATATAAACGAACTGTAGTGGCGTCGTAAATTTTACTTGACTTCCTTCGTTCTCAATTAGCACAACGACATCTTATGCACTTTCAGCGTGCGTTCTCTAAATGTCCTAAGAAGGTCACATTTACATACTGGACACCCTGATACTGGACCTGGACACCCGTCATTAAGACGGTCCGAAAATACCGTCTTCTGTGCACGGTGTCGATAATTTTAGTGTTTTACACGTGTTTGTGACAAATGTCATATATTAGAATGTCAAAGACATAATAAGATAGAATTAAAAATAAAAAAGCTTAAATCACTGCTAGTCGAAGCCACGACGGTTTGGTTATCGTACCTGCGTTTTACGGATACTAATGTTTCGTAACAGTATGCGTTATGTCGTTGAATTCGTCTCAGAAAATGCTATTGTATTATGACAAAAAAGTTATATGGTTCCATTCAACGCGTTGAACGCGGCGCCATTTTGTCTAGCTTTCGCGTCACATTTTACTTACCTTTAAACGGAAAAAATACACCTGTGCGTAAGCAAAGAACTTGCTTACAACTTGTGCGTATCTGTTTCAATCGAATCTATTAAAATAATGTGAATATTTCTTAATATTATATGAATTATGTATAACATATTAATTTATAAATTTGACGCCGTCAGTCCCCGGGGACTGACATAGCGTTTAACGCGTTAAAGACATAAACTTCACTTCCAAATCCCCACTACCATTTGAATCCTGAAAAAGTTACAGCATACGATTGCGCCCTTCTTACCGAACAACTTTTGTAAACAAATTGTTTTTCGTAGCTTCACTGCGTCACCGGTAATTCCACTTTTTCAGATAAAGGAAACACGCTGTAGAGACATACGTAATACAGGAAATATCATTTTATTTTTTACATCGCTTTGCTTTTTCCTCTAATACAGTTAATTTATTAATTTATTGATTTATTAATATAATATAAAACTTTTTGTATTATTGTGCTTTCTCAACGAAGTATAGAAACTATGAAATAGAAATTACAGTTCAGCGATGTCACAATTCGAAATGATACCAAAAGTAAATATTTCAAGAATCTTTGGACAGTATGCTGAATTATTCGGGATCGGATGGTAATTAAAAGTTAAGATATAAAATTCAAAGCAAAGTATTCAGATGAATAATCGCGGACCTTCTATTTTAAATAGGTCAAGCCGTGATCTTAGGGAATTTGTGGCCATTAAAATTGCAGGATCGAGACATACACGAATATTTTGCTCGGAATTATTCGAACCGTCTGACTAATATCCTCAACAGGTTGTACTTGTCATACTCTACGTTTACTGAGTATTTGCATCAACTTCTTATAATAATATGGACCGTTTATTTTGAAAGTGGTGCAAGTCCATTTTCTTGTGTTTCGAGAAAATTAAATGTTAGCAGATCTGACAATTAAAAAATATAGGTTAATTATGTGAAGTCTGGGAATGTTTTACTAATTTATCAATATGTAATTTGATTATATAAATTTCTTTTAGGCGAATTTAACTAAAATAATATACATTTCCTGGCTGCAAATGGCTTACACCACTTTCGTAATTAGTCAATTGTAAATATCATTTAATATCAATTTTGAAATAACAAATATCACTTAAAATATATCTCCTATTAATCCAATTTTGTTTATAAATAATAAGAAGAAATAAAATAGAATTAGTATTTTTTATTTTGAACGTTAATTATATTTATATATTGTTAAACTTAACACAAGATATTGGTATTATTAATTATTTATCCTCTTCACGTGGCAGTGTTTTGAAATATTCATGATGCACAGGAGGTATATAAGGTAATAGCTGCTGCATATCCTTATATTTTTCGTATGTAATACTCCTGGCATCGTGAAACAAAGGCGCCAGGGCGATTTATTCAAATTTTGGCGGTCTTCCCCGACATGTAGGTGATGAATTTAGTGTCTTAAATTCTGTGTCCTCCATTGATGTTTTATATAAAATAGTATACGATGCACTCTTGCAAAATCTCATGCAACATATTTGCAACCAATTTACTTTTCTCCATTAGTGTTTCTTCTTATCTGTTTTTAATTGCGTTTTGTAGATTTTTTATTGAAACGAAATTCTCTCGTTTCATTTCGTGTAAAATAAATTTGTTATGTTATCTACATTGGTTTATACCGTCATAATAATCCTGTGGTGTGTACAGGAAATTCTTTTTTCATAATGCCATTTTTTCTGTCTATGGAAATTGGACTTACGCCACTTTCATAATCAATGGTTATGCAATTTCTTTTACCGGCCAATTTTAAATTGAACAAAGCATAGGCATTTTTTAAGATATTGAATACTAACTAGTTATAAACAAAAAGTTTACACTAAATTAAACCTAAATTATGTCATATCTCATTTTTTTTAAAAAACGACACACCACTTTCAAAATAAACGGTCTATATATTGATACATGCACGAATAAAATAAAACTATTTAATAATTTTACTCGGACACAAAATTTGTAAAATTTCATTAAATTTTTAAAAGAAATTGTACAATGGATCACTTTGTCTGATAGTTCCAGTAATAATAGCGGCGAATGTATGAAGTGCGTGAAGTGCATTCGCCTCCCGTGACTCAGACTGCAGTTTCGAAACACTCAAGTGCACGCTAGTACGTTTGGTTGCATACTGCAAGGCGCAGGCTGACCTTCAACATGGTATGCAACATTAGGGACGCATATAGATTTTTCGAAAAAAAAGTCCGAAGCAATATCATAAAAATATCGAATAACAGATACACGCAGCGGAAAGTGGAAGACCTCGAAGAGATGGACCGAAGGTTTCACCCAAATTCTTTAACAGTAAATCTATCGAGCATACACATTGGCTAGTCTCTTTGTTATATAAAAATGATATGATTGATTTTTCATCAATTTTCATAAAATAAAAACATTTCAAACGGGTTATTTGACCTGCTACTGCATTTAGCGTTAAATACAACAAATCTAAAAAAGATTTTAGTTGGCGAAATAAAACTTTTTCCATTTTCAATCACGTAATGTAACTTACGAAGTATTTGCATAGAGATCCACAGTTTAAGGATCGCGGAAATATTCGCATTTTTGTACGGAGCAGTGTATTTTCGAAAGTTTGCGGAGTCTGAATATTTTAAGCGGCTCAAGGAGATCGAGTAGAACATTAGAATAATTCAAGGCGAAAGGTCTGTGAAGGGAGTGCCAAGGGGATTTCAATGTCACTATAAACGACACCTTTTATATCTTCTTTTAGTTTATACTGCCACGCAAATGACACGTGATACGACAATAATGGAAATTATTGTTCGCTCGTAGAATATCAATTGTTATTACTGCTTCGCTTAATTGCCTATAACATTGCTTGGATAATTGCTGGCACGTTCAAATTTTCTAGGTCGTGCAATAATTTTACTTAAAAGATACTTATTGTCATACTTTTCCCACATTTCACAGATGCGACTGCTTATAAAACAAGAGTTGGGAAAATTGATTGGAACTCTTAGAAACTTGGAACTCTTAGAACTTGGATCTTTTAGAAATTCTATTTAGCTTCTGACAAGAAGTAAGTCCTTAGCTGCTGAAGGAATCAATATCGTATCAAATGTTTATTTCACGAATCTTAAATACGTGATGGTGCTGCCTAGGGAATTTATAAGGTAGATTAATTCTTAATACAATGACTTTTCCAGATTTACCTCGACGACTCTGTATATTGACGAATCCTACGGTACCGAGAGTAGTTGCTATGCGATTCCAATCGATTGTTCTAATCGCGCCCGGTCGGATGTAATTGCTTCCTGCGGATGTTACAATTACTGCTACGTATCGGACGGGCCGGTGCACAAAAGCTGGGAAAACAGTTCTGATCGACATAATAAATTCTAACTGTCCGTGGGAAGGCTTTTCAAACCGTAGTCGAAGAATGATTCCCATTAATGAACCGTGCAACTTCATCCCGACGACGCGTGAACTTCTTTCGAAATACATCCCATCGATTCACGTTGTTGCATCAATCTCGATCGACTCGATTGCAGTCTCTACATATAGACGACACTGATTTTTGGATCTTACAATCTCCGCGCGAAGTATTCGAACACTTTTAGAATTGTAACAAAATTGTCGATAATTAATTCTTAACACGTTGAATGCCACGGGGGTCAACAGTGACCGGCACCGTTACATCGTTTAAGAACAGTTATCAATAAATTAACAGCATTGAACATTAACGCAGTACTGCCAGAATTAACCAGATTATAGTACGAGGTGAAACTTTAGTTTTTAGTAACTAACAATTTTGTTCAATAACGCTGATCATTTCTATAAATGAAACAAATGAAACTTGTTCGAAGCATGCAAAATTCGCGTGGCATTCAACGCGTTAACCACCTTCGGTCGAAATAACCGGTTCTCAGATTTTTTGTTCTGCGATTATTGAAATTACAATAAGAATAATTTCTAAAGCTGAGTAATACCAGGTCTGTAAATATGAAACTGGAATTTGCCCATACGTGGCGCTAGCCGTCAATTTTTTGGGAGTACATATGTATAAGTCTCCGCCGTTATTCATCTTAAATTGGGCATTTATTGCGAAAGAACGGTACTTTATATTTTATTCAAAGTACTGTTTATCACTGACCAAATTCTTTAACACTAACCTATCGAGCATAAACATTAGCTAGTCTCTTTGTTATATAAAAATGACATAATTGATTTGTGTACAAATATTATTGCAAGTATTCATTGGTGGAAAACGTTTCCGCCCCATCAATGAACACTGGTATATGTATGGACTCGTTGCGATGTTCAAGGCAGTTTTTAATAAGACATTACGTTAGTCAGTCTCTTTTAACCCTTTACACTCGAAACAATTCCACTCCAAAATCGATACAATATTTTTATCTACAAAAACTCCACTGTAGATAGTTCATTTCCTTTCGTTCATACGAAATTAATTACTATGACTCATACTTAGAATTTTAACATTTTTATCAATTTCTCAACTGCAAACCTATCGATGTAAAAGTTGTTTAAATAATGGTATGGCAAGTTTTAGTGTCGCCTTAGAGGCACCATTCAAGCGCAAAGAGTTTTCTTTATGTTATTACGTTAGTTTTCGCTTAAGTAATTACGTTACCGTCTCTACGTTTTACGCTAGTCTTCATGATCTTACGGAATCTTTTACATTTATTTATTGTACTGTTGTCTGTGTCTCGACTAAAGAAGTTCATTAAGTCCGTTTGAATTCATTCCTATACCTTCACGCCTAACTTCCAAAACGCGCCATCTTTGAAAAATATTACACGCCATACTACTGCGCACACAAACCCTTTTACGTCAGACTTTTGATGAAGATTTTGAACAAAGTCTAGCAAATATAAATTTCGTGCCTGTCTTTTTTAGTGAAATCAAGTTTTATTCGTTTAAAATTTCTTTAACCCTTTAAGCGCTATGAACCCATACAGTAGCGCACGAAAGTATTCGGACACTCTTCAAACCTAAATAACTTTTTCGAAATTGAACCAAACAACTTAACTTTTCTGGAGCAAATAGCAGCATTGATTTACTAAATGATATGCAAAAATAATTTTGAAATAATTCTAACTGGTAGAAATTACGTGGGAAAGTAGAAAAGACGTTTTTTAAAACATTTTTATTTCAACTCGTAATGAAAATTTAAAATATATGTTTTTCAGAACTGTGTTAGTTATACACATGCTGAAAATCTCACCAAAATCGATTGACGCGAGAAAAAATGGCACGCGTAGGAAGATATAAGAATAGCTGTAGTTTAAACAGAAACTGATCAAGAACCGTGAAAAATTGCGATTTTCACCATTTTTGATGGCACGTAGCTCGTATGTACGTCGATCGATTTTAATGAATTTTTTTGCATGCGTATAACTTTCATAGATCTACCAGATGCGTCTTTAAAATTTTTTGTGCGTGGCTCAAATGAAAAATATTTAAAAAGTTCCTTTTTTATTGGTCATGTAATTCATATCAATTCCAATATTTACAAAATTTATTTTGTATATCATTTATTAAATCAATGCAACTAATTGCTCAATAAAAGTCAAGACGTTTGGTCCAATCTTAAATAAGTTATTTAGGTTTGAAGAGTGTCCGAATACTTTCGTGCGCTACTGTATATGCGTTCTCACAAAACCATTCAATCTGGGAAAAAGAAATCTGTGAACAGATATATGTGACTGGTGCTTGTAAGCCAATAATAGATATAAAAAGGCAATAAGCGTTTAAATGTGCTTTTGTACAATCGTTTATCAGTATTGTTCGTTAAATTTGTGTGTGCATTCATTGTGGATTAGTTAACATATCGCTACCAAAGACTATTGAGGTTAAGTGCTGCTACTTTCTGCAAATTTGTTCTTTGCGTTTTAAAACTTCATTTTTAATTACCCCTAAAATATCTAAGAATGGGCTTGAATACTTTAGTAAAAGTGGTAGTGACATGGACTATGAACATGAAATTGAAACAGTTGAAATTAAGACATTTGAAAGAAAAAGGGTATGGAATTCGTCTTCGGATTCCGAGGAGCTCTATAAGAAGACCAAGATATTAAAAATAAGCAATGACGCCAGCTGTAAATATCAACGCAATAGGTTGGATGTTAGAACAAACATAATCAAACCTTCTTTTGTAGCTTCGGAAACCGAAGAGTCAGTTCCATTTTATGTGCAATGGAAAAGACGTTTTCGAATATTGACCTCATCCTCTGAAGAGGATGAAAGTCTACAGGAAAATGTTAATTCAACATCTAATAATACGGCAGAAAACTTTTCATGGTCTAAGAAAAATTTTGTACCAAAATTATATAATTTTGATGCATCAAATTCCGGGGATAAGGGTATACTTATCGAAAATATCCACTCCTTTGGATGCGTTTAAGGTATTTTTCTCGGAATAATTCATTACTGGTATCAGCGAAAAAATAAATAATTTCCATAAAAATCAAGCGCAAACTAAAATACATGCAGTTCATTCACGTGTAAATACCTGGACAGATGCTTCACTTTCGGAAATATATTTATTTATTGTTATTACTATGCTAATGTCCAGAATGAAAAAAACATCTATAAGAGAATATTGGTCTACCGATAAAGTTATAAAAACTGACATTTTTTCAAAACTAATGAACAGAGTCAGATATGAATCATTGCTAAAATTGTTGCATTTTAATGATAACAATAATATGAGCTCGCACGATCCGTTGATAAAAATAAGATCGGTGGTTACTGAACTTAGAAACTCATTTTCTAAATCATTTTATCCATATGAATATTTATGCATAGACGAAAGTCTTTTACTTTATAAAGGAAGATTATTTTTTAAACAATATATTCCGTCAATAAGGAGTAGATTTGACATGAAGTCATTCGTTATTTGCAATTGCAAAACCGTAACTGAAGTAAATGGTTATTAAAGCTTTTGAGGTCACCACATAATTTATTTCAGTTACAATCAATATACCTTGCAATGAAAATTCAGTCTGCTCAACTTGCGCTCTTTCGTAAAATGTACGCAGCCCACGGTAGGCTTTTTCGTACGGAGTGGGCAGTCCATGGCGCACGCTTAACCAGTTAAGTGTGTTTGACGACTATATCCGTCATGGAGATGTGGCAGAATTTTGTGTCATGACGATTATATCCGTCCTGCGCAAAATTTTGTTACAATTTGATATTTAAATTGTTATTCTGGCGAAAACTAAATTATATTCGTAAATTTTAATATGTTTAAAATGTTTAGAGATCAAGACGAAATGAAACAAACAAATGAAAATTATAAATAATTTGACATAGATTCATGCATCTCTGTACGTTCTGGCTAGAACTTTTGATTTTCGCGACACACATAGATGCGCGCTTTGAAAAGAAATCGCCACAGTTAACTGGTTAACGTCGGGAAACTCCGCGCTCAAAGGGTTAAGACAATATTCGCGTCGTAACAAATGGTAACTTGAAAACGAAGGCGTTGAATCATGAGTTGTTGTACAGGAAAACAGTGCTCAGGATCACTGAATGGAATCTCCCATTTCAAACTTCGTCGAACTTTGCGAGATAACTTGTACAATGAGTAAAAGGAAAAGAAAGTGTTCACCGACCTGGACAGCGCTGTTGAGGAAACAGTTGTTTTGACCAGGACCATTAAGTAGTCCTTTCGTGCTGGTGAAGCTGTTGTTATGATCACTTGTCGGCGATTTCTGGTTGGATTGAATCTGTCCGTTCGGCTGGTTTCCATGTATTTGATGGCATTGCGACGACTGTAAATATCCACTGTAATCCACGGTATCCTGGGATGCAGCTGGCTGCTGTAAACCCATGATAGACGCCATCCTAAATCAGTTTGTGAATGTCATCTGAAAACGAATACACACAGAAATATAGTTATTCAAGTTGCAACAATTGAAAGCGTTTAAAGTCTTTGGAAAAATAGTTCAATGCTGTAAGAGCATTGTTGGTGAGCCGATGACTCGCCAATGCTCGATCAGTGATTTCAATGATCTATTCAAGAGACGATCGTGTCATGGATGGTTAGATTCAGGGTACCTTCGATCTATTTCGTTAAATTGTCTCGGTCGATTACGTAACACTAATTGTACCGAGCAGAAAAAGGTGATTGGTATATGTTGTCTTGTAAAAATTACAAAATCGAATTTACTTGAATTTCTCAGATTTTATAACAGTGTGTACTTGAATGAAAAAATTTATTTAAGCGTTTATAATAAAAGTATCTTTATAATTTCATGGTACGGTTGGGGTTAAGGATTTTTCCACGTCGATATTTCCAAGTCTATGGAATTCAAATTAATTTAACATTAAATCTACCGAGCACTAAAGTAGCTAAGTAATATACATTACCTAGATTTAAATTTCTTTAGATTTTGTGTGATCTTGATTATAATATATTCTTGAGCAGGTAATATCGAACATATGTGCATGTACCAATTCTACATGCTGAATAAATCACTTAGTCGAAGGCATAAACGAATAAGTAAACAAATGTATATAATTATTCTCAATGGAGGCATCTGAGTAATTTTTATAATTTTAATAATTGCAAACTAAAGAACCTGAAAACGGTCATTTGACTGACGGTGTTAGGTTTCGCGTTAAATCAGTTAATTCAGGTAACATTGTTGAAGCAGTTGCAGTAGTTTGTTCTGGATATATTTTTACCAGTTGAATTTTATTTTATGTTTTTTACAAACAGAAAACGATGACAGAAATACGAAAATAGTATTCGTTGGTATCTTTATTTGTAACATTTCTTTTTCCTGTTTGGTGCTCATTAAAATCTAAACTAGAACCTATACAAATTATTTATAAAACTTCGCGAATAAAAAATACTTTATATTTATTTGTGCATATATTATTTGATGTAACAAATGTATCAGCCGTTGCTTGTACTTATAATTAGAAGAATCTTCACGCTGTGTTTGATTTTATTGCGCTACATTTTTGCATGCTGTACAGTGCGTCGTGTACAAGTGTAACGTGTGTATTTTCGCATGGAAGGCACGAACGTAGATTACAGAAATTATTGTACGCATTTTTCAGACTATCGTCCGCACGTGATCATAAACTCAGAGTTAAACGAATACGTGGCTGAGAAGTAAACCAGCTTTTTGTGACTCATGCGGATGTGTAGAACAAGCCAAATTTTTTCGATAGGAAAATACACTGTTAGAATTTTAGAACGTGCCTTCGAGAATGTGTATATACATTTATTGGCTCAAAACCACCAAGTTTTTATCGCGACGGAATTCGCAAGTTACCAGAAAAAGTTACGAAAGATTATTAACAACAATGGCAACTATTTCTATGCTCGATCTGTTATGTCTTTATCTTAAATAAAACTTCCATCTTATTGGAAAATCCAGAATAATCCAGAATAAAGAGATTAGTGGAAAGGATTCATTTCTACATTTAACACAAAATTATACGAAAATTCAAAAGACTCCGTTCTTTCAAAATTCAAAAACCTCCAACCTTCTAAAATTCGAAGACTTCCATTCCTCTAAAATTCGAAAACCTTCATTCATCTAAAATTCGAAAATCTCCATTCTTCTTAAATTGAAAACTTTTATTCTACTAAAATTCGAAGACCTCCATTCCTCTAAAATTCGATGACCTCCATTCTTCTAAAATTCAATGATCTCCATTCTTCTAAAATTC
>CM052083.1:17902386-17922595 GCA_028453745.1 Agapostemon virescens | reverse complement strand
TACGGAACTATTCTATGTCAAAAAATGTTTCGATTTTAGAATTAAAATAGCTTCGAGTGCAAAGAGTTAATGCAAAAGTTGTATGGTTTTAGTAATAGCATATAATTGCAGCAATAATTCATTTTTTTAATGTTTCGTTTTTTCCACTAAGATACAAAGGTCAGCTTGAATTCACTTTTTTATTGTAAAGTGTCATTCTAATCTTGTCATCGAAGTCGCTGATGAAATCTTTATAAACAATTTTTACTTGGATTTTGTGCGGTTTTTATTATAATTCCTTATTCCGACTCCTTTGAACATAATTTTAAAACTTTGATAATTGTAAAATAAAAAATCTGTTGCCAAGATGGATTTCATTCGCTATAGCACAAGCAATACTCGAAACATCCTCCATTAAAATGATACATTGGTGTAATCGATCGACCGATGCAAGCGGTACGCGCCGTTGTGTTTCTCGTCGCACATGAGTTTAGATCCGTAAAAAGCAAGAAACTTGTAAGAAAGTACAAATGGAAAAACCCTCGAAGGTATTCCTCAACCAGACAGCAGAATTAGGCTTGCTCGTTTACAAGCAATTAAAAAAATACGCATCGCTATGTTGTTTTCCTTGAAGATCCGAGGCCGAGGCCGCCCGATTCGCTGGATCGAGCGTTAGGGATCGAGGAGAATGTCTTGTGAATATCGATTCGGTTGTTCATTGATTCGATGAACATGAGTTCTTGGTATTGTTATAATTGTTCGATACGCGTTACGTTAACACCATGCACGTGCGCGATTAACTTCAGGGAACGGTACACAAAATGCATACGATGCACGTGAAATTTCATTCGAATCAATGACAGCTAACGAAATTAATTATCTTTCTCCATTGCATAACGCGTTTAATAATCAAACAGTTACACCGTCGTTTTTGTACACGCAGTTTAGAAGATTGGCACGTTTAACCCGGAGAAATTTTGTTTAGCTTTTTATTAAACTTTAAATGGAAAGTTGCAACTGTGCATAAGCAAAAGGCTTTTTTACCCCACTTGTGTTCTTCTGTATCAACTAACCCTCTACGGGGCCGTGTAACTTTCAAGTCATATGGTAATATATCGACATTTTACCAAATGAGGTAACAAATAATAATATTCATAATGGTTGGCAGCACCATCAACCTGAAATATCAAAGTAAACGCCTTGCAAATTGTCTGTAGATAGAATCCAACGGAACCATCTTGTGCAATTTACATTATTTGTGCTTCTACCTATTCTATTATATTCTATCTATTAAACAGAACAAAGTAATTTTTATCAATATGGTTTCCATTTGAATTTTGTCTAGGGCCCGCTATATGCTTAAACTCAGCATTGTTGATGCATCCGTTGATGTAGTTGAATCGATCAAAATTGACTACAATGAAAACATGGACGAATACGACCAATACTATTAAAATGTGTTCGTTTCTCGAGAATGACGAATAATATTGTACTTCAACATTCAAATAAAGAATAACGAGTGAATCGATTTTATTCGTTAATTAAAATCAATTTTGTTCAACAGTGATTAAGATTTCTACCCAATGTGAATTCCTCTTCTGTGAAAACCCAATGAAGTTTAATCCTCTATGGGGTCGTGCAACACAAAAGATCTGTGTCTCCATGCTTACAAAATTCATTAACACAACAACTGAAGCCTAATGGCCATGAACAGCGAAGAGAGTTCGTGGAATGGATTATTGAACATCAACAAGTGGATACTGATTTTTCGAGCAAAATCATCCTTAGAGATGTAGCACATTTTCACCTTGATGGCTTTGTTAATCGCCAAAAATTGCCGTGTTTGGGGTTCGGAGAACCCACATGTGATTGTCGAACAACAAATGCACTCACAACGTGTCACTGTTTGGTGCGGATTTTGGGCTGGAGGCATCATTGGATCATACTTTTTTGAAAATGAGGCTGGTCAAGCAGTAACTGTTACTGGTGCTCGATATCGCGACATGATAACACAGTTCTTTCTGCCGAAATTGGATGCTATTGATGTGGCCAGTATGTGGTTTCAACAAGACAGTGCTACACGCCATACAGCCAGTGAAACAATTCAATTACTGCATGAGACATTTCCTGGTCGTGTACTCTCTCGTTTCGGTGATCAGAATTGGCCCCCTAGATTGTATGATTTAACACCATTAGATTTCTTCTTATGGGGTTATTTGAAGTTAAAGGTTTATGTCAACAAGCCCACAACCACCCGTACATTACAAGAGGAAATTAAAGGTTGCATCAACGAAATTCAACCACAATTATGCAGAAAGGTAATGAAAAATTTCGACAAAAGAGTGTGTATGTGCCAGCAAAGCCGTGGAGGCCATTTTCCCGATGTGTTATTCCATAAATAACCCTATCCTATGTACTTTATGATTCAATGAAAAAATAACAATCTAAAGACTAAAAACTGTATTTTCTATTTAATTCAAACCTTCCGTTAATTTTGGGACACCCTTTAGAATTAGGTGTAAGGAATTAGAATTAGGTGCTTTAGCAGTAATAGATCCAGAGATTCTTTATTAGATTCAGAGTCCGATGAAGATTATCCAGTAGTATTTACCTGATGACGCATAAATATTATTGACAGTGACGATGAATTTAGCACCGCATCATCATCGGATAAGAAAAATTCAGGATCACAAGAAATTGTTTAGCAATCAGTATCTCAGACGAATAACAGTTGTCGTCGTCCTTCGAAAGGAGATTGCCCTGAAGACCCCGAAGGATCCTATTCTCCTGTAACCCATTTTCGAAAACTATTTGACAGTGAAATTATAAGTGACATAGTTGACTATACCAATTCATACGCATTGCAGTGTGATCCAACAAAGGAGTACCAAAAATAAAATGTTCCAAATGCAAAGTAAAAATTTAAGCATGGTAGGTTTGGCGATAAACATTACATTTTTGATTCTCGACAAACTTCTCATATTAACACTAGAACTACTAAAACAGTCATTGTGACTGCTCCCCAGTTTTTCCTTTTGCAATTATTGAAGTTATAAAAATGTTTTCATTAGAAATTTTCAGAAGTACTTCTTTAATGACGTATACTTTGCAATAAGTATTGTATGAAATCTTAATAGATGCTGCCTCGTTATTATTACAAAGCAATGTATATAGTTGGATTTATTGTTCGGTAGTTCTAGTGAACATTTTGTAAAAGCGAATAATACAAACGTAAGCCTAATCTCGTATAAAAATTTAAAGTCTCTACTTTCGCAGAGTAGAATTAATTTTTATTTAAGATAATTTTAGATGCTCTTACAAGTGGGGAAATGAAAATCTATTTCTCGTTAGACAGTTGGACTTATGAATACAAATGTTATGATATAATATCAAGCAAAAATGTTTCGAAAATGTGTGGTCAATTCAATTGAAGTTTGATATTTTAAAACTGTTAAAAGTAACAAACGATAATGTTCGAGAACTAAACAATAAATTATTAGGTACAGTTGAGTATAATGAAGTGAAGTATGCTTCCACTTCACATTCAATAAAGCAAAAACACTTTTCAGTTTTTAGGAATTATTTAATTAAACAATAAAATTTAAACTCTATAATTTGAGAAAAGATATTCTTTAGTTCTCCCAGATGAGTAGAAATTACGCTTCATTACAATGTACAGTTAATTATTAGACACCGAAGTAATACCGCGCGGGAATACGGAGCCTGGTTCGCTTTAATTTGTTTAAGGAAATTGATCGTAAAGTAGCACGCCACCATATTTTTTAGTATTTCAGCAAAATTCATTTTCTGATTATGTAGCAAAACTTCCGCATAACCGTGCGTTTTACGAGTCTCGTCGGTTCTGCCCTGCAATTTACCTACATTCTCTTGCTGAGCATAAAAAAATTCCGTCCACTTAAGTTTATTCATTGCCACAAGTCATACCTTACCATAGCCAGATCGATATCTTCCTAGAATTCGGAAGGGAATGATAAAAGTACTATGATATTAAAAGTAACAAACATACCAGGTGTATGCATAAGTTCTTTCCGGTTTGACTAAGAGGTGGCGCCAGTGAAAAGTACGCAGCGTATTAATTTGACACATATACCATTTTGTTCGTCTAACATAAAACTACAAACACACATAAGTTGAGTCTGCCAAGAACTGGCGTCTTTGTTTTATCGTTCAGTAATCATGTCGAGTTTTGTGCCTGAAAAAGAACATTTGCGGCACGCATTGCTTTTCTTATTTCATCAAAAGAAAAAGGCTGTCGAAAGTCATCGTTTGTTGGTAGAAACATATGGTGAACACGCTCCATCGATTAGAACATGTGAGACATGGTTTCGACAATTTAAAAGTGGTGATTTCAATGTGAAAGACAGTGAGCGCTCTGGTAGACCACAAAAATGCGAAGACGAGCAATTGCAGGAGTTATTGGATGATGACCCAACTCAAACTCAGCGGCAATTAGCAGAAGCATTACAAGTATCACAAGAAACAATCAGCAGACGTTTACGAGCAATGGGAAAGATCAACAAACTCGGTAAATGGGTCCCACACAATTTGAATGAACGTCAAATGGAAAATCGCAAAGTCACTTGTGAAATGCTGCTTCAACGCTACGAAAGGAAATCCTTTTTGTATCGAATTGTGACGGGTGACGAAAAATGGATTTATTTTGAAAACCCAAAGCGGAAAAAATCATGGCTTTCACATGGTGAAGCCGGTCCATCAACACCAAGACCAAATCGCTTCGGCAAGAAGACCATGCTCTGCGTCTGGTGGGATCAGACCGGTATTGTGTATTATGAACTTTTGAAACCCGGAGAAACTGTTAATACACAACGCTATCGCCAACAAATGATTAATTTAAACGACGCATTAATTGAAAGACGACCGGAATGGGCCAAAAGACATGGCAAAGTGATTTTGTTACACGACAATGCGCCGTCTCACACAGCAAAACAAGTGAAAGACACTATGAAATCGCTTGGATGGGACATCCTACCACACCCGCCGTACTCCCCAGACCTGGCACCATCTGACTATCACCTCTTCGCGTCAATGGGGCACGCGCTCGCAGAGCAGCACTTCAGCAATTTCGAGGAAGTTGGAAAATGGCTCGACGAATGGTTTGCCGCAAAAGACAAGCAGTTTTTCTGGCATGGTATTCATAAATTACCTGAAAGATGGACGAAATGTGTAGAAGCCGATGGCCAATATTTTGAATAAAAAAAAAATTAATTTCCCTTGAAAATTACGTGTTCTTTTTGATCAAAAAACCGGAAAAAACTTATGCATACACCTAGTATGTCTCTGTTTTAATCGTAAAGAAAAACATGGAAAGTGATTTCTTCCACTGGTAAAATTGCAAACCAAATTACTATCATCAAGACATCCTACAAACTCTGTAATCTTACTGTATTCTTCAAAGGATCATAGACTGTGGACGTAATGCATTTTTATAATTTAAGAAAAAGAGTCTAATAAAATTTTCATCTTCTCTACAGAATAATAGATTTTCTAATATCTGCATATAGATATGCAGTTTTATGCATTCATGGCAAACAAATTGAATTTTTATTTAATAATTATTGCTTGCAAACTATGTAAAAGATTTTATACTGCATAAAAATAAAAATTACAATATGTGCTCGAAAAGAGAAATTCAAAAATTTCTTATGTCTTATTGTAATTTCAACGATTGAGAATTTTTTATTTTTATTTACTATTACTGAGATTGTAAAGATGCATCCATGAAGAATAAATTAACAAATTTATTTCTTTAGATGTATATTATTTTAAAAATGGATAGAAATTTCGGTAGACGCATTCTCGTTATTTTTATAATATAATTTAATATAGTATTAATAATTCAACTTTACTTTACTTTAATTTAACGATGAATTGTTGAAGCCCGAACGTAAGTTTCTCGGTAGGCTTTTTAAATTTTGATAAACGCGCGCGTACAGTAACAGCATTCCAAAACTCACGTTCGTCAATTTTCCGTTCGCAAACTAGCTATCCTGATAGGGCGATTTAATTTTAGATTGTGTTATCAACGCCGCGTACCGACACGTTTACCAATAAAACGTGCAAATAGACGTGAAAGACTATATCCTCAAACGAAAATGTTGCCAATATTCCAGTAGCAGAGACTTGTCGAACGGCCTGTTTAACGTCAGCATTAAAAGCGATGTTGTAATGGAATGGTAGCAACAGATAAATACTATCTACATAAAACTAAATACGTCTACATGCAAATTCATGCCAACGTAATCGAAACAATTTAACGAAAAATAATCTTTGGGAACACAATAAATTTGTAAGCTAATAAGACAAAATTAAAATACGAAGAAAATGTTGAATTTTATGGTTTCGAGGAACTGCTGTTATTTAAAAGGAAGTTTGCAATATAATTATTATCGAATATAGTCTGAGAATGAGTTGAATATTACATAGATTGAATATTATATAATTTACAAAATTTTAAAGTCAGTGAAAGAAAAAAGTTGATAATCATCGTGTTCGTGGATTTAACAATACTATCGAGCACAGTACTAGACTAATTGTTTTATAATAATGATACGATTGCATTTATTAAGATTTCTTGTAATTTTGATGTTAAAGCATGTTTCAATAAAAAAAGTTCTAATAAAATGTTTTCGTAGAAATATCCTTACTATTTCAATAAGCAGTGAAAAAAATAATCAGTAATACGTAGTTTAAATTTTTCTGGTAATTCTTGTCTTAACCCTTAACGCTCCAATGGCTCCTCTGAGGAGACACTACAAATGGCCATACTATTATTTGAAACAGCTTTTATATCACTTTATTTGCGTTTAAGAAGTCGGTAGAAATTCAATTGTTGCACGAACGAGTTATAGTAATAAACTTTCTTTACATGAAAGGAAATAAATCATGTACAATGGAACTATTGTACATTAAAAAGTATCTCGATTTTGAAATTAAAATCACTTGGAGTGCTAAGGGTTAAAGCATGATAACAATGTTACATGAATATTAATGAATAATTACATCTGTGCGCTAATATGAGTAAATGAGAAATTATATAACATTATGTTATCGTATTAAACAAAAAAAAGATTTAAAAAATGATTTCCGGTACCGGGAATCGAACCCGAGCCTCCTGGGTGAGAGCCAGGTATCCTAGCCACTAGACCATACCAGATTTGTAACGACTTCTCATCACATACAGAACTAAAGCCGAAGGGAGCTTACACAATTTTTATAATGTAAAAATATTTGAACTTATTTATCGAGTCCAACTTTTCATGAAATATGTATGTCAAAGAAGCATTTTCATGAAAAATTAATCAGTATCACATATTTACACGTGTATACTGCATCTTTATTTCTTATTTAACACTAGAACGACGGTGGAGGAGTCAAAATGACTTCCGATTTCTTATTTGACGGATATTAAAATTACAAGTATGTTCCCAAGAAATCTTTGTACATAAACTGTTTCATTAAAACATATATTAACATAACAGTTATACAAACTTTAAATATTTGCAACTTTGCCATTATTATAAAACAGTGTATATCAGTATAGTTTATAGCTCCGTCGTTCTAGTGGTAATAATTTCACATCACGTGGTTATCAGTGATGAAAACATGTATCGTTACAATATAACTTCCAGGATTTCAATTCTTCTTTTATCGAATTCAATGTCCTGTATTCTATCTTTGTTAAGGTTAACTTTGAACGTGTTTCCTAGTTTGTTTTTTTAACATACTTTATGGGCCGAATTTTGTTCTTAAATATAAAAAAAATGTATGCAACGGAAAATCAACAATTACAAATCTATATATGCAGGTTCAAATAAATTTACCAGTTTAAACAATTTTATTATAATTTGTACCTTTGTAACTTTGCGGTAACAACGGCATACGATGTTTGCACTTCTGTGCATAAAAGCTTAAGCGTGAAATTCCATAAAACAGTTTGCAGTTGGCGTTAAACATAGATGTACGTTGCATTTGGAACATTTTATTTTTGAAACCCCTTTGTTGGATCACACTGCAGCGCATGCGTATTGGAATAGTCAACTATGTCACTTATAATTTCACTGTCAAATAGTTTTCGAAAATGGGTTACAGGAGAGTAGGATCCTTCGGGGTCTTCAGGGCAATCTCCTTTCCAAGGGCGACAACTATTATTCGTCTGAGATACTGATTGCTAAACAATTTTTTGTGGTCTTGAATTTTCCTTATCCGATGATAATTCAGTACTAAATTCATCGTCACTGTCAATAATGTTTATGCGTCGTCAGGTAAATACTACTGGATGATCATCGGCGGACTTAGAACTAATAAAGAATCTTCGGATCTGTTACCGCTAATATACCTAAGTCTAATTCCTCCATTACTTTTATGTGACTATGTATCCTTATTTTGGGTATATGATATATAACTTTGAAAATAGAAAAAAACACAAAGCCCTATCCTAAATATACCAAAATCTATCATAATATCCCACTGTAACCTGAAAGTCACAAAACTATATCATATACAAATAGTAACAAAATTATTATTGAAATTGCAAACAAATAAGTTGTTATTGACATGCAAACCCAAAGCTATTACGTATGCTTTGTTTTGTTTAATAGACAGAATATAATAGAATAGATAGAAGAACAAATAATGTAAATTGCACAAGATGGTTCCGTTGGTTTCTATCTGCAGACAACTTGCAAGTTTAATATTTCAGATTGACGGTGCTGCCAACCGTTATCAATATTGTTATTTGTTACCTCGGAACATTATATAATTTAGACGTACACGTATCTTATGAAAAACTATAATTATTTGGTAAAATGTCGATATATTAACATGTGACTTGAAAGTTACACGGCCCCATAGAGTGATAAAATGAGATCGATTGGTCGGTTGATTTCGGTATACTGTACGATTCACAATTTGGTAGTGAACCTGTGTCACCCAAAACGTGTGTGCTCCCTTAGTGGCCTACAGGGTTGCCATATTCAGCTCGCACCAGACCCTTCACCCTTCCGTCCTTCGCCCTGCTGTGCTGCGAAGGAGTGGGGCAAGCGAACACAGTCTCCGCAGCACAGCTCAGCGCGGGCCGGAAGGGTAAGGGACACGCTAATTATGGTAACCCTGGTGGCCTATACTCATTCAGCATAAGATAACGCGATCTCTCCTTCGTTTTCGCAAATTTCACATATTTTTTGCATATTATTAGGTATTTATCAAGCTCATAAAATTGAAAAGGTGCCCCGTTGCTGGATTGTTATCGCACGAAGGGTAAATTTGAAAAACATTTAACCTTCAGCACCCGAATGGCGCCACTAAACATTGCCATGCTATTATTTAACACTTTGACTGCCACGTCACCCATATATAGGTGACGGAATTATTTTCATCGTTTTTAAATGAATTTTCACGTTGATACATTCATTGTATCAAAGATAGTAGTGATCTAGAAAGTGCAAGAAGGTGGTAGGAAAACTCTACATTGTACATTTTATTTCATTCAACGTCTCACTTCGATTTTATAGAATTTTCGTGGCTGTTGGCTTGGCAGTCAAAGTGTTAAACAGCTTTTACATTGCTACGTTTTCAGTTAAGAAATCGATAAAAATTGTAATGTGTAAGTACAAGTAATAGTAATTAATTTCATATGTACGAAAGGAAATAAATTATGTACAGTGGAGTTATTGTAGGCGAAAATATTGTTTGGATTTTGGAACGGAATTGCTTCGAGTGCAAAGGGTTACAATAATTTTGGTTAGTTGAGAGTTCGATGTTTTATAATATACTGTTTCAGCACATTGTTAGCAAATTTGAAAAACACGTAAAAGAATTTTGGTTAGTTGTGGATTAGATTTCTTAAGGTAGATGGACGGAGACCCTTTCCTGCCCTAAAGAACGAATTTCAGAGATTGCAAAAAGACGCAGTTGTCTATAATGAACCTGTCAGGTTTTGGCGAACATTTAAAAAAACTAAGGCCGAGCGATGTTAACAAGTAGTGGGGAAAAAGGAGTTTCATCTTGAAAAATTGTGAAGCAATTTAATTTAAAACGTCATCCTAGTCTCATCAGAAAGTGAATTGCAGAATCTGGTAAATCTATAAGAGGGTAGTATATGGAAACCCATTATATATAGCCATGACAAAAAATTTAATCTGGATGGGCCAGATGGTTTAAGTTATTATTGGCACAATTTCCAAAAAGAGAAGAGAATTACGCCGCGCGAAGTTAGGGACGGGGCTCTATAATGGTCTGGGCAACGTTAAAAAAGAATGAAAAAGGTGAAGTTGTTTTTGCGAAAAGTAAAACGAACGCTATGTGGTATAAAAATGCACGATCATTTATTGCCGTTATTAACATTAATAAAATATAATGAAACAAAATTACAGCACGATAAGTGCTCCTATTAACACTATTTCTTCTAGTAAAAAGTAGTTTCACAAATTCGGAATCAAATTACTATTTTGATTTAAGACTTACACTTACTATTACAAACTTTGGGATTATTCTAGCAAGGAAAGTTTATGATTAGGACAAGGCGTGAACAAGTAATATCTCAGAACTAAACGAACGAATATAATCTGCAAGGGCTGAGATTCCTAAGAGCATATTAAATGTTCTAATTAACCTTCTAGGCACGATACGTCACTATAGTGGCGTTTGCTGATGTCATCTTATGTTACAATACGCCACTATAGTGGCTTCAGCACACTCAATTGTATTATTAATTATAAACGTAAATTGTTAAAATTAAAATATATGCATTATATCTTTAAGAAAAATTAAAATTTAATATTCAAAAACTTCAGTCCAAAAATGATTAAAGTTAAAGTATATTCATCGTATCTTTGAGAAAAATTAGAATTTAGTAATCAAAATCTTCATTTCAATGTGCTCTGTTGTACAGAGAAACAGCCCGGCGCAAAATTCAGCTGTGCCTAAGAAGCTAACACCATAAATATAAAATAGAAATTAATGTACTTGTGTGTAATGGATAATAATAGGTTTAAAAAATTGTTGATTTTTTAGTGAAATCAGTAAAAAGTAATTGGTAATATACCAGATCAATGACTGCAGGTTCTAGAAAATAAAAATATATGGATCGTTTATTTTGAAAGTG
This sequence comes from Agapostemon virescens, assembly GCA_028453745.1. Lineage (NCBI taxonomy): Eukaryota > Metazoa > Arthropoda > Insecta > Hymenoptera > Halictidae > Agapostemon > Agapostemon virescens. Next base: position 17,911,473 of record CM052083.1, on the reverse strand, counting down.
ATGCAAGTCCATTTTCCTCTGTTTCGAGAAAATTAAATGTTAGCAGATCTGACAATTAAAAAATATAGGTTAATTATGTGAAGTCTGGGAATGTTTGTACTAATTTATCAATATGTAATTTGATTATATAAATTTATTTTAGGCGAATTTAACTAAAATAATATGTATTTCCAGGCTGCAAATGGACTTACACCACTTTCATAATTAGTCAATTGTAAATATCATTTAATTTCAATTTTGAAATAACAAATATCACTTAAAATATATTTCATATTAATCCGATTTTCTTTATAAATAATAACAAGAAATAAAATAGAAATAGTATTTTTTATTTTGAACGTTAATTATATTTATATATTGTTAAACTTAATACAAGATATTGGTATTATTAATTATTTATGCTCTTCATGTGACAGTGTTTTGAAGTAGTCATGATGCACAGAAGGTGTATAAGGTAATAGCTGCTGCGTATCCTTATATTTTTCGTATGCATGGCATCGTGATACAAAGGCGCCAGCGATTTTTTCAAATTTTGGCGGTCTTCCCCGACATGTAGGTGATAAATTTAGAGTCTTAAATTCTGTGTCCTCCATTGATATTTTATATAAAATAGTATACGGTGCACTTTTGCAAAATCTTATCCAACATATTTGCAACCAATTTACTTTTTCTCCATTAGTGTTTCTTCTTATCTGTTTTTTAATTGCGTTTTGTAGATTTTTTGTTGAAACGAAATTCTCTCGTTCCATTTCGTGTAAAATAAATTTATTATGTTGTCTACATTGGTTTATAACGTCCTAATAATTCTGTGGTGTGTACAGGAAATTCATTTTTCGTAATGCTATTTTTTCTGTCTATGGAAATTGGACTTACGCCACTTTCATAATCAATGGTTACACAATTTCTTTAACCAGCCAATTTTAAATTGAACAAAGCATAGGCATTTTTTAAGATATTGAATACTAACTAGTTATAAACAAAAAGTTTACACTAAATTAAGCATAAATTACGTCATATCTCATTTTTTTTTAAAAAAAGGACTTACACCACTTTCAAAATAAACGGTCCATATCCACAGAATATTGATTAAAGAATTGTAGAAGTTGATTCTGAGTTTATACTCGTTCACAACTCAAAGAGCATTTGTTAAAAGAACTTATTTTTTCAGACTTCGAAAGAAAACTATACTTACGTGTTTATTCTTGTTTCTGTTCTGGACTATAATGTAACACTATGAAAGTACAATATTTTTAAGATTTACTTAAATATCAGTAAAAATGTAAAAGTTACTATGCGTTTATAATTATTCACAGCATTGTATGCATTTAATCTGTTTCCACTAATGTATCTCTACGATTTCAATAATCGCAAAATACTATATCTCGTAACGGCCATTTTGACCGACAATGGTGTATTCAGCGTTGAAGAGTATTCGAGTACTGTATGTGGCTTTGAAAAGTCGAAAAATTTCGAGTCTTTCTTCGACGTTTCATGTTTCTTTCCAAGACTATCCCCTACGCGTTACGCATGCCAACGTAATAAAGCTCCGTTGTTCTGAATGACAATGTACGCGAACGTATTTATAAACCGACCACCGTCTATACGTTTACAGAGTTTCTTTCCAGTTCTTTTACTACTCGTTTTCCTACGACTTCTACGGACCTCACGGTAATTGTAACGGAACAACCGAGGAAATTTCAACGAATGGATTTTTATATTATTCGAAAACCCGCTACCAAGTACAATTTCTACCTCTTCGATTCTAAATCATAATTTCTGACAATTCGGATGCTAATTATTCTTGCGTAGACTTTGTATTTCAAATGAAAACAGAAATCAACACACTTCACACGTTCCTTTTTCATTAATTACTGTTCCGAGTATATTTTCGTATTTGTAATGTACCATTAAACGACATCGCGTTTGTTTAATGGACTTTAATGTATTTTTATGCAAAATAAAATTACATATGTGTTACTTTAATTACATCGTCAATCGGTAGCTGATTAAATAAATACGCGAGAAAACATTATAAGATTTTTATCATGCAAAGAAGTTAGTCGATTCACGATTGAAACATTTATTCAGATAAATCCCTAGTTATTTATCATTATACGTCATTACAACTTAAAAAATTAGAAATACGACTAGTATTGCAGAGTATTAAGTGATATCATAAACTGTACATTAATCGTAAACTTGAGTAAGCATATTCTTTTTCAAAAACTGATTAAAAACGTTCACTCGTAGATAGAACTTTGTTTGAAACTTGCAGAATGTCATCAGTGGGGTAAAAATTGTATACATTTATAGCGTATTTCGTATTCAAATAGCATAGTAAAACATTTAAAGAATGCTCTATAAGTGTTTCATCTTGTTTTTGATATTATATAACTTCTAAAAGAGTTAACAAATTTTTCCCGATTGCAGCTTCTTTGTATTAGTCCACAAAGCCAAGCATAACCATCTGCAGTCAATTTATCAGCAATTTCCGCATATAAATTAATAGATTGTTAATTAAAAATCCCTTAACTCATGTTTCCAATGACATTCACGTATTTGTCAAAAGCACTTAACATTTTTAGTATTTCGTGCCACAAGACTGCCAATCTTTGTGCAAAACGAAAACGATCTAATATCAGTCGTTCAAAGAGATCTCTGCTGTTCTATCTCAGGCATGGTTAATACTTCCATGGAAAATCAACGTGCTCGAATTCCTTGAAACCCCATCGAGATCATGGTATGCAAGGAAGATACGTCATCGTAATTTTCCTGCAAAATCCAACAAAAACGAACGTTGCGATGAAACGGAGGAAGAAACCACGACCAACTAAAAACGGAAGTGTCGAAGAGGGGAGGACCTTGTATTATGGCATAAACTCGAGGTCTGTTGGTATCGACGAGGTTATTTCCGTTGGACGTACAAGTCGACACCGCGCCATAAAGACCGTGGGAGGCGTCACGACGCCCAACCCGCGTAAAAGATAACACCGAAATTAAACCACATACTATCACGTTCGGTTACTGCTCCGTTTAACACATTCCTGGCACATTCGCTTTTCTAGACCGACCTCGGAGATACCTTTCCAGTTTCCAAAATTTTTCTCCGTTGCTATCGAAAATTAACCCTTAACACTCTAACGGCTCCTGTGAGGCGACACTAAAAATTGCTGTACTATTATTCAAAACAACTAATACACGACCATAATTGCATTTAATAAATCGTTAAAAATTGTACTGTTGTACGTACAAATAACAGTAATAAATTTGATATGCAAGAAAGAAAATTAACCATGTACAATGTAATTATTTTACGTAAAAGAAATATCTCGATTTTGAAATTTAAATTGCTCGGAGGGCAAAGGGTTAAACGAAGAAATAATGCTCCGACAGTCACTCGGAGTAATATTCGAACACTTTCGAAAGGACAATAATTTTTTAAACCTTTCATGTTTGACTTTGATACGATTTGGATTTTCTTAGGAGTTGAAAAAATTACTTTACCATAGGGCGTGAGAAAAATATTTTGAAAGAATTACAATTGGTCGAAATTGCAGAGGAACTCGATGAAAGTTATTTGTTACAACCTTTTTTTTATAGAATTCGTGTTACTTATACAGCATGTTTCCTTCGTTCGGGGAAACTCCTTTGAAATATCTTGTGATGCGCTGAAGTTGAGAAAAAAACTTGGTTCAATATTGTGGAGTAAATGGAGTAAAATGAAATATATATATATTTGTGAAAGAAAGAACGAAAGGAAGCAACAGGATAGACACACGCGCACACAATACTTTTGACGCAACTTGCAGATTCATGTTATTTACAATTACTTTTCTTCACCACCCATCGATTTAAACAAACAAAATTAGCTCGCACACACCTTAAAACTAAACAACAGATTGATACATTTCGTATATGTATCAACTATTCTATTCTAACTTCGCAAGAAGAACCAGATCGCACTGTACAATCTTAAAAAAGTTATCGTCCTTTCATGAGCGATCGAATATTATTCTAATTCACTGTATACCAGGTCTGTAAATATGAAACTGGAATTACGCGGTGCATTTTTTTGTTTTGACATCTAGTAAAGATTTTCAACTTACAACCATACAAGTTTCGTACGACAGCATAGTTTTTAACACCGTTGATCATGTCAAATTTTGTACCCGGAAACTACGATTTGTGGACAGCATTGATTTTCCCTTACCTTTTGAAGAAAACTGCTGCGAAATCACATCGAATGCTCGTCGAAACTTACGGCGAGCAGGCTCTTGGTAATTCACAGTGCTTTGAGTAGTTTAACACTTTAACTGCCGAACTAACGGCCTAAAAAATTCCACAAAATCAAAGTAATTTATTTAACGAAGCAATAATTTAAAATTTAAAATGTACGACAAATGGTTTACTTTCAACCTTCTTGTATTATCCAGGTATCAACTAAATTGAATGCAACGAATATATTAACGTAAAAATTTACTTTCAAACATGAACAAATAATTCTGTCACCCACAGGTGGGTGACATGGCAAAGTGTTAAAAACGCGTATTTTATTTAGTTATTTAGTTTGAAGGTGTCACAAAGTGATTTTGCTTCATGATAATGCACCAACACACAACAAAACCGATCAAGGAAACGATCTAGGTGTTTAGTTGAGAAATACTTTCGCATGCGGCTTATTAATCAGACTCGACTCCATTCGATTATTACTTACAGTGACTCTTATTGATATTCGGACATTGTGCTATTCAAAAAATTGTTGTTAGTTTTGATCGTTTGCAATAGTAAATTTGGAGTTATTGTTTTATAATACAACAGAGCATTCATTGTAGTTTGTAATAACACAAATTTTATTTGTTTGTTGCACATACTTTTCTTAATACCAAACAGTGAACTAAATTATGTCGAAATTTACCATCGCAAAAATATTCGGACGCTTGGCAAACTATAACATTTAAACATGAAAATTATTAACATAAGCAATAATTAATATTTCGTTGGATAGCCTTTAGCTTTAATTACGTGTCGCAACAACTTAGGCATATTGTTTATAACGTTTTGTAAGTAACTTAGCAGTATACGTCTCTATTCTTCAATTAATCGTTTTTTTTAATTCTTCCTTCGATCTTATCGGTGTTGTTCGAATTTTCCTGTCCAAAAAATTTCATACATTTTCAATGGGATTCACGTCTGGTGACTGTGGTGGCGGGTGTAATACTTTTGGGCAATTATATAAAAGGTATTCTTGAATTATTCTGGCTTTATGTTTAGGATCATTATCTTCATAATATTTAAATGTGTCTTCTATATCCATTGTGATCGAACTTTTCTTAAGATTTTGTTTGAAAATATTTAGATACTTAAATTTATCTAAAATTTCTTCTATGAAAACCAGTTGTCCAACTCCTTTAGATGAAATACACCCCCACACCATAATACTTCCACCACCGTGCTTTATTGTTGGATTTAAATTTATTCGGTTAAGCTCTTGATTTCGTTTACGCCATACTAATTTTCGTCCATCAGTGTTAAACAGATTAAATTTACTTTCATCAGCGAAAATTACATTATTCCACTAAGTTTTTTCCTCATGAACATATTGTTTTGCAAAAGCTACTCTTTTTCTGCAATTCGCCTCGTTTATAGACGGTTTCTTACGCGCTACTCTACCATTATATCCATCTGTTTTCAACACCCGACTTATTGTATCTGGATGAACTTTCGTTCCTATCTCTTGAAATAATTCAGCACTTAATGTTGGAGCACTCAAACCAGGGTTCACTATTACTTTTCTCAAAATAAAACGTTTCTCTCGGTCGTCAAGCTTCTGTGATCGGCATTTCCGAGGAATTGATTCAATTCGATTTTCTTCATTATATCTCCGTATAATATCAACTACGGTATTCTTACTTAATTTTAGAAGATTACCAATTTCCCGATACGTTTTTTCCTTTTCTCTGTAAAAAATTACTAATTGTCGTACGTCAAACGAAGTATTTTTATTTTTTCGTCGCACATTTAGAATTTCTAACTGATCCTAACGGCGTTCGGACAGTAACTGATATCGTGAAGCATGTTCTTTATCTGGCTCGACATTATGCTTGTAAACAAACGGCAAAGGTGTGTTGTTATTCGCAAGAAATGCGAGAATAAGTTATGTGTCCGAATATTTCTGCGACGATAAATTTCGACATAATTTAGTTCACTGTTTGGTATTAAGAAAAGTATGTACAACAAACAGGTGAAATTTATGTTATTACAAATTGCAATGAATGTTTTGTTATATTATAAAACAATAACTCCAAATTTACTATTACAAACGATCGAAACAAGCAATAATTTTTTGAATTGCACAATGTCCGAATATTAATAAGAGTCCCTGTATTTGCATCGATGGAACACGCACTAGCTGAGCAGGGCTCCGCATTTTACGAAAATATACGAAAATGGCTCGATGATGGGTTAGCTCAAACGAAGAACAGTTGCTTTAACGCGGCATCCACAGTATCCACAGCATTGAAAAACAACAAATTGCAACAATCAACGTCGAAGAGCATCAAAGGGAAACAAATAGTAACGAAGACTAACGAAGAGCAAAGAAGATCAACGAATAAAAAATAAAAGCAACGACAAACATTGAAAAACAACGAAGAGTATTGATCAGCACTGAAGAGGATCGTGTATTTTCGTATGTTACAATCCTTTGCACTTGAAGCTGTTTTTCCTCCAACCCCAAGGAACTTTTTCTGACCTAGAATATTTTCATTCTACACGATATATTTTATCTTATGCATACGAAATTTGTTCACTATTACTCGTCCTTGCAATGATTAAATTTTTACGAATTTCTTTGACACAAGCATAACGATGTAAAGATTGTTTTAAACAGTGCTGCAGCTATTATCAGTGGTGCTTGAGAGTCACCGTTCGAGTACAAAGGGTTAAACGTGTATTTTCTATACAAAAATTTCGGTTTCATATTTTCATACCTGGTGTACATATAATAAACACAAATTTTCCGTTTCTACTAGGAAATCACGACGAGCAAAGGAGTTTTGATAGTTTGCAATTATATAATGTATCGCAGTGCAGAGGGTCGAGTGTCTGTCAGTAGACTTTTGTGCATATTTAGCGACACCGCGAACGATCGAGAGGCGAAGCGGTGTTCTATGGTGAATTTCAGTGGGCGAGACGATTTAAAGTTGGCAAAGCCTGGTGCATAATTGAAACGCGCGGTAGACGCGTAGATCGTTATCCGGACGCGAAACACACGGAGAACGACAGGAACGAAATTAAAATGAAAAGAGCCGACCGTTTTCTGTTCAAAGATACGCCAGTGCCGTTTAGCCCAGCATACATTTAATGCAGTCTCGACGGATTTATACGCGTCAGCATCATCGCGTCTCACCGCAATGCGGAGACTCCGCGAGCTGCGGCTAACCCGGCTTCTGGATGGAATTCCTTCTTTCGCGATTATAACCGCAGGCCGCTTGACGCGAGGGTAAACAATTACGTGAAGATGCAGAAGAAAGTTGGCAGTATTCGTCCGTGGAAGCCAGCTCAACGGCAAAGGATTTCGCCGTTGACGGATGGGGAAAAAGTTTGAAATACCCGAGGAACGGGAAAGCAGCACTTGGCCAGTCATTACGTAGCCAACGGTCGGAACAGCGGATCTTTTTTATGGAAACGTTCCATGCTGTATCAATTCTGCACTCGTTACGCATACAACTTTGTCGAGGTAAATCCGTAAATGTAATTGTACGGGAAGATCACATTAAATGGCACTATCTCGGGTCTGAAACGTTGTCAAGAAATGACGTTGAAACAGTTACGACTGAATTCCATGGAGATCTGTGAAAAGGTTTGGGGTAAAATTAACCTCGACCGGCTCTTTGAAGGTAAAAATTGTTCGTGATTGCGTCATGTTCTACTCATCAAGAAAATAAAAGACTGTTTTGATACCGTGTAGAGTAAACTTGTTTTAATCGTTCGAATAACAAATTTTAATATTGTAATAATATATTCCCCACTACCGCGGAGTATAGTCCTCGAAAGGCCGCCAATTTCGACTCTTGTATACAGGGAGGGACATTTAAAACATTTAAGGTCAATTTTATAATATCAATAATTGTGAAATGAAGTATCTGGAAAGGGTCATTTGACTCGTTGTGGTAGGTTAGTATTACGTAATGATTGTAACTATTTGTAATATAATTGTAAATATTTTTATAAAGAGACATTTCATAAACTTCCATGATTCATGTATTCGCACAGCAATAAATAATGAGTTTTATATTTTGCCGAGAAGTCAAATTTATAAAGATAAAAAATATATGAGCCGTTTATTTTGAAAATGGCCTAAGTCGATTTATACTTAAATTAAGATATTTAAGGGTTTGCGTTTCAATGCAATTAAAAATATACGCACAGAATACTAATGAGTCATACTGCTTAAGTGTATCTAAAGGTGTTAAATTTATAGTTCCTATTAAAATAATGCCAATTATTAAGTGAAAAATATGCGTTTTCTTACCAAGAATGGAGTTAGGCCACTTTAAAAATTAACAACCAGATTCGTTGTAAAATTTGAAGGAACCCAAGTCCATTCAATATAATTTAAGATGCTTCAAATTGAAAAAAACAATACTCATTTTATTTTACATATCTTTACAACACTTCAAAAACATAATTTATGAGATTCAAAACATTTTTTACAAACATAAATTACAAAACAATTTACTACTCATCTACATTTTGTGTGTGTGAAAGGGATTTGAAGAAATCATGATATTCTGGTGGTATATGTCGTAATAGGTCAATTATATCCTTGAATTTTGCTGTTGTAATTTGTCTGATATTTTTATACAGTGGTGTCAATACAATATTTTCGCACTTTCTTGGTCTATCCCGACGTGGTAATAAATTCAGGACTTTAAAATTTTCGTTCTCATTCATTGATGTCTTATAAAAAATTTTATACGGTTCATTTCTGACAAAACGCATCCAACATATTTTTAACCAGTTTATTGATTCTCCGTTAGAATTCTTTACCCTTTTAAAAATCTTTGTTTTGGAAAACTTTTGAAG
>CM052083.1:17878255-17888619 GCA_028453745.1 Agapostemon virescens | reverse complement strand
TCGAACTTGCACGGAGGCATGGTCACATTTAAAAAATTTGTTATGTTTATCTGTAAATAAAATTTAAAAGGCGTCCTTTGTAATAATGGCTTTATTTATATTTGTCCCAGTCGTATGTTATTGACGAGACCGCTCGAGGAAGTTCCAGGTTGATCTCGACGGCCCTGTATAAATTGAACACGGCCGAATACTGACCGATATTGCGCTCGTGGCTATTTGCCAGCAACAGGCTTGGTTCTCTCTCTCCCCTGCATTTCTTGTATTGCATTATGCAGTCGGGGCGACTGCATTTCTGCATCTCCGTCTCTCTGTCGCGTTCGCAAGTGGCGCGCGATCATTCTCTTCGGATAAATATGTATGTCGGGCGGGACATGATTTATTTGTGCGGAATTATCTTCGGTCACTAGTCGTCGGATCATTACCATGATCGAGGACGGGATCTTCGTTGTGGTGTCAGGGTCAAGGGTTTTCTTGCGCGATCTTGGTGAACGGGCTTTTGTTGTATTCACCCGTGAGTTACCAAGTATTTACAGTGTCGCTCAAAACTATGTGGACATTTGAAATTATTTTTGAAAGTTCATGACAGAAATTTACTTTATTCTATGCTACTTGTAGTCACATTTGTTTTTTGACGGCGAGTACGATGTCATTTGTAGAAGTCTAATTTGTTCTATTCTATTATAATTCTATATTCTCTATTCTATTATAATTTGCGAGAACGTGGATTGACCGTTAGTTTTCTCAATTTTTCCTTTATTCCTTTCGCGAAAGTAAGCGACTTTGTAATTCCGTCGATGTCAAATAAACCACTATTTTATATATCGTCTAAAAGTGTAAAGCCCCCACTTTCAACATATTGTGATACTTTCTACTATTCTATATGTATGCATCTTTTATTTGTGCATCGTGCAGCAGACGGAAGAATATTGGACATTTAACACTTTAACTGCCCAACCAACAGCCTCAAAAATTCCACAAAATCAAAGTAATTTATTTAATGCAAGAACAATTAAAAACTTAAAATGTCTAACACATAGTTATCCTTCAACCTTCTTGTAGTCTCTAGATATGAACTCAATTGAGTGCAACGAATATATTAGTGTACAAATTTATTTTTAAACATGGACAAATAACTCTGTCACCCATATATGGGTGACATGGCAGTCAAAGTGTTAAACATCTCTATAAAGATGAACTTTTTTCGTGCTTAAATCCACGAAAAATTTGAGGAATCGAACTTCTTCACAAATTACCCCTTAAAAGGTGGAGCTAATCATATTCAGATTCATGTCAATTATGATTAAAAAAATTAACTATTAAAATTTTAATAATCGAATGAATAAAATAAAATTAAGAATTAATTAAAATTACTTAACATTAAATTGTCAGATTTTACGTAGGCGATCTATTGGACTCTTAAAAGTATACAACACCTGAAAGTTTGGATACTGTGAATGTTTACTCTCAACTGTTAAAAAGTTAATAACCTTTTCCCTGAAGTGTCTAACAAACTTTTTTGTTCGTACTATATTAAAATTGATTAAACAAGAGATATAATATGATGTATCTACAGAAACATTAAATAATCTAACTTTCAACTGAAAATAAGATATAATATGATACATCTACTGAAACATTAAATATTTTAACTTTCAGCTAAAAGAGTGATCAATTTTAGATTTTACGCATAACTAACATAATTAGTCTATGAATAGCAAATCGCTCGGAAACGTTTGGAAACATTTACAAAATGCCAAACGTTGACCTCTCTACCTCATTTAAAATGCGTTATTCTTAACAAAGTTTAAATAGTTCATTAGAGTAAATATATAAATAACAACGAGCTCACACAAACGAAAATCCGCCTGAAATAAACATTTGTGATCGTGAGGTATGAGTTTAACAAACCTAATCGTACTATCTACCAAACTATTAGCACTTCGCAGACAAGTTCCCGTTGTTTTCAGTTGGCCGATACTTTGGAGAGCGCGCACGTATCGTTAAAACGGTATACTTCGAAGAAGTTCACAGATAAGTTGTAGAAAGACAGTCTTGTTACGTTCGTTGACAATGCGACGACATTCGAATCCGAGAGTTGAGGTCAAGAACGAAATCGTTAGCTTCCCAGCTTTGATACGAAAGAGAAAACTGTACAGACTTTATAAAAACGTTGTTTCGACTATTACATGAGAATTCTACGCCATTGAATCCGTGAAGATCTGTGAAAAATATCTCGCCGCAAAATTGTCATTCGTCAGCTTTTTGAACGATCAGTTTGCGATCCATAGTTCCTTCTTAACACATTAACTGCCCAACTAACGACCTCAAAAATTCCATAAAATCAAATTATGATGTCAAAGTGACTAGTAATGTCAAATCGCACTTAATTCAGTTTTTTTATAGCAAAGATCAGCAATTTTATAAACGTGGAATTATAACACTGCCTGAACGACGGCAAAAGGTCATCAACAAAAACGGACAGTACCTAATTGAATAAAGTTATATTTTTAAGCAAAAATTTTGAATTTTCCAATACATCGGAAAATGTATTGGATTGGAAATGAAAACATGTTTGTAACTTTAGTAATTGCGAAAGAAATAAGTGAGGACCAGTCATTTTGGCTGGTTTGGTAGTTCTAGTGTTAAGTTTGTTCCTCTCAACGAAGGCAACGCGATCATTAAAAAATTTGACTTTTAACCAGTTAACTGAGGCGCCCTCGTTTGAGAGCGCGCACCGTTTTGTGTCGCCAGAATCGAGCCATGACGAGTACACTCGTCAATCACAGAGTAAGTTGTGCTGGTAAGATATTGGATCAAAAAGATTGGTTTATTTTATAAAATTGATAATTATATTACTAATATTTACTTATTTGGTTAACATACACATATATTACATACATATTAAACTAAAAACGCAATAAAACCTAATATTATACATATATGACCATACCTGAAGGAACCCTATTATAAATCAACTTTCTGAGTTTTGCCTTTGCCCCTTTTATGCTAACATCTAAAAAGCGTTATCATATAAATAAATTCCTTATGCGAACTGGTAAGCTGTTTCAGCCGGTGCATACGGGGACGCACGAGTTCATCTCAAATTATTTATATTTTTTATTTGCTTGTTTTATTTCGCCATGGCCTCAAAATATTCTAAACATTTTGAAATTTGAGAATATGTTTTGTTTTTCTCAAAAATTACAATTTAAATAGCCAATGGTTCCTACTTTTTACGCATGACGGGTATACTCGTCAATACACAAAATCGTGTCACTTCTCCATGACGAGTATACTCGTCAATCATAGTTAACTGGTTAACAAGTCGCCGAAGGACAATTTTGCGTCAAGGTTTACTCGTTAGATCTACGCCGAAAACACGACATTTTGATTCGCTCTGTATAAGAATACGAGACTGCGGTCATACTTTGACAAAATCAATTGCGCGATGTTCACTTCGTCGCTTTAACAACTAAAAAGCACTTAAAGAAATGAAAGAATCGCGTGTCAGCCAATGTCACCGGTAACCCGCGAGGACCCACCCATATTTCAGTTCCATAATCTCCTGATGGCATTAAAGATAATTAAAACGGAGTTACAACCCTCATTTTTTTTTCTGTTCAGTTCGAGTGATATAAACGGTATGTGAACAAGCTTCTACAGGTAGTATGTTTTGTATCCAGCAATCGAGTAACAGTTGATAATGTCTTCTGTTCGAACCCTGGATAAACTAATCTTCCATGAAAATAATGGAGATATATACAGTGATGTGCAAAATTAAAAGATCACCATATTTTCGTTAAAAAGTTGTAAAAAAGCAAGTGTTGTAATTTTGTGAAAAAAAACACGTCGTAGAATGTCTGCTCTCGTCCAATTTTAAAACTTGAATCTTCTACTTTCGAAGTTCGGTGATCATTTTCGTCGATCAAATTTTTCTACGCTGTACAACAGTTTGAGAAAGTGAACGTACTGTTTTGTTTAAAAAGTTTCGTAAATTCGGTCGTTTGTACAGACGATGAATAATATTGTTAATAAGTGAAACTAACTTAGATTTGAAGATTAAAGGCTTCATCTTTGGTAGAGATATTAAACTTTGAGTGAAAATGCATTGGAATAATGCTTAATAAATTAAAAACACGATAATTGTTAAATTGAACGTGTTTTATTTAGTTTGGAATATCCACGAGCCAGAAGACGAAAACATGGAGGTCTGGTTCCCACCAATGGCGTCATCGCTTTCTAGAACAACGATTGCCACAAGGATTAACTTGTTGAAACCGACCATCCCTCTAGCCACAGCTCGAATCATGGATCTGACATTTCTCTCTTTGGGAGTCACCTTGAACTTGTTCATCATAGTAGTGATCTTTACGAAAGCGTCCATGAGAACAGCTATGAATTTCCATCTCGTCAGCCTAGCGTGTTCCAATATGGTGATTCTACTCGAGCCGTTGCAAGAGATTATGAAATGGCTGTTTCTCGTGGAAAAGAAAATGAACATTGATTACGTCTGCTTGATAAGCTTCGACGGCTCCGTGACAACCATCGCGGTTTTGAAGTTTCAGCTGTATGTTAACGTTTTCCGGCGGGACACGCTGCTGGGGATGCAAATGCAGAAAAAGCGTGTGGCAATAAAGGGCATTATGCTGATCTGGTCTGCGATTATCATATCGATAGCCATTGGCTTACATGTATACGATTTCTATGAGGGCGATATGGCTGATATGTACGTTTGGAACACATTCATGTTCATTACTCTGCCGTTTCTTATATTCGTCGCTCTCGACTGCTTGATTTTGTACAATCTGATGATATTTAAGGAGATCGATGGATCGTGGCGATCGAAGGAGTTGGGACATTGGATCATGCTAGGTAATCGATCGTTTCACCTTGTGCACCGGTCGATATTTTTTATTTTGTAAAAGAATAAGCAATAAACTAAACGCGTCTGTAGTTTGCAAGAGCTAACCTTGTGTCTTACGAATTAATTATTTTATTATCGGACAAGAGGTGACAAACATTCGATTATCGAGATTTGGCATTTAACACGTTGAACGTGGAGCTATTTTGTCTAGCTTTCACGTCATCGTTGATTTAACTTTAAACGGAAAGAATATAACCGTGCTTAAACTCGCTTACCCCTTTTCTGTTTCAATCGAATCTATTAAAATAGTGTGAATATTTCTTAAGAGTATATGAATTATACAGGGTGAGTCACCAAACGTTTGCACCTCAAATATCTTTGTTGTTTCTGAAGATACGTAAAATATGATAAGGACAAAGTTGAATGGTAAAAAAATTTTATTTTTATATCGTTTTTTTAGAGATATCAAGGTCATCTTGACTTTTTTAAATGGAACCACCCTTTTTTAAATACCTACAATGATAGTCCCTTTCATTAGGAATTCAGTGACTATATTATTCCAAGGTCATTCAAGGTCAAGTACAGAGAAAACGTATAAAACTAAAATATGGAAGCAGAATACCTGTATTTTACAAATGTTCGAAATGATGGCCTTGAATATGAAATGGAACCTTGAACTCTGATAAGTAAATCTGAGGTGGTATTTCTTTGTTTGAGTGATTTTGAAGCAATTCCCATTGACAAAAGTTAATTTTATTTTGAAAATCATTCCCGTGCAATTCTTGATGGAGCAATATGTGGAACGGATGAAATTTATGTCGGGCCAGAATTCGTATTACGCTACTTTGACTTATGTCTGCTTCCCGGGAAATTTTTCTCGTACTCACGTGAGGATTAACAGATATTGCTGCTAAAATATTAATTTCATTGTCTTCATTGGTCGTGGGATTCTTCCGTTTGTACTGTCTTGCATGTACACTTCCAGTACTTCGAAACAACCTGTACGTATTAATGAAAGTCTGTTTAGAAGGAGTGTTTCGCTCGGGGTACCTTTCTTCATAAAGTAATCGAGCCTGCACTGCATTCTGTCTACATTCACAGTAAATCGTGATCATATCACAGTTTTCAGTCATTGAATAAGACAGCGGAATCGCGTTTGGAAACGTACTGATAGTAAATAAGAATGCTGAATAACAGTAACATTGAAGGATCTTAGTATGTTTACTTTAACTAGGACCATAGTTTACTATTTACTACAAGTCTCAACCGTGATAAACGTATTCTCCTTTCATATTTTAAATCTTATACGTTTTTTCTGTTCTTGACCTTGAATGACCTTGGAATAATATAGTCACTGAATTCCTAATGAAATGGACTATTATTGTAGGTATTTAGAAATGGGTGGTTCCATTTAAAAAAGTCAAGCTGACCTTGTTATCTCTAGAAAAATAACATAAAAATAAAATTTTTTTATAGCATCGTGTCAGCCCCATTGTACCATTCAACTTTGTCTTTACCATATTTTACGTATCTTTAGAAACAACAAAGATATTTGAGGTGCAAACGTTTGGTGACTCACCCTGTATAACATATTAATTTGTGATGCCGTCATTCCCCAGGTACTGACATAGCGCTTAACGTGTTAAAGTGACAGTATATGCATCATATCTTTAAGAAAAATTATAATTTAGTTATCGAAACCTTCGTTCCAAAATTGTTAACACGTTGAACGCGTAGCTATTTTGCCTAGCTTTCACATTACATTCTATTTAACTTTAAATGGAAAGAATACAACTGTGCATAAGTGAAAGGCTTGCTTACCCCATTTGTGCATCTCTGTTTCAATCAAATCTATTAAAATAGTGTGAACATTTCTTAATATTATATAACTTGTATAGAATACATTAATTTGTAAATTAATAATTAATTGTAAAATAAAAGATGATAGTCTATAAGTGTGTAATTGTCGCAGTGTCTTGGTTCTGTCTAAATAAATGTATGGATTCTATTATTATAAAGCATCGTATAAATATAAGTAAGATGAGTAACAATTGACAGAGAAAAAACTCTTCCACAGTGGTGATCACAGCGGCTTTCTTTCTTATTCGTACGCCATACCGAGTCGCCAGAGCGATCAATTTCATATGGCCGAAAATGACTTGTTGTACGGACAGCAAGAGAGAGATTCTCTTTTTCATTGCCAAGAGTTATCCAGCGATATTTTCCATCATTTATATGGCTTCGTCGAGTGAATTTCACACAGCACTTAAGGGTTGTTATTAAAAGTGTCAATAGTATAACAAATACGTAAATATTAATTGCATTTATTAATCGTATTTCTTCTTTTCTTTACAGAAAACATCATCGTAAAGAAAACATTAAGATGTTTTTAAAATCAGTACGATAGTCTTTCAATATAGTCGTAAAACTACTGGAAGATACGCAACCACGACTTGTTTAATTTAGCCCATTTGATGTAAGTATATCTTTTAGAAGATTCTCAATCTAAAAACACTCCTCTGTAACACTAGAACTACCAAACCAATAAAAATTACTGGTCCCTACTTATTTCTTTTGCAATTACTGAAATTATAAGAATGTTTTCATTAGTAATTTTCCGATGTACTTCTTTAACACAATCCGTGCCACGTGTGCCATTTTTGGTACACATTAAATGGTACACGCAGACGTCTTTATTTAATGAGCTAAAAACATTTATTTTATGGAAAATATAATTCTGTGAAATATATTTCCTCGAAAAGAATGAAGCACTATAAAAAATGCGGTATAGAACAAAGCTAAACAAGCTAATTACTTATGAATTGATGATGTAATGAAATATTGTGTGATAATATATCAATCTTTAGTCAAAATATCAAATGACCTGAACAAGTCAGGCAAAAACGGCTTGGCATAGAACGTGTTAATGAACCACAGGTTGCAATAAAATTTGAATGAAGTTTGAATAGATGCAGTCTGGCTTTTATCACAAATCAATGTGTATCGTTGGATTTATTGTTCGGTAGTTCTAGTGTTAAGTCTAGAAAACTCGTTACAATAATCTGTTACTCTGGGAAAAGGTGAAAAGTGAAAAATGTTAAGTACATAATCACTATTTAATAGAATAACTATGTCATTCTCGTGAAACGAATGTCCACTTGAAACGAACGTGTTCAGCAGCTCGAAGAGATTATTAAGATCACAAATAAGTCTCCGCCGTTTGACATCAGCGCAACTAATATACTGTGGCAGCAAGTGTCAGATGTAAGACATCGTATCTTAAGATAGCAATCTGACAACAACATAAACTCGAAATGTTAGCGATCGTATATCAGCGTCGTATATTTTTTTCGTGCGAAAATGTCGAGTTTTGAGCCGAATAAACGTCATTTGCAAATAGTTCAAATTTAGTTCTTTAATTTGAAGAATCTGCAGCCGAGACGCATCGATTACTTGTAGAAGTATGTGGTAAGGCTGCGTTAAGTGAGAAAAGTTATCGCGAGTGGTTTCAAAAGTTTAAGAACGATCAATTTGATGTCGAATACAAAGAACGTATTGGAAGGTCGAAAGTGTACGAAGATGCGGAATTGGAAGCATCATTGAATGAAGATTCGTGCCGAACGCAAGAAGAACTTGCACTTGCATTATCAGTGACTCGGCAAGCGATTTCACATCGTTTAAAATCATTAGGAATGATTGAAAAGCACGGAAATTGGGTTTCATATGAACTGACGCCAAGAAACCCTGAACGCCGATTGTCCACATGTGAAATGCTGCTTGCCAGGCATCGGTCAAAATCTATTTGGAAACACTTAATTGGGAACTTCTACCCCACTCGTCGTATTCACCAGACATTGTTCTTTCTGATTACTATTTGTTTCGATTGATGACGCATGGCCTACCTAAGCAGCACTTCACATCATATGAAGATACCAAAAATTGGGTCGATTCATGGATAGCCTCTAAAGATGAAGCGTTCTTCCGACGCGGTATCCGGATGCTGCCAAGAAGATGGGAAAAAGTAGTGGCTAGCGATGGACAGTACATTATAATAAAACACATAGTACGATTCTTCGCAATAAATGCCCAGTTGAAAAATATGCGGTGACTTATTTGTACATCCAATAAAATTTTGTTTACTAAACAGACTCTACTGTTACAATAACTTAATACAGCCGACGACCTCGAAAACATATTGCTATGGCGGTTGTCCATATGGAGTTGCCATAATAAAGGATTACTTTATAGTGAACAATCCCTAAGAATATAATAGAACGCAGGGGTTGTCACGAATCTATTGTGCCGACAGACAATCAAGAGTAGTCTAAGCTTGCCTGTCGGACGGATCAGACAGCGAATTCGAGAAGATTAATTCAGACTGTATTTTATTGTAAATAATTACTAATTTGTGAATATGGTATTATACTTCTTGATAAAGGTAAAATCGACAAGAAACAATTATAGGGTATGGTTGTGCATTTAAAAGCGGTGTCCGTATGGTTGACTGTTTCAGCCATTTTGTGATAATTGTATATCATGAATACGGTTAAAATCATGGGATGCAGATAGTAAACTCAGCATTTTATAATAAATCTATAAGTTTGATTATCCGATCAACCTGAACGTAATTAGTTGAGATAATCGAGGTCCTGCTGTATTTCTATTACCATAGTTGAGCAATATATTTTGATATGAAAGTAACAAAAGCAGCCGCACACTCTTATACTCTATACTCTTGGATACATGTATGTGTTAGAAGTGCAGAAAATTTGCAGAATGTTTATTCTTCTTAGTTTTGATATGTAGAGACATTGATGGCTGTTTTCGAAGCGAACATTTCACTAAAAAGTCTGTTTCACCCTTTACAGTCGTTTTAATTAGAAAACTAAAGCATTTCGTGTGACCTAAGATATGTTCATTCTACATGAACTATTTTATCTTGTGTATATGGAGTTTTTTACTGTTACTCGTCCTTACAACCGTTAAAATTTTATCAATTTCTTATATAGAAAGATAGTGATGTTAAAATTCTTTTAAATAATACTGTGACAATTTTTACTGGCGCTTCATAGTCGCCATTCGAGTGCTAAAGGTTAATTATAATCGCCGTTCGTGAACTCTTCTTCTTCTTTTTCATACAATGAACGTTATTTTCTATGCAAAAATTTTGATTTCATATTTACATACCTGGTAAATAGTTATATAAAGGGTGTCCCAAAATTAATGCAAGGTTTGAATTAAATAGAAAACACAGTTTTTAGTCTTTAGATTATTATTTTTTCATTGAATCATAAAGTACATAGGATAGGGTTATTTATGGAATTATCGGGCAAATGGCCTCCATGGCTTTGCTGGTACATACGCACTCTTTTGTCGAAATTTTTCATGACCTTTCTGCATAATTGTGGCTGAATTTCGTTGATGCAGCGTTTAATTTCCTCTTGTAATGCACGGGTGGTTGTGGGCTTGTTGACATAGACCTTTGACTTCAAATAACCCA
>CM052083.1:17858355-17872235 GCA_028453745.1 Agapostemon virescens | reverse complement strand
AAAAATGGACAAATTACTCTGTCACCCATATGTGGGTGACATGGCAGTCAAAGTGTTAAACAACGAAATAGTGTTGGCCACCGTTAATGCTTGACGCGCACGAGTAAATTCAACTTGACAGAGCCACGTTGAACAAACTATTCGCGCGTGCTAAACAGAAACGTTTGTAAATATTACATTTTAAATTAAAATAAATTCTCATTTCCTAATAAACTCTAATTTTTAGACATTTACACGAAATAAGAATATGGAACCTAGCAGATTTCAACTTTCCACTTGCCTATGCAACCAATATAACTCTTTGCACTCCAAGCAATTTTAATTCTTAACTCGAGACATTTTTCTGTCCTAGAATAATTCCATTGCACGTGATTCATCTCCTTTCGTGCATATCAAATTTGTTGCTGTTAGTCGTACGGCAACACTTAAATTTTTACTATCTTCTTAATTACAAACATTTATAACGTACAAATTGATTTGAATAATAGTCTGACAATTTTCAGTGTCGTCTCGGAGGAGTCTTTGGAGTGTTAAGGGTTGAAGGGACTGTTGAGCCAGCAACATCAAAGGTACTGCACGGAGTGTTGTCTGTTATTGTATCCCTACTATTGGCCATGGTACTGTCACGTCGCGTCGTTTAGTAGCTATCGAAGTCCCCCAGGTCTGACATTTTGATAAAGTGTTTTAGATTAACCCCAGAAATCCTCTTTTTCAACGAACTCGGACAATTCCATGGAGTACAAATAAGAGATATAATACTGGGAGTACAAATAAATTTGCGTGGTTTTTCGTCCATGAATCGACCCAATTTTTGGTATCTTCATATGACGCGAAGTGCTGCTCAGACAGGCCATGGGTTATTTTTCGAAACAAGTAGTAATCAGAAGGAGCAATGTCTGGTGAATACAGCGAATGGGGTAAAACTTCCCAATTAAGTGTTTCCAAGTAGGTTTTGACCGATGCCTGGCAAGAAGAATTTCACGTGTGGACTATCGGCATTCAATGTTTCTTGGCATCGATTCATATGGAACCCAATTTCCTTGCTTTCGAATCACTCCCAATGATTTTAAACGATGTGAAATCGCTTGCCGAGTCACTGATAATGCCTCCAATTCCACGTCTTCGTACACTTTCGGTTTTCCACTACGTTCTTTGTCTTCGACATCAAATTCACCGTTCTTAAACTTTTGAAACCACTCGCGACAACTTCTCTCACTAAACGCAGCCTTATCACATACTTCTTTATTTTTATGTTGTTGACAGATGAGCTACCTTACGACACGACGTCTTACATTTGACACTTGCTTCCATGACATATTAGTTGTGCTATTTGTACTCCTAATAGAACAGCTGTAGACGAGTCTTCAACGATTTTGAGCCGATCGTAGGACGGATAATCCGTTGGTATGATGTTTCAACGTGTCCGGGGATTACATGATTATCAGCTCTGATAGAAAGCTATCGGCGAAAGCTAAGATGCGACTCTACGTATTCACGTGTCGCCACCACAGTAGAAAGAGAAGACTGTGAAGAAACAGGAAATCGGTGGCGCGGAAAGCCATCGAGCCAGACGAGATTTCCGGCCCGGTCTTTTGGTTCGACACAGTGCCCGTACATGGTCGGTATTGTCACGGTTATAATCCTTCGCTGTACTGTCGTGACTCCATAAACATGTTTTAAGTGGGAGCAGTGTAATCATTTGACGCACCCCCGGGCCGATCCCGATTGATTTTTGTAAATACACACAATCCTTTTTCACACGATGATTCATACGATTTTCTCGCTCAAAACGTCCTGCAAAAACACCATATAAAGAAGAATACAGAAGAAACTAATCTGTGTAAGTTGCGAGATACAGTGACTCACGAAAGTATTCGGACACTCTTCAAATCCAAATAACTTTTTAAAAATTCAACCAAACGAGTTTGAATTTGAATTTTGAATTTTCTTCAGCAATTAGATGCATCGATTTATCAAATGATACGCAAAAAGGATTTCGAAAAAGTTGCAAATGGTATGAATTACATGACGAATAAAAAAGGATGTTTTTAAATATTTTTTATTTGCACCACGTACTAAAAATTTTAAAGACGCATCTTGTACATTCAATAGAAAATGGTAAAAATCGCAATTTTTTACAATTCTTGGTAAGCTTCTGTTTAAATTCCACAATTTCTTATATCTTTCTACGCGTCTCCTTCTTTTCTGCGTTGATCAACAGATCATTAACAGAGGTCTGCAAAACCTATATTTTAAATTTCCGTTACGAGTTGAAATAAAAATGTTTTAAGAAATGTCTTTTTTATTTTTCCACGTAATTTCTATCAATTACAATTATTTAGAAATTACTTTTGCATATCATTTAGTAAATCAATACTTCTGATTGCTTCAGAAAAGCCAAGTCGTTTGGTTCAATTTTTAAAAAGTTATTTAGATTTAAAGAGTGTCCAAATAATTTCGTGGGCCACTGTATGTACAGTGGATCCAAAAAGCGTTTGAAATTTTAAAAATTTGGAAAGTAATAAATAATAAATTATGAAAGTAAATTTTCAAATTTCTGATTATCGAGAAATTTATGATAAATAATCATTTATAATTTTGTATCAAACAATTGTACAGTAATAAACTTGGTCTTGTTTTAACAGTAAACTTACAGAGTATTTAATTGGCTGGTGTATTTTGTGATGTAAAATTGACAAAATTTCATTTATTTAGATTCTATGTCGTTTTTATTACAATATATGATCGAATAAAGAATCGATTGCTACGAAGGCAATTGTGTAACTTTAATAATTGTAAAATAAAATGTTTGAAAAGGATCATTTAGCACGCTGTCATAGGTATGTGTTAACAGCACAGTTTCTCGTTAAGCACATTTGTAGTCAATACTATTCTGTGATAATCGCTCGAATATCTTCTAGTCATTTGAATCCTGAACTGCGAACAACGAATTGCGAACGAAGCAACGAAGCGACAATTAAACCTCCAGGCAACTATTTTGAATTTTCTGTAACGTCCTCACGGTCGAATCACGATATTTCAAATCGTTCGAATGAGTGATAATACACGTGTGATACATCATAGATAATCGGAGAAGAATCATTTGATCATAACAGATAATAGATACATTTTTTCTGGACAATAATGCACTAATTGATCAACATTTAAAAGTAATCTACGGAGAAGAAATTTACTTTACGGTTTAAGAGTGTATCAACAAATTATAAATTATTATAATATGTATACTTTTGTTTATCACTAGCAAATGAAATTACGAATATGTTCTTTTACTCGTTTCTGAAAACTCTAATTGAAACACTATGGCCGCGTTTGGAGGTGATTTTCGCCACCGACGGTATTTTGATCAAGCTTGGAATATGTGATAGCCTACTTGCCAAGTTTCAGCCCCATATCTCATCTGTAAGGGTAGTTATTGAGAAAAATCGAAAAACCAGTTCTTGGCCCATTTTTCCTGTTTATTAATTAACTAATTAATTAAAAATTCTGACACTTTCAGATTTTTCCGTTGCAAACTCTGGTTGTAAACAACAAAAAAACACGAAAAAATGCAGATTTCATATAGCAATCTTAAGTTGAACACCACAGATTTAATTTAGCAATGAGATATTATTATAAGTATTATCCTCAATCTTTTTTCAAATTCCTGAAAGTGGTGGGGCATAGTTAAAAAAAAATAAAAACAACTTATTTAAGCGTTTTTTTCAAGTTATACTGATTTTTTATGAATCTAAAATATATATTATGTAATATTGAACGTTCCTGTGTTCATAAAACAATGTTTCAGATTTTTATAGTTGCGTAATGCAAAAAATTAAACTATTTTATTATTATGATGTATTCCAATGTTTCGAAAATGATTTCAACGGCGCCGGTTGATGCAGCAGCTATGGTCCCTGACTGCGGAACCGCTAACGACTAGTAACGAATTTGGTTCTTAACTTTGAAAGCGGCTCAACTCCAGTCTTGGTAAGAAAACATATTATTCACTTAATAATTGCTATTATTTTAATAGAAACTGTAAAATTAACTCTTTCAGACACACTTAAGCAGTATGGCACATTGGTGTCCTATACGTATATTTTTAATTTTATTAAAACACAAACCCTTAAATATCTCAATTTAAAGACTTAGGTCGTTTTCAAAATAAACGGCTTAAAAACAGATCGCGAGACGTCGTTGATAAAAGAATTTATGCGACCATGAAATTTTTAATAATTCTGGCGTTCTTATTAAAATTAAATGCAGGAAAAGTTTCCCAGAAAAAAGAAGTAGAAGTCGATGGTACTTCGCGGAGCAAATATGGATTCCATTCCACGGGAATAAACGCAAGATGGAAATACCTTGAGCGTGGTTTAAATGTGGTTCCTGTGCATAATTCGAGTCGCTCAACTTTTCAGCTTTCTCGCGTAGTAAAAACGTTCGACAAAGAATCAATTGTTTCGATCGGGCCCTACGAGACCACACGCGATTGTAAACAACGAAACGGCAATGCTTTTTCGCCAATGGCCATGAATGAAGTTTCTATGTGTGCACGGCGGTTGCACGGAAACATATCCGTTTCATTCACACGTTCACGCGTAACGTATTTCGCTGGAATCCGCGTCACTTCGATACGCCATTTGTTTTCGCAAAGTGCCGTGCACGTCTCGTCTTTCTCATGGCGAATTCATCGCCTTGTGAATTCAACCGACAAACGACATATAGCCGGATAAGATGGTAGAAAATGCCCTTAACCTCTTGTCATATTATCACGAATCATGCTCGTGTCGGAGATCTTAAACAAAGTCTAAGAAACATAAATATTTTGCTTTTAGACGAAATCGAATTACATTCGTTTATTATCGATATTCAAGCATTGAACTGAATATGTATACAGTGGCCCGCATTAACCCTTAGCACCCAATGGCTCCTCTGAGGGGACATTAAAATATTGGCACAATATTATTTAAAACAATTTTTACATTGCAATGTTTGTATTTAAGAAGCTACTAAAAATTGAACTGTTGCTCGTACAATTAATAGTAACAAATTTGATATGCACAAAAGGAAACGACCACGTACAGTGGAATTATCGGAGGACAGAAAAATGTCTCGAGTTAGGAATTAAAATTGCTGGGAGTGCAAAGGGTTAATATTTGGATACAATTATACTGGAGAAGTTCTTGCTGCATATCTCCAATGTTAACGGACTTACAGAATTCGACGTTTTGTAATAATAAGAAACGCTTATTTAAAATGCCAGACACATAGTTTTTATTTATTTAATTTATACACTTTTCGTGTTAATCTTTTAATTTTTGAAAATAATTCAATTAATTTTTAACTACTTAACTTTAACTACATTCTCGAAGGGTCACCTTCCCTTACGCAGGAAGGATTATATTGTACAAATTTAGTATATTTTTATACCAAATTTGATATACCAAAGTAATATACAGTGACCCGCATTAATATTCAGACACCATAATACTCGAGAAGTTTTTGCTGTATACCTCCATTGATAATGGCCTTAACGAATTCGTTTTGTAATAATAAAAAATGCTTATTTTAAATGCTAGAAAGATAGTTTTTATTCATTTAATTTATACACTTTTCGCGTTAATGAATGTTAAACAAAATAATGCTCAATGTTGCTTTGCAAAAATATTCGGACATTCCATACGCTTCGCAGTTTGACCGTACTTTTAAGGCAGGTACGGTGTTCGGTGGCAATGTTTGCAAACATAAGATGTAAGCACTATTTGGTAAAGTTAGTTTCATTTCGAACTTTGTTCGTCACTTAAGTCGTCAAAAAATGTCACTTAAAGGTAAAAATACATCGTTTGATGTATATCTACTTGTTATTTATAATCGCGAGGAAGGGAATCTTACCGAAAAATCTGTACATTATTATAATCGAGTAAGAGCACTGTAGCGGACATTATACGAAAATATAATCTTAAAGATAGAGTCGAATCTATTCCTCAGTGTGGTCATCCAAAATTACTTGACATTCGTGACAAACTGTGATTAGACAACTAAAAAAAGGTTCTAGTTTAAGTACCCCGAAAATGTCTGCAGAATTGTTTGAAGAAACCGGAAAGAAGGTTTATTCTGATACAATTCGCTGAATGCTTCGTTAAATGTGGACACCATGGCAGAATTCCACAAGAAAAACCATATATTAACGGTGCGAATCGAAAGAAAAGATTACTGTTCGCCAAGGAATACATTTCTAAAGAAGATGTATGGTGGAAAGATATCATTTCTGCAAATGAAAGCAATGTTTTTCGGTCCGATGGATATAAAATTATATGGCGTAAAGTCAATGAAGAGCTTAAAATCTCAGACCCACCTTGAAACACGGCGGAGGATGTGTAATAGTTTGGGATTGTATTTCAGCTGCTGGAATAAGCGAATTAGTTTTCATTGATGGAATTTTGGATCAGAATAAATATTTACAGGTTTTGAAACAAAATTTAATAAAAAGTACCACAGTATTAACTTTTATCAAGATAATGATCGGAAAGACAAATCACGTGTAGTTCAAGAATACTTATTGTGTAATTGTCTAAAAGTATTGCAATTTCTTCCATAGTCACTGGATCGAAAAATCCAATCGAAAATTTATAGGATTACTTAGATTGTCGGATTAGAATATCACGAAGAATGGTCACGTATTCCGCTAGAATATTTAAATAGAGTTATTTCTAATATGTTTGAACGATTAAGCCACGTAATTAAACAACAGGGTAATCCAAAAAAGTACTACAATCGATCTCCTTTTATTAAAGTATATGAACCTTTTCAATTACAATATTATAATTCGCAAAGTGTCAGAATATTTTTGCGATTAACGCGAAAAGTGTACAAGTTAAATAAATAAAAATTATGTTTCTAGTATTTATAATGTGCATTTTTTATAATTACAAAATGACGAATTGTTTAAGTCGATTAACAGTGAAGATATACAGCATAAACTTCTCGAGTATCATGGTATCCGAATAATAACGCCGGCTACTATAGGTCTATAAGAAATCTAAATTTTCTTGCCTCTTCTGTAACAATTTCAGTAACGAAGATGTTACAATATCTGTAAACGCAAAGATAATAGTATGGAGGGGTAAAGTCGATTTAAATGGCTCCTGTACCATGCGATACGGTATAACTGGAAACCGTTTCATGTAAAATCTTAATACTGCTCGTGACCAGTTATGAAGTTATGAAGTTATAGGGTAAATTCGGTTTAATAGGTTTCGACCGAGTTTTTCCTATTTAATTGCATGCAAAAATTATAAAAAAATTCTGACATATCAAGGCTATCGATGTACATTTTTGAGAATTTTTACCGATTTTTAAATTTAACATCCTGGCTATGAAAAATTCGATAAACGATAAACAATGTGCATGTCTAGAAAGACAGGATTATGTTGACGATATATCTGCGAGTAATCGTACCAAGCCATGTTTAAATAAATTTTATAAATCATACGAAGACTATAATAAAAATAATAAGAAGTCTAGATAAGTTCTACTACATGATGTAGCAGAAAGCATGATCCAGCTTTCAAAGAAACCAATGATATTCATTATCCAGCCACGCGACGACAGTTAACACGGCCTAAATCCGCTCGCGATACAAATTTCTCAGTTAATGTTTCATGAAATACCGATAGACTACCCGGTGGTTGAATTAAAATCAGATGGCTGCTCAAACACACATAGAAAGAGAGGTGAATGGGACACACGACTACGACGACGGCGACCGTGCATTGGAGCTCGAAAGGCGGTTGAATAATATCGCGTATTAAAATCACCCCGGACCTATCCCACACTGGGTCTTTCACCACCCTGTGGCGGGCATGTCTTCAGGCTCGACATTCGACGATCGATGATGCACTTTCCTGACACCCTGTATGTACCGAGAGAGAGGGTGAGAGCGAGAGAGAGAGAGAGAGAGAGAGAGAGAGAGAGAGAGAGAGAGAGAGAGAGTAGAGAGCGACAGCACGAGAGTGAGAAGACGAAGGAGGGTGAGTGCGAGAAGATGAGGGAGGGAAAGTGCGAGAAGACGAGATAGGGAGAGGGCAAAAGAACGTGTGAGGAAGGGAGTGAGAGAACGAAAGATTGAGAGAGTGAAACGGAGTGTGTGTGTGTGTGTGTGTGAGAGAGAGAGAGAGAGAGAGAGAGAGAGAACGAGAGTATGAGAGATTGAGAGAGTGAGAGAGAAAGTGAAAGAGGGTGAGCGAGAACGAGAGATTGAGAGAGTGAGGGAGAGTGAAAGAGAACGGGGGATGGAGAGAGAGAGAGAGAGAGAAAGAGAGAGAGAGAGAGAGAGAGAGAGAGAGAGAGAGAGAGAGAGATTGGCAGAGAGAATGAGAACGAGAGATTGAGAGAGTCAGAGGGAGAGAATGAGAGATTGAAAGAGTGTGGAAGAGTGAGAGATAGAGAGGGAACGATAAATTGGAAGAGAGTGGAAGTGTGAGAGACAGAGATAGAGAGAAAGAGAGAGAGAGAGAGTGACAGGGAGAGAGAGAGAGCCGGAGGCGACGCGTGGGTGGGCGGCAAGCGAATCTCGCAAGTCTCGCAACCGAGCCACGACACAGCCCACAGCCTCATCTCGCCGGTAAAGTCAGCCCCGGAGTCTCTCGGCAGAGATTCTTTGCCCAAAAACAATCTCGGCGTTGAGTCAGAGCCGTGTTTGGAAGGTAGAACAACGACGCCGAGGCCTGAATAGCTGGCCCGAATAGATTTAAACGCACCAGCCGGTTATGTACCCCGGCTACGTAACTCTTTTTGCCTCCCACGTTGAATTAAAATTTGACCACTCTCTCGGGATTCACTTTTTGTTAACTTTCATTCACTCTTTCTGTCACACACAACACACACACACACACACACATATATATATACGTAGATACATGCAAAAGTCAATAGAAATAATTTTTAACATTTATTACAATAAATTTTTGCTTTGTTGATCTCTCTTGTCGTACTTATTTCGTTATACCTGTCGATTTCTTAATGTTTTATGATTTATTGTACGCAAAGTCACGGGAAGGTCATGGTACTACAAGTCATTGAGTTCGTAATGATCTTCGCTATCATGTTATAGAAACATGATATCCGTTGAGTTGAGACTGGATCGAGAGTATTTGTACCGAGTAGATTTGTTAATTTTAGCACTCCAAATATTGCTTCTCAGGCGACACCAAAAATTGCTATATTGTAATTTAAAAAAACTTCTACATCACTATGTTTGCAATTTAAGAAATCGGTAAAAACTGAAGTATCGCATGTACGAGTAACTAATAAATTGTATATGCACGAGAGGAAATTGAACCACGCGCAATGGAACTATTCAAGGTCAGACAATGTTTCGATTTTGAAATGAAAATTGCTTGCAGTGCAAAGAGTTAAAGAGGATTTTCTCGAAAACGAACTCTCAAATGACAAAATTTTACTCTATAGTTTCGACTTATTTGTTTACATAGAATCAACCCCAATTCGATTATATCACCAGTTAAATAACACCCTGTACATATAATTTTTTTTTATTAAGAGTAAATAACCTATTGCGATGTCGTTTAATGTGTCTCACAAAATACTATTGTGTTATAATAAAGAATAAGATAAGGTTCAATTTAAAATATAACAAAATTTGACTTTGAAACCCCTTTCCGTCATCACCATTCGAGTGCTGGAAAAAATTACACCATATCATTTCTCTATTGATGCACACCCGTGCTATCTTTAATTTTTCGTGTTAAGATTATGCTAGCGTGGAAACTCTGAGTTATATGTAAAACGTACCTTCTACAAATATGTAAACATAACATAGAGTGACTTTACTTCATTGAGTTCTCTTAGTTGGAAGAGAAGCACATAATCCGACGCAGACAAAATGATAACACACTTGGGCTATGTTTACATATTCTTCAGTGTTTTGTGAACTTGTACGGAGTTATTACGTTCAATTTCTGTCTAGAGTTTTGTTATATCGCTATCCTCATAATGGGTCGTGGCAAAACGCTTAGTGAAAGCGAAATTAGTACAATTTTAGCTCTGCGGAAACAAAAGTTGTCTATTACTCAAATTGCAAAAGATGTTAGTCGCAGTCGAAAAGTTATATATAATTTGCTGAAAGATACAAGTGCATACGGAAAGAAGAAAAGTACAGGAATGCCAGCAGCATTATCTGAACGCGATACACGGGCAATAATACTCCTTCCAATTCTTGTGCCACTGCGAGAGAGATCGCTAAGAAAGCTCGAGTGGAAACAAATGTACAAAATGTTCGTCGTGTACTCCAGATTAGCAGCATTGTAAATCGAACCAGATTAATGGCAAACCCATCACTAAACCCAAGACATAAGGAGGCACGTTTTCTATTTGCAAAAGCACATGTACATTGGAAAAAGACTTGGAGAAAAGTAATCTTTACGGATGAAAAGAGGTTTAACCTTGATGGCCCAGACGGATGTACGTATTATTATCGTGATGTTCGTAAACAACCACTAACAAAAATTCGTCGTCAAATGCGTGGAGGTGGAGTAATGGTCTGGGCTGGTATCGGATACAAAGGGAAAACAGAAATTAAGTTTATTCAGGGCACAATGAATAGCGTCCGTTATCTCGAGCTAATAAAAAATCAAATTTATACATATGCAGAACGCATTGCTGTTACACCATATACATTCCAGGAAGGTAATGCTGCAGTGCATACTGCTAAAATTGTTAAGGACTATTTTTCAAAGGAGAATATTTCCACTCTTCAATGGCCGGCGTGCTCACCCGACCTTAGTATCACAGAAAATTGCTGGGCAATGTTTTCGCAAGCAGTATATGCTGAAGGCGGACAATTTTCAAACACGAATGAATTAAAAACTTGCATTGTGACCGAATGGGAAAATTTAGCACAAATAAAAATTAAACAACTATATAAGTCTATACCTAAAAGGATGGTGGAACCCATAGAAGGCAAAAGAGGTTCTACACATTATTAGAAAAATATATAGTTTTGTACACATATTATTATAAGAAATATGTATACTTTTGTTATATGAAACATGTAGTGGGGTTATATGAAATATGTATCTTTATTTTTTAAGTGTGCTATCATTTTGTCTGCGTCTGATTATGTGTTTCTCTTCCAACTAAGAGACCTCAATGAAGTAAAGACACTCTATGTTATGTTTACATATTCGTAGAAGGTACGTTTTACATATAATTCAGAGTTTCCACGCCAGCATCGTTTTTCCACCCTTTCCAATTCCGATATCGCACTGTGCAGTGCGTTCAAGTAAGAACAAATATAAACCGTAACAAAAAAGGAGATAATCTTTCATAAATTACTAAATACAAACGAACTGAGCATAGTTGTAAGGTACACTATATTCCATAAGAAGATGCTCTTAGGGAAGATATGTTCGCCACGGAATGCATCCGGTGACCTATCACGTGAAACGTTCGGCTAATTCGCGCATCCTGTGAATTTCCCATAGTTCGCTTTTTACTTTCCGTCTTCGAACCAGAAAGCCAGACGGTCATTAATATTTATCATGGGATCCGCATCGTTGCTTTCGTTGGACCATCTTCGCGAGCAAGCGATCGAATCGAGCGTGTCGAGCAGTTTACCGGTAAATACGAAAATCGCGCGATAGCAGCGATAAGGAAAGAATCTGTCACATGTCTACAACTCAAACATATTCAGCCGATATCTTGATGGTGCAAACCAGCACAGAAGGAAATGCAGATGCGTGGAGCAACATGCACTGCTGTCCGTAACTATGGCGCCAACCATTTTCTTTTGAACTTTGAAAGAAGAAAAATCAAGTGCTCGACATGGGGAAATATGTGAATACGTTAAACGCGGAATAATTTTATCTCACTTTCCATTTCAATTAAGTTTTTTTAGCTACGTTTCAATGCAAAATTGCAACTTTGTATCAGCAAAAGACTTGCACACTCCATTTCTGTTTTCTTGTTTCAACGAAATCTACTGAGACTGTGTGGTTATTTTGTAATTTCATATGAATTCTGTATAATATATTCTTTTATAACTGTGACAACGGCAACCTCAGTGACTGACATAGCGTTTAACGTGTTAAATAACTACGAAATGTTGATTGTACAAATAACAAATTAGTTGTCTGTTGATTAGAGCAATGCTTATCTTGATCCATACCTTTGCTTAGAAAGAGTTACTCTTTATGCAATGACTTAATATAATTCAATCATTTTGTTATTAAAATTTCGTAGGGGAAGAATACTCTATCGCATCAAAATAACAAATGAAACGACAAAATAAGTTGTACTTATGGACTACGTATGATTGCTTCATATGAGACAATGAGAAGACTTTCATGTGTCAAAAACTATGACGAGGGGAAGAGTTTCATGTGTCAACTATATTCGTTGTATTCCTCAATTCTTTTAACTTTTTCTTTTTCTATTTTCTATTCTACATTAGCAAATCCGTTATATAAAGAAACTTATATAACAAACGTTATCCATTTGTTCCTTCTTTAAAATTTACTAAATTTAACAAAATGTAATACCGTTATTACGGTGCACCATTCAACTATACATTTTATCGCTACATTTCCTTTCGAAGGAATAATCTTTCCAGTATCTTTTCATCATACAGGGTCTTTTAAAAATGTCCGAGTTCCTTGAAAGGGGGGATTTCGGAGGTCATTCTGAGAAATTATACAATTGAAAAAATATAGAACGCGGCTTCCTTTTCGAGTTATTAACGAAAAGCTTGAGCCAATCTGAGCTCGGCTGCAAGTCATGCATTCCTACAGTACTTAAACGGAGAATAGAAGATAAATCGCGAAACGGAAAGAAAAATAAATGAATAAAAAAACATGCTATGAATATTCACGAGCGCGGAAGAGCGCGGGGGTAGTAGTAAAGAAAATAAAAATGTCGGCGTCGCTGAATATCTAATAAACAAAATGTGCAGAACCGAAAGGAAACCGTCTGCGGAACTTCGTAGTTAGAGAAATAAGGAAAGCTGCGACCGGGACAACGGGGAAGATGAGACCGTGAGCCCCGTTTCGTCTTAAAAGACGGAAACGTAATCGCTACATAAGTATTCATGGTTACGCGGTAAAAAAAATTGAGGGGAAGAGGTCGGACTCAAAGGGGAAGGAAATGTAAAGGAGGATCCGAAGAAATTGAAAATTGTGTAAGCAGAAAGTTGTGTGCCGCGGGAGTCGCGCGCGAGGATGAATGCTCGAGTTATCTCGTAGGGAAAGGGTGGAACTATAAGGAAGACTATAGTTGAAGTCGGTGGGAAAATTATCAAACGTTACGCTTGAATCCGGCAAAGAATGTTTAATTATTTTCTCATTATTAGACATTTGCATTTATGATACAGATGAGTTGGTAAAATGTAAAATAGCGAAAATATCGAACCATTTTAAGAATTCGATTATATTATTAATTACTTACTCGCTTAAAATTATATTTTAACAGACAGAATATTTATTCGAGAAAGAATGGTTATTAAGTAAAGAAATAAATATCTAGCATTTTCACCTGGCAAAAAAGAACTCGCGGTGTAGTGATAAAGAATTTTCTAAAAATACCAACGTAGTTTAAAAAAGATATATGTTTCAACGATTCCTGTGGCTACAATATTCGCGTGGTATCTACGTTATAGAATGTTTCTGAAGCGGAAATCATTCACGTTCCACAGTAAATTACAGTTTGGTTGACTTCCGTTTAAATTGTTCGATCGGTGTCTGTGCGGAATCAGTATGAAACACTTCTGTTAGAATGCACGTAACAGTAGATGATCGAATTATTAGACGTACAAATTACTTCGAATTCTTTCCAGAATTTTTGTTATTTATATTGGCAACTAAATGTAT
>CM052083.1:17833237-17849661 GCA_028453745.1 Agapostemon virescens | reverse complement strand
ACATAATGATTTCGTTTGAATGTACCAGAATGTATTATGGCATCAGATCAACTGCATCGTCAACCTGAATGGACAAAGTTTACACCAGGTTCATGGTGAAGTGGTATCATTTCAGGTGCATCCCAAATATGAAGAATCGTTGGATGGAACAAATGGTCCGTCGTCGAGGTGGGACAATCGGTGTTTCAGAGAGGGTTCACATGATGATTTCGTTTCAATATTCCAGAATGTATTTTGACATCAGACCAACTGCATCGTCAAGCTGAATGGTCAAAGTTTACACCAGAGTCGTGGTGAAGTGGTATCATTGCAGGTGTATCCAAAATATTAAGAATCGTTGGATGGAACAAGTGGTCCGTCGTCAAGGTGGGACAACCGGGGTTTCAATGTGTATTCACATAATGATTTCGTTTGAATGTTCCAGAATGTATTTTGACATCAGACCAACTGCATCGTCAAGCTGAATGGTCAAAGTTTACACCAGAGTCGTGGTGAAGTGGTATCATTTCAGGTGCATCCCAAATATGAAGAATCGTTGGATTGATCAAATGGTCCGTCGTCGAGGTGGGACAATCGGTGTTTCAGAGAGGATTCACATGATGATTTCGTTTGAATGTTCCAGAATGTATTTTGACATCAGATCAACTGCATCGTCAACCTGAATGGACAAAGTTTACACCAGATTCGTGGTGAAGTGGTATCATTTCAGGTGCATCCAAAGTATGAAGAATCGTTGGATGGAACAAGTGGTCCGTCGTCAAGGTGGGACAATCCGTGTTTCAGAGAGGGTTCACATAATGATTTCGTTTGAGTGTTCCAGCATGTATTTAGACATCAGACCAACCAGGTGGTGAATCCGGCGGGCATGAAAATCTTACACATCATCTCCGTTTGGCCTCGCCATCAAACCACCCCCTCCTCGGCTTCATGCTCCCTTAAGACGTCCTCATCCAGTAGCCTCAGTACCCATCTCTTGTATGCCAAGTGGATGCTACCTCGGAGGGGCGTGCCAGGCGACACGGTAGCCTCTATCTCCACATAATATAGAGGTGGTCGGAGAGCATCTCCATCTCGTGGGGTACTTACCATCTTAAAATCATGCAAAATGTCAAATCAACGATCTACCACCCGTTACTCTGCATGCACGTTGGTACGGAGTCCAAACTTATCCGCCTATTCATCGAAGGCCACGTCTCGAAGGTTAGTTCTGGGGTCCCCCAACTGGTGGTGTTTGCATAGAAATTCCACATGAACAAAATTGAAGTGGCATGGTACAGTCGGTCTGGCTGCTCCGTCGCCAACAAATGGAGGAGAGAAGGTAACCCGGTGAGGAATGTAGCTGCCAGGAATAAGGGTCATCTCCGCGTAGGGGCGACGTATTCTATCACCAGGGTCCCCGATATTGGGCAACAATGAACACCGTTTTTCTTAAAATTATTATCGTCGCATAGTAAAAAAAATTCGGAAAGTTCGCGCTCTCTGACTTTTGCTGGCCTGCCCGCCCGGCAGACGGTCGAACGCGCTCATTGGCCAGTCATATTTCGACCAGAACTCGTTAACAAACCTGCAGATTGAATTTTCGCTAAGGAAAAAGTTGCTTCAAATGATCCCAGGAACCCCTCATTTCCCGCTACCACGATATTTTTGGGAAACCCTGTATATACCGTCCTTAACCGTCTTCCAATACCTAGCATCTAAGGCAGAGTCCGCTAGACAGGCTTGCTGACGAGTCCTCTAGCGGTCCCAGGACGAAACGCCCCTCCCCCTTCTTTCCTTTTCTCTCTCTCTCTCTCTCTCTCTCTCTACTCACTTTGCAGCCACCAAAATTGGTGAGCCCGACGAAAAACAACAACAGCATAACCTTCTGATAGGTGGGGATGACAACAACTACAATCAGAGGGAACCATAACCACGGATCAACATCAAGAGGATCGACGTCGAGCGTTTATTAGCTGAAATTTACGTAACCCATCTCCTAGCGTGGCCAAACGTCGATCTGCCGCAGACGCCAGGTACCCAGCAGGTACATGATCCGGATCTGCAGGGACGTCTACAGATTGGCGCGCTCACGGAGAATCAGCAGCGCCGAATGCACGTCCTCTTCAACCGGCCATTCTAGGACAGCAGCATCTATGGCTCGAGAAGGCTTGAAGGCGCGACTCACTATCACATCGAAGTCCGACGAAGCTCCTACGATCACGACAAAGTCTTAGCAACATACGACTCTACAAGACCAGCAACAAAAAGGAGCAGCAACTTCAACACGGCGACATCATCGAGTGGGCTACTACGCGACATCCCGATCGCCCTTCCTGAATTTTGACCCAGTTCATCGTACATAGGAAAAGCCTCGTCCAGATATCGTTCATCATTGGTAGGGGGATGCTGTGGCGGCTGTATCTCCTACTCTCACGACAGAGGGACAGGTAGAACGAGACTTTCCCACTAGTACCTGATCAGGGTAAGGCAGGGTCCACTAGTCAGTCTTACTAACGAGTCCTCTAGCGGATCCAGGACGAAACGCTCCCTCTTTCTTCTTTCCTTTTCTTTCTTTCTCTCCACTCTCTTTGCAGCCGCCAAAAATGTTATAGTATTGGGCTGTCGGGAAAATCATGACGTATATTTTGTATGTTTCGCAATAGTAATTTATTTGTATAAATAGCAAATGGAGCTAGAATTTTCAACTGTCAAATAGTATAGGAAAAACATAAATGCGAATAACTACGGTTCTTCCAAGAGAGAACTAGAACCATCTGTTGCAAAAATACTACGGTTATAGTAGTATTTATTTTAACGTTACATTACAGTTTTACGTTGTCATAGTAGTGCGCTACTATAATATTATCGTAACGCTAATAAATATAAGTATCAATATGATTATTATTACAAGAATTTGATTATATTTATTATATTGTATTATAACATAAGAAAGTATATGTGCCTATAATTATAAAAGTGGTCTAAGTCAAAATTTAAGACAAATGAGTTAAATAATTTTTACGATATCGTCAAAAACGAATCATTAGATACTGGTTGTAATTTCAACATTATATGGAATTCATTTAGTGTTAATTATGAAAGTAGTCTAAGTAAAAAATTTAAAGAAATTATAGAAACATAACTTCAATTTTTGGTATTGGGTCATTCCTTTCTACCGAATGACCGTGACTTTGGGTTGATAGAAATAAAATTTTTGTATAGAAATGATATTTTTTAATTTATTCAAATGCAATTCATTAAATATCTCCAAACAAGAAATATATGACTTAGACCACTTTCATAATTATGGGCACATACATACATATATTAATATACAAAAGTAGCAGAGACATTGTTCCACAGTTTTTAAAAATTATCATAGTGTCCATTTTTGTGGAATAGTTAAAAACAGTTATATAATATTTTTGCGAACATTATTTTAGAATGTATATTTGCTTGTTTGAAAAAAAAATTTTCTATAATTTGTTTAAAAATGTTATTATATTTAATAGTATTGTCATTATATTATATTACTAATTTTATCTCATAAAACAACAAACCTCTTACAAAGAAACGAAATATACGTCAGTTTACTATGCAATTTCGATATTATACATTTTCTGGTTAAAATTATACGATTGTTCTAGGAAACGCTTTATTGTGACTGCATAAAAATGTTTGACATTGATTTAAAAGATAATAATGAAATGTCTCTTGGAAAAACAAATTTAGAAATACTGAGATATTTCACTCGAAAACATTCTGATTCTTCCAAGAATATAGATGTCAAGTATTTCAACATTTCCTGCCGACAACGCATGGTACTTTATCTAAAAATCAATCCTTTCATATATGCACTCAAATACTAAGGCACCAATCATCTTTCGTTTATACAAAGGTAATAAATATGTAGTATACCCTTCTCTTGGTCGAATTATACATACAGTGCTATAGTAAATAGGAAGCATTATTAAACAGGTTTCAAGTTGAAAGACACATTTAACGCAAAGTTTCGCATTTGTCATTACAACATTACATATTTTGGAAACGTAAATTATTGGCAATGATTTAATTCCATAAACTTATTTTCAACCAGATTTAAGTAAATTTAAGTAAACAGATTTTTTCATCATAGATTACATTGCTTTCATGTATTTAATGCACTCATTTCCAAAGAAATTCTTCCGCATAATGTTTTCCACGAAAGGTAAAATATGTATTGCGGTGCTGACTCGATTTAACACGTGTATACATATACTTTTGTTGATTCAACAGGTATGCTCTGGGGTATGGTTACTTAACTAATGTGGGTTTTCGTCATCCAGAAATTTCAAGAACAAGAAGATGACGTCTTTTAAATAGTAAATACTAAATTTCACAGGTCCTCGACATCTCATTTTATGTATGATCTCGCCAGATCAACGGGAAAATAATAATTTTCAGGAATGCGTCAACAAGACTGGAAAATAAATATTGTGGGATACAAAACGATTTCCGATATTTTCGCATAATGCAGAACATTTAATACTGTAAAAGAATCTTTTTTAAGGACCAATGTATGGTACATGTACCGAGTAAATTTTGAAAACGATTTTCTCAAAAACAAAGTCTTAAACGAATCATTCGTTATTTTCTACTCATTGTTTAACATACTATCAGCTTCTATCAGGTTGTATTACAACTAGTTGCGTTACACAACACTCTGTACACGATAATAAAGGCTAAAATGCCCTTCAGCCGATTTAAATGATTCCTGTGCCATTCAATAGTCTATCGTGACCAGGGGTGAAGTTATAGGGCAAATTCGGTTTAATAGGTTTCAACCGAGTTTGTCTTATTTAATTTCATACAAAAATTATGAAAAAATTCTATCATGTTAAGGCTGTCGATGTGCATTTTTTAGAAGTTTTGTTGATTTTTAAGTTGAAAATTCTGGTTATAACAAATGATAATTTACAAAATATGCAGATGTCGTACAGAAATAGTTTTGGCACAACCACGATATTTTTATAATAGCACCGTGTTATTAAAATAGTGACTTTAGAATTTTTCAGCTGTTTTGGTAGGGGACGCCATAGTTATAAATAAAAAAAAAACAATTTTTCGACGCTTTTCGCCCGAAAAGAGCAACTTGTGCTGAAATTGTTCTGTATACTTTCCACTCTATAGAGATATTATATAATATTCAACGTTTCTACGTCACGATAAATAATGTGCATGTCTTAAAAACAGAATTATCTTGACAATGTATCTGCGTGGAGCGGTATATTAAAAAATACTGACGGTATTACCGATAACACTGTTGGCTAATCGGCTAAAGGGTCCGAATACAGAACCGCTGAACCTAGATTCAAATTCAATTGTGAATAAACTTTTTCTGCTAAGTTTCTTTTACAATCTTTCTACGCGTGTCACTTTTTCTCGCGTCAATCTGAAAAATGTATATTTTCAATTTTCATTACTAGTTGAAGTACAAATGTTTTAAAAAATGTCTTATCTACTTTCCCACGTAATTTCTACCAATTAGAATTATTTCAAAATAATTTTTGCATACCACTTAGTAAGTGAATGCTTCTAGTTGCTCCACAAAAGTCAAGTCGTTTGGTTTAATTTTGAAAAAGTTATTTAGATTTAAAGAGCGTCGAGTACTTTCGTAAGCCACTATATTCCAGTTCTAGAAAACGAAACAATTGGTTATGCG
Source organism: Agapostemon virescens (assembly GCA_028453745.1). NCBI lineage: Eukaryota > Metazoa > Arthropoda > Insecta > Hymenoptera > Halictidae > Agapostemon > Agapostemon virescens. The sequence goes on along the minus strand of CM052083.1, from coordinate 17,843,981 downwards.
ATCGATGGAATTCAGTGCCAGCAATTACGTACTCAAGCACGGGTGCAGTGCTTTACATCACTGGAGGTAATGGTAACAGCCTTTGCGGACATACCGTTCCCGAAGGAAACGAACCCGCCACAACGTCGTGAAGATCATCCTTCGACAATGGTGAAGAGCAGAGAGATTATCCTCTGAAGTGTTACAACTGCAACGAGACAGGGCATTTTGCAACATCATGCACAAAGTCGAAGAGGGAGTGAGGGTCCTGTTTTAAATGCGGCAAATTCGGACACCGGTCGAGCCAATGTCAGCCGGAAACAGTGGAAGTATTAGGTTGTCCCATAAGTTTCTTCCGCGCCACGCTATGAGTGACTCTAAGTGGCTGTTTTTATATAAACATGCAGGCTTATCTCTTAGCCGTTTATGGCATCGATTTTAGTCGTCCCAGAGCTCTTTCAAAGTACGTTTCGTTGGTGACAAAGTCTCTATTACAATTTTTTCTGCACCGTTCAATATGGAGAGCCAAAAGAAACATTTGCGGCATGTTATGCTTGATTGCTTTAAAAAAGGCAATAGTGCAAAGGACACTGCAGACGAGATTTGCACCGTTTACGGGAGTGGTACCACGACTATTAGGACCGTCCGCAATTGGTTTAAAAAATTTAGAGCTGGCAATTTCGAGTTGAAAGATGAAGACCGCAACGGCCGCCCAGCAACAATGGATACAGACATTATCAAGACTGTGCTCACTGAAAATCCGCGATATAGTGTGCGTGAGATAGTGGAGGCCACTAATATTCCCAAGACAAGGGTACATAAGCATTTAATCAAGATGGGATGTGCGAATCGATATGAAGTTTGGGTTCCACACCTATTGACGGAGACCGGCCTTATGAACCGCGTCTCTACGTGCGATTTGTTTCTCCAGCGACATGAAAGGGATCCTTTCTTAAAGAGGCTTGTCACTGGAGACGAGACTTGGATTTTATACCAAAATGTGCATCGAAAACGCACTTGGTCTAAGGAAAATACACCTTCAACTGTTGCGAAGCCTGGACTTCATCCGAAGAAGGTTCTTTTGTGCATTTGGTGGGACTGGAAAGGTATAGTGTACTACGAGCTCCTTCCTCAAAGTGATACGATCAATGCTGACAAATATTGCAATCAACTGGATCAATTGAAACCCGCCATAGCAGAAAAACGGCCAGAATTGGCGAACCGACGAGGCGTCGTTTTCTATCACAACAACGCAAGACCGCATGTTGCGTTGGCCGTAAGGCAAAAATTATTACAGTTTGATTGGGACGTTCTACCTCATCCTCCGTACTCGCCAGACCTTGCTCCATCAGATTATTACTTGTTCCTCTCCTTAAAAAATTTTCTGCGTGCTAAACCTTTCAAATCCGTAAGCGAAATAAAAACGCACCTAGATGAATATTTTGCAAATAAGTTTCAACAATTTTGGAAAGAGGGCATAATGAGGCTTCCTGAGAGATGGAAGAAGGTTATAGAACAGAACGGTTCATATATAACATAATAAATTCACCGTAAATAACAAATATCGTGTATTCATTTCGCATAAAAAAAAAAGGGAAGAAACTTATGGGACACCCTAATACACTGCGCCGAAGAAGAGGACGATTGTCGACGGTCAGTAGAAGTTTGGATGGGTAGATATAAATCAAATTGGAAAGCGTTATTAGATTCGGGAAGTCCGATATCAGATACAGCCGATGTGGCGGCTATACCTCCTACCCTCGCCGGCAGAGGGACAGTAGAACGAGACTTTCTCGCTAGTTCCTGATCCGCCTCCAGTTCATATACATACCTTAAGTTCCTTAACCGCCTTCCAGTACCCAGCGTCTAAGGCAGGGTCTGCTAGTCAGCCTTAATGATGAGTCCTCTAGCGGACCCAGGACGAAACGCTCTCCCCCCTTCCTTCTTTCCTTTTCTTTCTCTCTCTACCACACCTTTCAGCAGTCACCACAGTATTATGCCTGATGTGGGAATTTAACGACTTTATGGTATGAATCGGAGTAGGCTACAAATAATAGGATATGTAGAGGTGTGACGCTTGTTTATATTTTATACTTTATATTATCATAAAGTATAAAATTACGTTACGGGTTATGGAAGATGAAACGGTGAACAATAATTTAATTTTAAGTCGTGATTTCATGAAAATGTCTAGTTTGTCTTTATGCAAGAGGCAAGAAAGTATGAAGAGAATTGACATTTTGAACATCGAACTGGACGAAATTAGTACGTTGGGGGAAGAAATTCACATTAACGAAGATCTTCCTTTCAGGTTGAGGATGACTGTACAGAAACTGTTTCAGAAATTTTATGTTAAGCCAAAAAGACCACTAAATCCAGCGACGGAAAATATCCTAACTCTTATGCTTACGGATAAAAAGCCATTTTCGTGCATCACGACGCCTGTCTTATAACGAGAAAGCCGATGTACGGAAAATTATAGACGGATTAATTGCGAAAGGTATTATTAGAGAAAGTATGCCAGAGTATGCCTCGCCGATAGTGTTACTCAAAAAGAAAACCGGGGAAATACGAATGTGGGTCGACTTTCAAAAATTGAATAAGATTGCACTACACGATAATTTCCCGTTACCTTTAATCGAGGACCAGGTCGATTTGTTAGAAGGGAAAAAATATTTTACGTCTTTGGATTCCAAAGATCCAATACATACATCGTTCGTTGCGCGTCGTTCGTTGAATTCTGTTCGGACACAGAATTATTTAAATTAAAATATCATTTACGTATTTCGACGGGGTTACTTATTGTTTATCTTCATAATACGTATGGTAAAAAAATTGCATGTGGTACGCGTGAGATGTCATGCATACCAGAAAATTAAAACGGCTGATACGGCTAAATTGTTTATTATTTCGGGTCTGAAAAATTAGTAATTATTCTTTAGACATTCTGAAATAAGAATGAACAGCATTTTTCTTAAAATTATTATCGTCGCGGTGTAAAAAAAATTCGAAAAGTTCGCGCTCTCTGACTTGTTCTTTCACTTCTGATTGCGCGCCTGACCGGCGGATGGTTCGAGCGCATGTTAGTTCGCGCGCGTTTCTCTCATTGGCCAATGATTTTTCATTAATAATTCGTAAACGAAGCTGCAGATGGCATTTTTGCAAAGGAACAGTTGCTTCAAATGACCTCAGGAACCCCTCATTTCCCACTGTCACGATAATTTTGGGACACCCTGTATAGGTGGCAGGTTGTCCCCCTTGATAACAAAGAAGTTTCCTTTCTCGATTTCATGGTTGCCGTTTATCCATTTATGGCGAATTGATCAACTCGCATAGGTACTCCTTTTAGCATCTAGTCCGAAAGTCCTGTTTGATCTTGTGGAGGTGTTGCCAAATGGAAAGTTGATTGGAAGGAGTTTTGTTAAAATTAAGCACAGACAAAATATATAATGCGCTACCGATTGGAAAATGGCCCGAGATAAAAGCGCAAAGATCGGTAGCTCTGCTGAGAGCGGTGTGACATACGCAAATTCGGAATGCCCTCGATCTCGACAATGAGCTACAACTGCAAGGAAAAGACAGATATATCGTTAAAATGATAGGGTCGGTGAACTCATTCAAAGCAAAACAGGTATTGCCGATTCCGCATCTGCAAATGGAGTTCCTTATATCTCTCTGAAATATAACGAAAATGGTAAGCGATAGTGAATTCAACTTGTCTTCATTTGTTAAGCATTAATAGATACCTAAAGTTCACTACGTTTATACTAAATACCACGATGCACTACAACCGTAGTGTTTGTATTATATCATTGAAAACGACGAAAATATTTCGGACAGAAATGATAGGTGACTCGCCTCGTAAATTATACTATTAACTCGTTTGTACTTATTTAATTTTTCAATTTGTGAAAAATATTGTCTTTTGAAATATCAATTTTGTATCACTTTCATGATAGCTCCAAAACGTTAAAAAATCAATACCTTCGTAATACTATTTCTAACAATACGCTGTACACAACAAAATTTTTCTTTTCAAAAACTCAAAGTACCATGAATAAACCACTTTCAGTCAATATAAAATATCAATAAGATATGATAGTTACAAGTTTTTACATTTCCTGTAAAACTATTAACTATTATTTATTAGGAATATTTGCTAGCTGTTTCAGCATCTAAAACTGTGACTGCAATAGCAGAGAATTCTAACAGTAAAGAACTAATTGTAAGATGGGCAAACGAGGTGGTAGATATATATAGGGGCGAATCAGGGATTCGGAGATGACAGATAAGTTGGTAAAAAGTACACAGTCTGATAAACAATACTTTAATAACAAGCCGATCGTCCTCGATCCGGCTTCTTCAACTCTTAAATCACAAACATAACATTTCGGCTCGCGTTCGATGTTTTTAACGCGCCTTTGATGGTAGGCGTTTCGCGCCTCCGCCAATTAGAAGATTTTCCGAAAAATGCGCCCTTGATCTCCCCCTCCTAGTACAGGTCTTAGGGGGGGAATTCGCACCTACGCGCATCGCCCTTTGCATTTCGCGACGGAGACCAGGTTTATGACGCGGCTATTCCGGCTCTCGGGTGGTCAAAATTGAAGACCCATTGTGGCAAGAATTATCCTCGACTCTACGGAAAAAACACCCGGTATCACGCCTGGGCCATAATCCTGGTCACCGTCCTGGTCGACTCGACTGTCGAACATCTGGCAGCTATCCTCAATAAATACTAATTGCCTACATAATAAAGAAAATTAAAACAATATTATTAGATAAGGTATTATAACAATTAGAATTCTGAAAAATCATAAAACATTTTAACAAATATTTTACAAAGCTGCATTATCAGTATTTATAAATTATTTTAGAGAGGATAGACAAATTATAGTTCCTTGTTATGAAATGTCAATGTACATACGAATGGTCTCAGGCAAAATATATTTATTAACTTGAATCATGTTATTTGTCAAATTTAACTTAAATTGGCAACAAACAAAAAAACTCTACTTCCACTACTTTGCACTTATCATAAAACGAAATTACAACATACTTACACTACCTCCTAATTGTGAAGATTTGTTATTGTAATCCGTTCCTCATGAAAAATTACCGTAATACATTGTTAAGATGATGATTTCAGCAGATACCGGGTCATCAAAGCCTTAGATCTCTACTTAAGTTGGATACCTCTCTGTTTCTTATTTGCGTTTCATACAATACAGTAGCACACTAAAATATTCGGGCACACTTCAAATCTAAATAACTTTTTCAAAATTGAACCAAACGACTTGACTTTTCTGGAGCAACTAGCAGCACTGATTTACTAAATGATATGCAAAAATAATTTTGAAATAATTTTAATTGGTAGAAATTACGTGGGAAAGTAGAAAAGACATTTTTTAAAACATTTTCATTTGAACTCGTAATGAAAATTTAAAATATGCGTTTTTCAGAACTGTGTTAGTTATACACATGCTGGAAATCTCACCGAAATCGATTGACGCGGAAAAAAATGGCACGCGTAGAAAGATGTAAGAATTTCTGTAGTTTAAGCAGAAACTGATCAAGAATCGTGAAAAATTGCGATTTTCACCATTTTCGATGGCACCTAGCTCGTGTGTCTGTCGATCAATTTTAATGAATTTTTCTGCATGCGTATAACTATCATAGATCTACCAGATGCGTCTTTAAAATTTTTTGTGCGTGTCTCAAATAAAAAATATTTAAAAAGTTCCTTTTTTATTGATCATGTAATTCACATCAGTTCCAATATCTACAAAATTTATTTTGTATATCATTTATTAAATCAATGCAACTAATTGCTCAAGAAAAGTCAAGACATTTGGTGCAATCTTAAAAAAGTTATTTAGGTTTGAAGAGTGTCCGAATACTTTCGTACGCTACTGTATATAAGTCATTTATTTTTAAAGTGGCGTAAGTCCATTTATGTTCGAATCAAGATATCAAAGGATTTACGTTGGATTAAATTTAAAAATATGGGTAACAGATAATATAGAAGAATAATGTTTTTGGGGTTCTAAGGTGTCAAATTTATCATCCCAATTAGCATAATTAACATTATTTAAGAAATAATATGTTTTTGATGGCTATGAATGGACTTACGCCGTAAATTCCGCTTAAAATGAAAATAAATGTATACACTTTGATGTTATAAAATCAAAAAAATATTCCACTTGCATTCTTTGTTAAATAATTTTTACATTAAAATTAATATTGTTTTATTAATTATTATTCAGTCTTCATCAGTTTGTGTATGCGGAGGGATTTAAAATACCTGTGGTGTGCAGGTGGTGTATAATGTTATACATCCATTAAGTTCTTATATTGTAGGTTTGTGAGTAGCTTGTTTTTTTGTATAGTGGTGCCAACTTGATATTATTAAAATTTTTCGGTCTTCCCCGTTACGGTAGTAAATCCAATGTTTTGAATGGTGCATCCTCGTTCATTGTCGTTTTGTAGAATAACTTATATGTATGTAGAGTAACTTATATATATTTTAAACCAATTTACTGCTTCACCGTTAGAATTTTTTTGCATTTTAAAAGTCGTATTTTCTAGAGGCTTAGTTGAAATGAACTCTTCAAGTTTCATTTCATTTAGAATGAACCTATTCTTTCGACACTTTTTTATGACTTCGTAAAATTCCTGAGAGGCAAACAATAAATTGTTTTTTCTTAACATCATTTCTACAACTCCGAAATTTCTATCATTAGGTAGAAATAAATGCCCTAATAGCAGAAACTTATGGTCAATGATATTTGCATTATTTTCCGTAGAGTGGGCAATTTTTAACCATGTCTATCATTAACCATGAAACTATCATTGGGACTTACACCACTTTCAAAATAAACTGTTTCATCACTTCATTAACCAGAAAATTTTCCTGTTACAAAATGTCAATGATTTTAAATATATTAGTAACAAGTTGCTTCAGAATGAAAAGATCGTGTAAAAATGTAATTATCATTGTAGCTGACTCGATTTTTTTTTTAAATGGACTTACGCCACTTTCAAAATAAGCGGCTCATATTTCACATAAGCAAGACGCAACATAGAGAAGAAGGGAGACTCGAGGAAGAATCCTTGTCATGGTCAGCATTTGTTCCGCCTGAGGAAACAGCTGTCATTCTTTGGACACGTGTTATTTTACGTTTGGAAAAACCGACATTTCGTTCGATCAGCAGAACGGTGAACGAAGAGCAATTCACGCATGCACTGCTTTCGGTATACCGTTAGCCTCGTCTCGCAAAGTGATACCGCATTAACCGCGACCCCTGTCAAACATGTTCGCCAGTCTCTCAGGCAAGCTTTCAAAATCATTCTTATATGTAGGTCAAGGTATTTCGTACCCAATTCCGTATAAGCATCGGTAAATGATTGGTGTTAGGTGGTATTTCTCAATTTGTGATTCATGTTCGATACTTATTTAATTGTTTCGTACTCGACTAAAAAGCGTAGATTTTCTTCTGTCTACGTACTATAAAATTTACATTTGCATTTGAACAATAAAATTTCGTTATGTCGATATGAATATTATGGATAATATTGAGCATGCTACGCAGAACTAGTAATTATATAAAATACAATTAATTTTAAAGTAATTTTGATAAACAGTACATGCGATTGGAAAACAATGGCAGAGTATGCTAATCAAGAAAATTTGATTACATCGTTATCGTTATACTATCTTTGCAGAACATAAGAGAAGAATAGAAATTATAATAATTTTTTCTAATCAATAGGAATTCCGAGAAGTATTGAATACCGTTTAGTGTTGTACACAAGTAATAGCAAACTTAAGATAGCATTCCTGAAAGTTGTTGGTTACGTTAGAAAGCCAATTAATGCGAATCGACTTGATTAATAATCTTAGAAGAAATAATTCAAAGAATTTGTTAATTTGAAGAATTTTAATGCAGTAAACTTATGCAAAAATTGATATGGCCACAAAGATACCACATATGAACAGTTAGTTTGATGATAATGAAGGATAACTTCGTATTTACGATTCTGACAAATATTCTATTTTACGGTTGCACGGAAGCATAATTAGATACATAATTAAATATTCTACAAAAATATTTGTTCTTACCTTTCTGTATTACTATACAGGTTTGCGTATGAAAAAGGCTAAGCAACGATTCACGGTTTAATTTTCACTTGAACGCAGGATGATATGTCAAACAACAACATGGACGGATAATAAATTACATTTAGTAGGATGTTTTATTCCTACAGAATGCTAATTCGCAAGAAATGAGGATGCAAGCAGGCTTCTACGAACATACTTTGACATATCATAACTTTAAATGAGCCGTTTATTTTGAAAGTGGCTTAAGTCCATTTATGCTCGAATCGAGATATTGAAGGGTTTGCTTTGAATTAAATTTAAAAATATGGGTAACAGATAAGATAATAGAATAATGTTTTTGGGTTTCTAAAAGTGTCAAATTTATCATCCCAATTAGTATAATTAACATTATTGAAGAAATAATGTTTTTGATTGCTGTGAATGGATTTACGCCATTTTCAAAATCAACGAAACGACGTTTTCAATTCTTAAGAAAGCACAAGTCCATAGAAAAAGTAAATTTCCCTTGAAATTAAAATAAATGTATATACTTTTATGTTATAAAATCAAAAAAATATTCAACTTTCATTCTTTGTTAAATAATTTTTACATTAAAATTAATACAGTTTTATTAATTACTATTCAGTCTTCTCCAGTTTGTGTACGCGGGAGAGATTTAAAATAACTGTGGTGTGCAGGTGGTATATAATGTAATAAATCCATAAGTCCTTATATTTTAGGTTTGATATTATTAAAGTTTTTCGGTCTTCCCCGTTACGGTAGTAAATCCAATGTTTTGAATCGTGCATTCTCGTTCATTGTCGTTTCATAGAATAACTTATATGAATCGCTTCTCAAAAATCTCATCCAACATACTTTAAACCAATTTACTCTTTCACCGTCAGTATTTTTTAGCCTTTTAAAAATCGCATCTTCTGTGGACAGGCACTGTTCCGTTGTTTAAAACAAAGTCATTGCACATTGATAATTCAACTATTACTTTGATGATTAAACATAAAGCTGGGATCTCATAAAATTTTATTGCATAATTATTTTCCATATCCATTTGAAACTCTTACAATGGGACTTACGCCACTTTCAAAATAAACTTTTTCATCGCTTCATCAACCAGCAAATTTTCGTGTTACGAAATCTTAACGATTTTAAATATATTAGTAACAAGTTGCCTCAGAATGAAAAGATCTTGTAAAAATGTAACTATTATGGTAGCTGACTCGATTTTTTTTTAAATGGACTTACGCTACTTTCAAAATAAACGGCTCAAATAATTCTACAAATAACAGTCTACCGATTATGCAGTTATAAAAGGTACAAACAGAATCGAAGCGGTAACGAAAAGAGTATGTATACGTGGTCCTCCGCGTGTTTCTTGTCACAATACTGTGAACGTCTGAACAGCAATATCGCCGTCAGTGCAAGTATTGTACCAACAAACGAATTCAACTTGAAGCGTTGCAAAAGAAAAAATGTACCAACTTGAATCAATTTATTAAGCGTTATTTTGCACTCTTAAGAATGTTTTAAATCGTTTGACATTGACAACAGGTTACGCAAATGGTGCTTGCACAAAATCGACGTTAGAAATTAGTATTATTGGTAGTTTCTGTTTTCAGTTTGTTTAATCAAAAAGTGGCTTTTCGTTGATCTCGTTCGGATAATTTTGGCTGATTCATCTTTATTATGTTCATTGCCAAAGTAGAGGTCAATTTTTTATGTTTTCCTTCTCCAGAACGAAACGTTCTTTCGAAACGACCAAAACAGCAAAACATTCCAATGGAAGTTACCGATAAATTAGATGAACTTAGTACGTGAAGAGTGGACGTTGCATCGAATTGCAATGCAAACAATAATCATACAATATATTGAAGTCTTTACCTAATTTATAAGATTACCATATATAAATTTTAAAAACATATCGTACGTATCTATAATGATATTAGTTTAACAAAATATATGTATATGCTAAATTTCTAGGGTAATATGCGTGAACGGCGATTGACTTTTGCACGGTACATATATACAGTACATAGGTAATAATTTAATGTGATTGAATTGCAATGCCTCCGTTGTAGCAGTACATTTACGGAGTACAACATTATATTCGACATAAAGGAGAAAGTGACAACGAACGAAGTCGTGGATCGTTGGCGTGATGGTTGAAGGGTTTGTAATTGAAATATGGTTGAAATGTAGATTGCTATATCCTACCGAATGGAATTTCCACTTGATATCGGTGGTTATAGTATACTTAGTCAGCAGAGTCGAACGATCGGAGTCATTCATTTTGTGAAAGAGAAGTCTACGGAAGACGAGACGAGACCGAGATTCGATGCGAGCGTACGGACGTTTCTGAGGACGTACGTTTACCTGTGTGTCCCTACCACTTTCTTTAGCCGGTTGGTGGGTACCGCGTTCTCGTTACCGTGGTCCACGCTGCACTACCGTTCTACTATCTCCTCATTCACTTCGTGATTCGACAAGACCGAAGAAACACGCGCGGATCTGGACTCACCTTCGAGCTCGGTCGCTTGAGCTTTCGGGAATGAGCAGACTTCCGTTCGGGCGTAACCCGTTATCCATGGTGCGCGAATATTGAGACAGACAGCATTGCAACTTTAGTTTTCTCGATATCTACAGCGCTACAGT
>CM052083.1:17821622-17833227 GCA_028453745.1 Agapostemon virescens | reverse complement strand
GATTTTGCTTTTGATTTTGTTTTTTATTTTGATTTTGTTTTGATTTTGTTTTGATTTTGATTCTAATTTTCATTTTCTTTTTCTTTTTCTATTTCTTTTTCTTTTTCTTTTTCTTTTTCTTTTTCTTTTTCTTTTTCTTTTTCTTTTTCTTTTTCATTTTCATTTTCATTTTCATTTTCATTTTCATTTTCATTTTCACTTTCATTTTTATTTTTATTTTCATTTTTTTTCATTTTCGTTTCATTTTCGTTTTCATTTTGATTTTGATTGTCATTTTTATTTTGATTTTGCTTTTTTTTTTATTTTAATTTGCATTTGCATTTTCATTTGCATTTTCTTTTTCATTTTCATTTTCATTTTCATTTTCATTTTCATTTTCATTTTCTTTTTCATTTTCATTTTCATTTTCATTTTCATTTTCATTTTCATTTTCATTTGCATTTGTATTTGCATTTTCATTTTCATTTTCATTTTCATTTTCATTTTCATTTTCATTTTCATTTTCATTTTCACTTTCATTTTCATTTTCATTTTCACTTTCATTTTCATTTGGGTTCCATTCGGTGTCGATGATCTGATTAGTCTATACGCGGTATCCGGACAAGTTCTTGAGTAAATCGCTTCGGGTCCTCTCGAAGGAGAGCGCAGTAGTAGAGGATATAGTTGCAAAAATTCTCAACCTATAAACGATTCAAAACAAAATCAACAGTTTCTTTTTCATTTTTTCTGTTTATCAAGTCGATCGAGTGTCTGTAACAGTTACAATAGTTGAATCCGGTCATCATTAATATTTGCACGATTGACCACTGTTTGCTGTGTTGAACGACATTTGTTTGTTTTGGTGTTGATCATTGATAAATAGTGTGATCTTCTATCGACGTGTATAGTGATTACGTGCCTATCAAACGCCGGCTAACAGTACCGCTATGACTATATCTCACTGAAACGTGAAAATGACACAGAGTCGTTGAAGAGGAAATACATACATCAGGGATATCTCGTGGCCGAGGGAAATGGCGACCACATTCTAATTGCGTACGACCGACAAAATGTGCGTGTAGCACCTTGCCGATAGAGAAACTTGTCTTGCGTGGTTTTCTTTCTTCCATTCGCTCACCTCCACGAAAACTGTTGTGTGTTACATAAAGACGGATTTTACTGGTCAGTTAATGAACCCGGCTGTGCGCGCATATAGACCACGTCTGTCAGCGACCTTATGTAAGTAAATATGAATAATTTCTTATTTGAAAGCATCGAAGAACGCGGCTATTGTACTAGTTCGAGTTCGAATAACGAACAGGATCATGCGTGCAAGACAATTATCCATAAATAAGAATCGTCTCGTTTTGTACTTATTGGTTGGACGGTTTTAAGAACCGTACCATAACTGTGATAACATCGTTAACCCAAAGAGACTCGATCTTACGACTAACTACGCTATCCATACACGACTAGTACCATTGTTACTAAATTACCCATGATTCGTCATTACTTATCTTGAAAATTTAAACGACAGAAAATTACTTTCTTGAGCTAGTCTAGACGATACAACGAGTAATCCGTTTCTATGTTTCGTGACTGACATTCTACAGAAGTCCTTCCTTCGTTGTTAGTTACTTACTCTTTTTAAGGTTAACCCTTAGCACTCGAATGGCGTCTCTAAGGCGCCACTAAAAATTGCCATACTTTTATTCCTACAACTTTGACATCGCTACGTTAACAATTGATGAATCGATAAAATTTTTAATGTTCTAAGTACGAGTAATAGTAATTAATTTTTCTATGCACGAACAGAAATAAACTATTCACAATGGAGCTATTATAGGTAAAATTATTGTTTCGATTTTGGCATGGAATTGCTTCGAGTCCAAAGGGTTAACAGAGACGTTGTACAATCAAACATATTTTCATTTCCAGTACGCGTTAATCGATTGTGAACAAAATAATTATTCCTATTTGGTAAAGCATTTAGATTTATGCCCTCTAAAGACTTCCAACCAACATATTCGTTTATTTGTGTGTTTTCTATTCTTTCAATATTGTCCGGGTTGCGAAACAGAGCGCAAATGATTCCACCTGAATTATTTCCCTTTCCCCAAAGGACAATAAAATGAAACAAATAATTACTAGAATATAATAGTTGATACAGAAATATCAGTTGTCGTATAATAAAATGTAGACGTGAAAATGTACAATAAAAAGATGCATTTATAATGTTTTCTCTTACGGAGGATGGTTTGTAAAAATAATTTTCCTCGAATGTGGTATTTAAACTCGTTAGAAGGAGAACGGCGACTCAAAGGCAATATGAAATTCGAGAATTAGATTGTGACTTAAAAGTTTTTAAAACCAAAACAGCGCATTGACAAATTATACTAAAAACTTGGAATGAACGCCAATCATTTCTTATGTCACTATCCTATTAATTGATCCAACAGGTTTTTTTCTAGTATACGTAATATTTGTTTCTCGAACTGTTTTTAAGTATAGTATTATATACTTGTTATCTAAATTACTCGAATTAACCTTATTCCGTTACATATTTTAATTTTACAACCCCTAAATGGTTCGAATGAAACTGTCGTAATACTTGTGAACTTATAGTTCGATTAGATTTGAAGATGAATATAAATTTTACGCGATTACGTTTTAAGTATGCTCGTACAGAATTGGACCGCTGTATTTTTAGAATGCAAAGCAAATCGTTTCATTTCAGTTTCACTACAGGTTAACAATTTCATTAACTAAACATATGTTCCACGTATGATATGCATACTATAAATATGTAAATCACGCCCCACAGGTGGGTTCGGAACACAAGCAGCCTTGTTGAAAAAATTTGAAAGTTAAAGAAGTTCGTCGCTCAGTTTCGGTGATCCTGTGAAAATAGGTGATTGTCGTGTGGTAGGCCAAACTGGAATTAATTGACTATAATAATATTGGCCTGATAGCGTGTGCGATATTAAAAATTCTCTTTCTTGGCCAGTAGTTATGAAATAAGCAATGGGTGACATTGAGAGGAAATATTTAAAACGTTGTAAATACTTTTCTATTCTTTTCAAAGATAAGTGCTGTCACTGTATAATAATACATTTTCTTTTCCTTTTCAACGAAGGAGTGAATAGAGTTGTGGAATAGCAATTTTAACCGATAAGTTATACATGCGAGACGCCATATTAGAGAAATTTGTATTTTAAACGTAGTTGACGAGATAGAATTAAGGGGGCTTTGAGATTTTATGAAATCGAGAGATGAATTGTTTCTCTGTTCGAATAAAATAACACGTTACTTCAAAAAACATTTTACACATTGAGATAATATATTTTCTTAATGATTACTGTTTAAATAATTTATTCGGATAATGTCTAAGTCCGGTGCATTTTAATGATCATTTTATAGGCCGATAGACTAGAAGAAACAAAGTTAAAATGCCTTTATAGACTGTATGTTTTACTTACATTTTGAAATGTTAACGCGCCACTCTGATAAAGAGACAAATACGTTCAAACGGTCTAGGTCATAAACGTTGAACTAGACCTATCTCACTGTCAGCTATTCGAGTAAGAGACATGCGTTTTGCAGTGCCTGAAGTTTTCACCAACGGTACATCTGCAAGTGTATAACAGATGTACATGATTATTATGTTACAGTTTTTCACTGACTAATCATGGAAAACCAGCAAACGATAAATGTCATGTATCTCGTACGATAAAATCACTATTGCCCCAAAAACATAAAAATTTGACGTCTTAAGGTTTCACACGAATTATAAATGAATTCTACTCGAGAAAGTAGATGTATTTTTTTATGAAATAAAATATTTAATCATCGCAATCTAAATTAAATTTTTATCTCATACCCCTTCTATTCAATAATTAACTAACCAAATTGAAAAATTATACGGGTGATCGTACTTATCACATAGGTACTATAATCTTTCTATAGGTACTATATGGACCGTTTATTTTGAAAGTGGTGCAAGTCCATTTTCTTCTGTTTCGAGAAAATTAAATGTTAGCAGATCTGACAATTAAAAAATATATGTTAATTATGTGAAGTCTGAGAATGTTTGTACTAATTTATCAATATGTAATTTGATTATATAAATTTCTTTTAGGCGAATTTAACTAAAATAATATATATTTCCAGGCTGCAAATGGACTTACACCACTTTCATAATTAGTCAATTGTAAATATCATTTAATTTCAATTTTGAAATAACAAATATCACTTAAAATATATTTCATATTAATTCAATTTTGTTTATAAATAATAACAAGAAATAAAATGGAATTAGTGTTTTTTATTTTGAACGTTAATTATACTTATATATTGTTAAACTTAACACAACATATTGGTATTATTAATTATTTATACTCTTCATGTGGCAATGTTTTGAAATATTCATGATGTATGTAATTCAGGAGGTATGTAAGATAATAGCTGCTGCATATCCTTATATTTTTCGTATGTAATAGGCCTGGCATCGTGATACAAAGGCGCCAAGGCGATTTTTTCAAATTTTGGCGGTCTTCTGTAAATTAATAAATTCTGTGTCCTCCATTGATGATTTATATAAAATAGTATACGGTGCACTTTTGCAAAATCTCATCCAACATATTTGCAACCAATTTACTTTTTCTCCATTAGTGTTTCTTCTTATCTGTTTTTTAATTGCGTTTTGTAGATTTTTTGTTGAAACAAAATTTTCTCGTTACATTTCGTGTAAAATAAATTTAATATGTTGTCTACATTGGTTTATAACGTCATAATAATCCTGTGGTGTGTACAGAAAATTCTTTTTTCGTAATGCCATTTTTGCTGTCTATGGAAATTGGACTTACACCACTTTCATAATTAATGATTATGCAATTTTTTTTACCGGCCAATTTTAAATTGAACAAAGCATAGGCATTTTGTAAGATATTAAATACTAACTAGTTATAAACAAAAAGTTTACACTAAATTAAGCATAAATTACGTCATATCTCATTTTTTTAAAAAAGGACTTATACCACTTTCAAAATAAACGGTCCATATATTTTTCCTAAATAAATCGAATGTCGTGTAAGAAAAAGTTCTCACTCATGTCGAGTAACAACGAGGCATATTTGAGATAGCTAATCGTATCTTTAACAATAATCGTGATCTTTGAACGACATTAATACTTTTTCACGTTACAATAAAGAATAGTAATTTTATATTTTGTGTGAAGTAAAGGCGTCTTTTGACCAAAAAGAGGATGTTCCGTCGAAATAATTGGAATGTGGAATCATTTGAATTTCAGTAGAGAATTATATGTATTTAAAATAGGTGTTAGAAACTGTTTGAACCAATCAAACATGTAGCACTAATGATAATAATGTAACGCTCGTAAGATCTAACATAATTCTTCTTTCTTTTATTTTTTAATATCGAAAATCTTTGAATGATTTCATATGTGATTGCCTGTGCTTTATCATATTGCAAAATACATACTTATACGATGATATTACAGAACAAATGTATTTGGCACAGAACAGACTTAAATAACAAAGAGAAGGTAGTTTATGTAAAAAAACAAAAGTAAATCATTATTTTCTTCATTTGTAAAAAAGCTGTACTGCGAAAGTATGTTTTCCTTTGAGTTCGCCAAAATCGATCTATTTTTATAGGATTCACTCCGCCCTGTCAGGAACGAAGCTCTAAAGAATGAATGTTCGATGTAGATTGAAATATTGTGCTACTGCACACATAAGGGAGACAACCTTTCACCTTAGCGAATACCACATAGTTCAAGTAAAATTTCCTTGCGCTTAACTGTTACGTACATACTTTCCTAGTACGCTGTGAAACGTCTGCGCTATTGTACTTATACAGCTGCAACGAATGAACACTTTAACTTCGATTAATGCGCTTCCTAGATTATCCAATCATTGTTGCGAGTTTCGCATTCTGAGCGTGATAAAGCTATTAACATTATGTGTAGTAATATTGTCTTCAAAGGCTACGTTTGCCTAGAATGAAGGAAAATAGCGTGAACCTCAACGATTTCGTTTTTGTACGATCTTTTCTGTAAACTCTTATTATAATATAGGTAAAAGAATACTATTCGCATTGAAAGTACAGTTGCAATTTTTTGGTAGTGTCATGGCAATTTCATGGGAATTTAATTATAGATTAGAAAGCGATTATATTTCTTATCACTTTTCGTTTTAGTTATTCTTTGAAATTGATTAAAAACTTATAAATATACGTATTACATACAAACTTTTTATTTAGGTAGATTTTCAAAAGTGTAATTCATTGTAATGATGATGACGATGATTACAACGATGACAACAATGATAATAATAATTTTTATAACAATTTCTCCACCTTTTACGTATAACAGTAAACGGTGACGCTAGCGAAACATTATATCATTTTGCTGAGGCTTTATAAGAAACTATCGAAGCACGCTTTCCTTCTTATTGTTTCACATGGGCAGATTTTGCGCCACTATTATTACACGGTACGTTGAGTCGGACTACTGGAACTACTCTCTGATATTTAGGGCAAGTTCAACTGTTTCCCAGTATTGTTCAGTCACTGTCGATCGCTCGAATATCATAACAAATAGTCGACATTTTAATTTGGAAATTGTAAAAATGTTTTCAACAGTAAAATATAATCAACTTTTTTTTCACTATCGCTGTTTGTATTCAGTTTCCGATATTTCGAGTCGGTAATAGAATCCGCGAGTTTTTTCTACACAAGCAACGAGTGTTAGGTTGTATGTCAATGTAGAAGATAATTTTGTTATTAGAACAGAGGAATACTTAAATTATTATAAAATTACGATAAATGCACTTTTCGTAATTTGTATAAATCCTAGCGGTCGATACAATTAGAATTGATATAAAAATATGATTGAATGTGAAATACCTACGAAGTATTTATTTTAATGACAATCTTTACTATATTTTTACATTTTGTTCTAACAAGCAAGAAGCGATTTTCGTTAATTTTGCTGCTTTAAATACGAACCTCGATCATACGGTTACTGTAAACGTTTACATACAATCTTTTACAAAAATAAGTATTTGATGTCCTGAATTGGGAACGAAATTTACGTATACAGTCTTTCTTGGCAGTTTTCAACTGAATTAAAGGTGCCATAAAGTGAAAAATAAATTAATAAATTGGGAATTACGTCATGGGAATATATTCGATTTAAACATTTTACGACACCCTATTATTCCTTATAAAAAGTTTAATACTTCCATATTGCCATTTCAATGTTTAATTGGTCAAGACGAGATATATTAGAAAATAATGATGGCCATAGAGTGATACGAAGCGTTCTAACTTACAATTTATTTACGATGTACTTTCTCTTCATAATTTCACCTTAATCTTTTACATGTCAGTTAATTTATATGAATTTTAATGTTGTAAATTCTTCCTACCGGTTCGTGTATATTAAAAAGTTGATAAAATACAAAGACCTTGAATTTGACTATTCGCATGGGAGGTTACCAACTGAATTAATTTTAAATAATTACTATTATTTCATATCTGGCTAATAAAATCTTATTAAAAGTAACATTACATAAACAGTAACGGATGATATTAGAGGTAAAGACATACCAACTCTGACGAAAAAGAAACTGAACTTTCTCTTTATTCTTAAGTATTTCTGTAATGTCCAACATTTTTAGACCTTTCATATTTTCAAACAAAGTGGTTTCTGACATTCTCAAGTACGTTTTTATGTAATCTTTAACACAGAAATGAATAAGTGATTACTGCGTAGGTATTTCACATCCCATCATATTCTTATTTCAATTCTAATTGTATCGACCACTAGAATTTATACAAATTACGAAAAGTGCATTTATCGTAATTTTATAATAATTTGATAATTTTCTTCTATTAGAGCACGTTTAAGACATACTGTTCCGTCTTTTACTTTAGTACGGAGTAGGCAAACGATATGGACTTTGTGTACTTCTACACTCACATAATTATCAATGATCAAATAAAATACAATTCAACTGACATGTACAATTGTACATTCAAAGTTCCATTTTCGCATCAAAGTAGACAACCCCTTGTGTACTATTTCGCACACGGTAAAATGACATTATTCCATTAATATCTCTCGAAAATATCATTAACCTAGAGCAGGTAGAATTGATACAATCGCTGCTTAGGTTATCATCTAACACTTTAACTGCCAGAACAAAAACCTCAAAAATTCCACAAAATCAAAGTAATTTATTTAATGAAACAACAATTTAAAATTTAAAATGTACGACACATAGTTATCCTTTGACCTTGTCGTATTCTTCAGATTTCAACTAAATGTAGTGCAACGATTATATTAATGTACAAATTTATTTTAAAAAATGGACAAATTACTCTGTCACCCATATGTGGATGACATGGCAGTCAAAGTGTTAAAAGTTCTATGCAATTAAAACAAACGAAGTATTGAACTTGATATAGTGGCAAAAATCAAAAAAGAAAGAAAGGAAACGCAAAAATAGAAAGTATACGACTTTCTTACCACTAACAAATAACATATAACTAACAAACGGTTCGTGAAGGTGGTCAAAAATGCCCTTCGGTCGATTTAAATAGCTGACGTGCCATACGCTAGATCGTGACCAGAGTCTAGTCATAGGGCGTGCTCGATTTAACAGTTTTCGATCGATTTTCTTTATTTCACTGTGTGCAAAAATTTAAAAATGCTTCTGACATACAACATTAAATCACATCATACATCGCATTTATTATAGGCTATCATTTTAATGACTTTGAAAAAAGATGGCCGATTGATGCTCGGCGTTTAATAGATTTATGGCAGGGTCTTAGTCTTTGTAAAGTCTCAAATGGTGATGCATAGGATTAAACAGAACTGTCGTTGGACGGTAGCGGGTGAACGCATTGGATCATTCAGGTATCGGTCGGCACAGGGATGTTTAAGACACGCAGAGAGGGGGGTGAGAGTGAGTGAGGGGGAGAGAGAGAGAGAGAGAGAGAGAGAGAGAGAGAGAGAGAGAGAGAGGGGGTCATGAGTGGAATGTACGTAAAAGAATTACATTTATTTTCTAAAGGACTTGGCGGCGGCCGGTGGTTGGCAACTACGATGGATCTTCCAACTATCGGTTGTCGAAGGCTGTTAACCCCTTGCCCTACAATAACGAGTCAGACTCGTGATGAAGATTTCGAACTGGATCTTATAAACGTGTATTTCCTTAATTTTCTTTAAACGTAAATAACATTTTATTTAATTGTTGATCGTATACAGTCATAGGAGAATAGCTAGACACACGGTAACTATAAATTCGTCTTTTTTTGTTATTCTGCGGACGACAAAATGGCATAATGGTGAAAATAAGTGAATATTTTTGCATGTAATTCATAAAAGTGGAAAATCCTGTACTCTGTAAATTATATATCCGAAATAACTCTGGTAGAAAATGTTAATCTTGGTCAGTTTGGCAACATAGATGCAAAAGAAACTGCGATATTGAGAGATCTTATGAAACGCTTCTGCTTTCTAGAAGGAGACTATTTTGATTGCTATTGCAAAGACGCGCGAACGCAGGATCAGACAAATGAATTACCCACTGATGAAAGAGATCATTGATTATTCTGCAATTTCGCAACGTAAGACACAGAAATCGAGTGAAGTAACGAAAATTATGTTACAGCCGAGCAGGTTGATAGACCTCTTATGCGAAATAAACCTGCCCTGATTATTTCTATTATTCCTAAAAATAGAATAAAAAATTTCATAAGTATATAATAGAAACTAAAATTAATTTAAGAGACGTATAAAAATCATATTAAGTAGAATAACGGTAATATTAAATAATTCAAATAAGTATTAAAACTCTCTCACAATGGTTTCCCGTGAATTTTAATGAAACTATTTACATAAAACCAATCTTTCCTTTGGTCGTATAACAGTACGTGAAACTTTACTATATAATTAAATAATTAAGCAAGTAATTATGTATATAGCAATGTATTACTCACTTATCTTGGCTATCCTGAAATGTGACAGAATCAACTGTAATTTATTGCTTTTACATAATTTGAAATATTTCGCGGAACAAGAGCATTTCAATTACTAGCCATTATGCTAAATTGATAGCTCATATTGCAGCTTCGTGGAGCTGATTTTTTTGCAGCCTCGCACGAGTTTTTCACGAAGAAAAAAACATCGACCTCCATCTATAAATCTATTTTGCATAATGATCACTCTAATTTCTCAGTCATAATTACATTGAAATATATCATACGGTAATGAAGGTTGTACGAAGAACATAGATCTGACGTTTTCCTGATTCTACTTTTATTCTACGGAATTCGATTAATTTGCTGAAATAAGTTACCATATGTATGCGTATACACCATCGATATACATTTAGAGAAGTTCTATCAGTGTTTGAAAATATTTCCTACGTAAGATTGATACTTAGAGAACTGACCGGTAATGCGGTTTGGCATCAAAACCGCAGGGCAAATACTTCCGCATCGCTCCTATCAGCTATATGTACGAAATTCCTTTGCCTCTGGCCTGAGTTACTTTTATGTAGTAGAGACAAAGTTGGGGAGGCATATGTGCAGTGCTAATGATAAATACGTAATTGGTGTCCCAAAATTAACGCAAGGTTTGAATTAAATAGAAAACACAGTTTTTAGTCTTTAAATTGTTACTTTTTCATTCAATCATAAAGTACATAGGATAGGGTTATTTATGGAATAACACATCGGGCAAATGGCCTCCACAGCTTTGCTGGCACATACGCACTCTGTTGCCGAAATTTTTCATGACCTTTCTGCATAATTGTGGCTGAATTTCGTTGATGCAGCGTTTAATTTTCTCTTGTAATGCACGGGTGGTTGTGGGTTTGTTGACATAGACCTTTGACTTCAAATAACCCCATAAGAAGGAATCTAATGGTGTTAAATCACACGATATAGGGGGCCAATTCTGATCACCAAAACGAGAGAGTACACGACCAGGAAATGTCTCATGCAGTAATTGAATTGTTTCACTGGCTGTATGGCATGTGGCACCGTCTTGTTGAAACCACATATTGGCCACATCGATAGCATCCAATTTCGGCAGAAAGAACTATGTTATCATGTCGCGATATCGAGCACCAGTAACAGTTACTGTTTGACCAGCCACATTTTCAAAAAAGTATGGTCCAATGATGCCTC
Source organism: Agapostemon virescens (assembly GCA_028453745.1). Classification (NCBI taxonomy): domain Eukaryota; kingdom Metazoa; phylum Arthropoda; class Insecta; order Hymenoptera; family Halictidae; genus Agapostemon; species Agapostemon virescens. The sequence continues at coordinate 17,822,022 of CM052083.1, read as the reverse complement.
CAGCCCAAAATCCGCACCAAACAGTGACACGTTGTGGGTGCATTTGTTGTTCGACAATCACATGTGGGTTCTCCGAACCCCAAACACAGCAATTTTAGCGATTAACAAAGCCATCAAGGTGAAAATGTGCTTCATCGCTTAGGATGATTTTGCTCGAAAATTCAGCATCCACTTGTAGATGTTCAATAATCCATTCCACCAACTCTCTTCGCTGTTCATGGTCATTAGGCTTCGGTTGTTGTGTTAATTGAATTTTATAAGCATGGGGACACAGATCTTTTGTGAGTATACGCTGTATAGAGCTTCTTGAAATTTGCAATTCTTGTCCACGACGCCGAATTGATGTTCCTGGGTTTTCACCAACACTCTCACGCACTGCTTCGATATTGACATTTGATCG
>CM052083.1:17809768-17821522 GCA_028453745.1 Agapostemon virescens | reverse complement strand
ATAATCCATTCCACCAACTCTCTTCGCTGTTCATGGTCATTAGGCTTCGGTTGTTGTGTTAATTGAATTTTATAAGCATGGGGACACAGATCTTTTGTGAGTATACGCTGTATAGAGCTTCTTGAAATTTGCAATTCTTGTCCACGACGCCGAATTGATGTTCCTGGGTTTTCACCAACACTCTCACGCACTGCTTCGATATTGACATTTGAACGACTTGTTTTTGGGCGATCGGTGTGTTTAGCGTCTTCAACTGATCCAGTCTCCCTGAATTTTTCACTGAATCTTTTCACAGTTGAGGAGGTTAAAACACTATTTTGAACATATTTTGTATAAAATTTTCGAATTGCGGTCGCCAAACTTTCATTATTTTTGAAATATTCTTCAATATTGAAAACACGTTTTCGTATCGTATAACGCTCCCTTTTTACTAACCCTAAACGCTCAGGTGTTCAAATTGTTCTTTTTTCTGGGTTGCCAACAATTTACTGCAAAAATGGCGGCAAATTCAAATCTTGCGTTAATTTTGAGACACCGTTTATAATCCCGGTCACCGGGAATCGAATCTAACAGCACTGACCCACGGAACTCCCCCATTTTTCCTAATCGCCATACGTACAGTAGCGCACAAAAGTATTTGGACACTCTTCAAACCTAAATAACTTTTTTAAGATTGCACCAAACGTCTTGACTTTTCTTGAGCAATTAGTTGCATTGATTTAATAAATGATATGCAAAATGAATTTTGTAAATATTGGAATTGGTACGAATTACATGACCAATAAAGAAAGGTACTTTTTAAATATTTTTTATTTGAGACACGCACAAAAAATTTTAAAGACGCATCTGGTAGATCTATGATAGTTATACGCATGCAGAAAAATTCATTAAAATTGATCGACAGACACACGAGCTAGGTGCCATCGAAAATGGTGAAAACCGCAATTTTTCACGATTCTTGATCAGTTTCTGCTTAAACTACAGAAATTCTTACATCTTTCTAAGCGTGCCATTTTTTCCCGCGTCACTCGATTTCGGTGAGATTTTCAGCATGTGTATAACTAATACAGTTCTGAAAAACGCATATTTTAAATTTTCATTACGAGTTGAAATAAAAATGTTTTAAAAAATGTCTTTTCTACTTTCCCACGTAATTTCTACCAATTAGAATTATTTCAAAATTATTTTTGCATATCATTTAGTAAATCAATGCTGCTAGTTGCTCCAGAAAAGTCAAGTCGTTTGGTTCAATTTTGAAAAAGTTATTTAGATTTGCAGAATGTCCGAATACTTTCGTGCGCTACTGTATTTTGATCAGAGGTGTTCTGATCTTACAATAATGCTACAGGAAACTAAAATATACATAATATTTGAATTTTAAAGAATACATAGTTGGTTTCCTTAGATTAATTATGACTGCTATATGAATTTGGCTTAATTCGTTCAAATCGGTTGTTACTCGCTGAAGGTGGGGAGAAGTTAACATTTGTTATGAATATTATCTCATGAACTTTTATTTAATTTCAATTGGCAATGCGCGAAAACATATTGAATGGATTACGAATAAATACAAATACGTTTATTTGAAATAAATTCAAAGCAGTAGTTATTTGTTAACAAAAACTCATCGTTTGTAAAATAAAGATTAAAATAAAATTATTGGTACTAATGATTTATTTTATTTGGCTTTTCTTAAAAATTTATAAGAAATCCATTTGAATAGGAGTAAATTTTAATAAGAAAACATTATTTTACTAGATATTAGTTTTTCTGGATAGTGTATAATTTCTGTAAACAACTAAAATTAGCCGAAATCGCACAAAAACATCGTATGCACGTGCTATGCAAGTCCTGCTATGCACCCAGTAAATGTCTTGCGAAGGTTCCACTCATAAAGTGGGACGTCCTGTGCCGACATTTTAAGAAGTTTTCGAGTCGTAAGAACGTACTAGGAATGTCCGAAATGGATATAAGACATTCGGACATAAACTGGACGCGAAACAGACGTTCTGTGGTCATGTTCTGTGCAACCTGGGTTCATAGGTCCATAGTTGAGTCATTAACAATCCTGTGTATTCCGTTCTAATGAGTTATTTCCAAATAATTTTTTATTTATGATACTTGACTGAAATTATCTAAAAGTCATTTAATACGATAAGTTGAACCAAATTAATTAATTAATCGAGCTGTAAAGTGGTAACGTTATACTTGTCAAACAGAATATACATTAGGATGAACCTACCAGAAGCTACACTTGGTGAATAATTTGTATCGAGAAATAATGCCTCCAGGATTGTTTCTTTACTAAGGAGAAAATGTTTTGCCAAGTTCGAGATCGATTGAGTAAACGAATCGCGTGGCAAATTTAAATAAAATGTTTTGAAAAATTTTTAGTTTACCCTAACTCTAACATTATATGTCGTTGAATTTGTCTTCTCTTTTTTAAATAAGAATATAGAAGAATGTATATACATACATATATATATTTGAAAAAAATAACGATGATTTTGAAAGCTCGAAGATTTGACTTTTGAAATTTTTTATTTTGTCATTACGTTTGGCTTATTGAACAGTGCAAGTTTCCCCTCTGGTGTTTTTTAACAAAAAATTTCAACAGAAATTTTTTTAGAAATATACTGGAGTTATTTTCAATAATTCACATGTAAAATGTATGCTACCTACTGCGAGATGCTTTGTATCGCTACTAGAATACAATAAACTATGGTTTCAAGATTTTGAAAGTACCGTATATGGAAATACATGTAATTTCGTGAGAAGCGACCTATAACATACTTGTAGGAACGTTTCATTTCCATCGCTTGCAATAGGAATCCGAGTCGAATCAAAGGCTGTATCGCAGTGTGTACATCAGACTAGATTGTTACTGCAACCTAGCGTATAATTTACCGCACGGTAGCACCGATGGATGCTAATACATGATGCATATGTTCGATTGGCTCGATAGTTAAGTAAGGAATGCATGACGATATTTGCAGTGCTAATTTCAAATTTAATCGAAGGATAGACGTATCAATCTTTCATTCTCTATAACCCCTGCTTCCATTACAAATTTAACCCTTACAATCTATTCAAGCATAGGAGTACTTTTTGTAGACTTCGTGAACCGTGAAACTGTAATTTTCTGCAACCTCGCACACTCTCGTATACACAAACACACCAATTTCAAAAAAGTCTATTCAAAGTCTAATAATAACTGCTGGTGCAGTTATATTTTACAAACAAATAAACTATTCAGTGGACTCGTTAGAACTGAGACGAAATTAAATATGCATTTAGGGACAAATTGACCTTGACACATTATTTACTTAGAAATTAAGACTTACTTACTTACTTTTACAAAGAATACCTATATTGCCAGAGAAACAACAGTATTACTTTATACTTTTTTAAAGTTTTTTAAAGATTGTAACGAACAAAATTATATCGCAGATATATGGAAAACTACTACGTTTAATACATTCGTTGTTATTACATTCACCTCCAATTGTATTGTTCACTACTATTTTGGTGAAATAATCTTCAGACGTCAATAAGGAACTACATCAGTTACGTTATAGCTGCAACGTATTTTCCATGTAAACATGAAGATGCGAAAACAGCGAGTCTTCGATAAAAACAAAAACGCAATATTTGCGTCAACAACATTATAGAATCATTTAGCAGAATACGTCACGGATACACCGTTAACTGCGCAGGTTATAAAGGGACTCGACTCGTTTTACATGTATGAAATAATTGGTATGTTTAACACTTTAACTGCCCAACCAACAGCCTCAAAAATTTCACAAAATCAAAGTAATTTACGTAATGCAGTAACAATTGAAAACTTAAAATATCTGAAACATAAATTATCTTTCAACCTTCTTGTAGTCTCCAGATATGAACTAAATTAAGTGCAAGGAATATATGGTGTACAAATTTATTTTTAAAAATAGACAAGTAATTCTGTCACCCATATATGGGTGATATGGCAGTCAAAGTGTTAAAGAATCAAAATTTTCAAGTAAATTATAACAACCGTATGTACGGAGAATATTTTCCTTTTGACTTTCTCTCAAGAATCTTTCGAGTTAACGTCTCGTAAGAAATACTCTAGATAATTTCTTTTAAACCCTTCGTACAAAGATCCAGCTGTAATTTGAACTACTTGCAAACAAGAAATTAGGAACACGACCACATCACCACGTCATCCAAGTATTTTAGAATATGACGGACGGACCCGTAATTTTTCGTCCTGTTCGGTTCAAAATCATACTAATGTCGAATGTATTCTAGCCAGATCGAGCTAAAGTTCCCTTTCGAGTCATGTTAATCTTATGGATTTTGCTAGTCTGGTAAAATTTCTATTTGGCATTATTTCAATTACTCTTCGACTTCGCATTGCCAGTACGGCAATACCGTGCATTCTCGGTAACATAATTCTATGCTATTCCTTCATTCAAATCACGATATTTGTGGTGTATACAGTGACTCTTATTAATATTCGGACATTGTGCTATTCAAAAAATTGTTGCTAGTTTCGATCGTTTGCAATAGTAAATTTGGAGTTATTGTTTTATAATATAACAGAACATTCATTGTAGTTTGTAATAACATAAATTTTATTTGTTTGCTGCACATACTTTTCTTAATACCAAACAGTGAACTAAATTATGTCGAAATTTATCGTCGCAAAAAAAACGGACGCTTGACAAACTGTAACATTTAAAAATGAAAATTATTGACATAAGCAATAATTAATATTTCGTTGGATAGCCTCTAGCTTTAATTACGTGTCCCAATCGTTTAGGCATATTGTTTATAACATTTTGTAAGTAACTTAGCGGTATACGTCTCTATTCTTCAATGAATCGTTTTTTTAATTCTTCCTTCAATATTATCGGTGTTATTCGAATTTCCTGTCCAAAAAATCCCATACATTTTCAATGGGATTCAAGTCTGGTGACTGTGGTAGCGGATGTAATAATTTTGAACAATTATACAACAAATATTCCTGTATGATACGTGCCTTATGCTTGGGGTCATTATCTTGATAATACTTAAATGTATTCTGAATCTCCATTTTTATTGCACTTTTACGTAAATTATTTTTTAAAATGTTCAGGTATACATTTGTGTCCATTATGTTATCAATAAAAATGAATTCACCCGTTCCAAATGTTGAGATACATTCCCATACAAGTATATTTCCACCTCCGTGCTTTATAATCGGCTTCGTATTTTTAATATTGAATTCTTCATTTTTCTTTCGCCTCACCGTTCTTCACCCATCCGATCGAAAAATGTTGAATTTACTCTCATCGCTAAAAATAACGTCATTCCACCACATCTCTTCTTTTAGAATAAATTCTCTCGCAAAGTTTAATCTTTTCTTTCTATTAGTTTCATTCACATACGTTTTTTTTCCGAGCAACTCGTCCATTATAACCACATTCTTTTAATGCTCTGCGTATTGTTTGGGGGTGCACTTCCTTTCCAGTCTCTTCTAATAATTCGGCAGTTAATTTTGGTGCACTTAACGTAGGATATTTCTATATTTTTCTTATAATTTTTCTTTTATCTCGTGTGTCCAAAATTTTTGTTGGCCTCTTTGCGGAATAGATTGTATTCGGTCTTCATACTTAAATCTTTTAATAATATCTCACACTGTACTTTTACTAATTTTAAGCATTGCTGCAATTTTCCTTTACGATTCACTTTTTGCATTGTAAAAAAGACAAGTTGGCATACGTTTTATGAAGTATTTCTCTTACGGCCGATTATTATCTATAACTTAGCGAATATCTAAACACAACAGATTTTCTGAGGCTCGAAACAGTTTACACAGACTGTAATGTTCGTAAACATACATCGAAATCGCATTAAATATCACACTAGCTTACGCAAATTGTTACATTCCGACGTGTCCGAATATTATTGTCACGTTAAAACTAGACATTGTTTCGTTTAAAATAGAATACTTAGTAAACGTTAGTAATTATATGAATAAAAATTATGCTTTTATTAACTAGTCCCTACACAGTAATGTAATTTAGAATTAATTTTTTTTTCTTCATCGTGAACAAAATTACAATGCGACAAAGTAAAAATTGTATAGTGTCCGAATATTAAAGTGATTCACTGTACATGCAACGAACGAAACCCTCCAACGCATTCGGTGGGCTATTTATACATTTTTGGCAAATGGACGGAACGTCCTGTGGAAGATGAATGGGAAGCGTAGCCAGCGGGAAAATACGTTGGTCGCGAAAACCGTTAATGGAAAGACCCTTGGTTGTGCGAGGTAAGCTATCAAGTATATACAAATACCTGAGATAGCTGGAGTTGTCACGGATCAAGGACCTTTGCTGGTGGAACGGTGTCGGCCTGGCTGAATCTGACTGTCAGATGTGTTGGTGTGATCCATCGTCGACAGGCTTGCACCGAGCCCAGGTAAAATGGGTAAGAACTACCAAATATCTATATGCGTGAGTTTTTACTTTATACATGGTTGCGACCGAGCCGTTACAAAAGTTTTCGTAGTTTTGTTTTAAAAAATGCCAAAAGTCAGGAGAAGTAAACAAGAGTTAGCACTTTATTTATGCATTAACGATAGGAGCGATGAAACATCTGTTTACTAAAAGATCTCATAAATTACTTTACTCAAAATTTACTACAAAAGCCACCCTCGTCAAAATTTCCGCGCGCTTCATGGGTATTTGAAGAGGTCAGTTTTCACCTCTAGAAACATCGGAACATAGCGGAAAGGCGGTCCGTAATGGTAACAACTCCAGACAACCGACAAAAACATGGCAGAACAAAGGGTATAACCGGGTAAAATGGTCAAAAATGCTCTTCAGCCGATTTAGATAATTCCTGTGCCTTTCAATAGAATTTATCTAGCTAAACTGGTCTATCATGACCAGGGGTGAAGTTATAGGGTAAATTCGGTTTAATAGGTTTCGACTGAGTTTCTCCTATTGAATTGCATATAAAAATTCCGATATGTAAATGCAATTGATGTACATTTTCGAGAATTTTTACCGATTTTTATATATTTTATACATGGATTTAACCATATATATTTTATATATGGAATATGGATTATAGATTATTCATTATGGATTAGGGATTATGGATTATGGATTATGGATTGTATTGAACATTTAAAAGCTGTTTCTGGTATATGTTCCGGTCAAATTCGTGTTAATATACATGTCAAAGCACATACTTGTGTACAAAACACTAGTCTCAACCAATAGTCGTAACTATACGATAGCATGTACCGACCTCTATTCTCCCTTTCTGTAGGCTCGTTTCTCGTCTTTGAAGTTCTCTATCTGCATATACGATATCTTCCTTTTTCAGCCTTTTCCATTCCTATATCTCCAATCCTTTACGTCCTTAATTTTCCCCCGTTTCCATCCTTTCTCCGTTCTAGTTAGTCCACCTTTTTCTTTATTTGACGATATCGCCTACCCAGTTCCTTTCCTTACCATGATTCATTTACCATGCTATTCTCTCCCTGTCTGCTTGACGACCCATCAGGTAAAAAGTCCATTAATATTTGATTTAATCGCTCCGGAAATGCGTGCAACCTCGCTCTACTTAACCCTGCTCAACTTCTTATACAGCTTCCGCGTTACAGCATCATTTTTATTTCATATTTCACCTATTTTGTAGCAACTTTCGCACGTTATACCGCCAATTCAGTCCGTTTAATTATTTATATGAGTATATATAATTATCGTGATTAGTTTATTTAGTAATGCAGTCAATATTCTCTGTATATACGTCTGAAACGAGTAATATCTGTAGTTTCTTCTTGTTCATCACTTGCAACAAGTGTTCTATATAAATGGAGAAATATTAAAGGAAAGTCAAACTATATAAAGAAATTTATTTCTCAATGGTAAGTTCAGTTTCTTCTTTTACTATTAGAGAACATTTGATTAAAAAAAAAAACAAAAAATATTATTTTAATTTAACGTAACTTTAATCAATTTCTTCGTTGTCACTGCTCAGTATAATCATCCGAGAACGTTTCTTCAATGGAATGATATCGCCTTCACTTTCAGAAAGTTTTTCTTCATTTAAAGTTCTTGCATCTTCTTCCCTCTTTAAAAAATCTGTAATTTTACTTTGCTTGCTGGTTCTTACCAGGTCATTATCATTTTCTCGGTATGGAGCTAGACAGTTTTGCAGCTCCCTTTTAAATTTTCGGCTTCTTTCAGCGGAAGGGTCTGCATTCAAGAAAAATGACTCGAGATTTTTAGCTAAGCTTAGGCCTTCTTGTAATTTTTTAATGTTAAATTATTAACTGTACAATCTACATCAGTGCTAGTGTCCTCAGAATCGATTTGATTTACAGCTTCGGATGACATTTCCTTCAAATCCGCTTCATCAACTTCTCCTTCCATAAATAAATCTTAAACGTCTTTAATAGCCATATCCGCAAAACCTTCGCCTCCGATTGATTTAGCAAGTTCTAATGTTCCATCAATTTCTATATTTTTAAGACGGCAAGCCTTGCCACGGCTGTAGAAGTACAGTGCTGTACAAAGGTTTTTGCAATTTTCTTATCGTGTTAGAGCAAAACCGTGTTATAGGATGCCGTGTTGTAGGAGGGTTCCCGCAATTTATGAATCATGTTATAGCGAAACCGTGTTGTTGGAGGGCTACCTGTATATGAAGAAGATCACATTTATCTACTGACAATCGTTTCATATTTTATTAACCAATCGGATCACTCGTACACAATCTCTCAAAAAAGAATCATATGTTTGTAATACACACATACTATATTCATGCGCACGCAATCAGTCATACGATTGATGGTACACGCTTCAAATCAGAATAACTTGTTTGTAAGTGGACCAAACGACTTTAATTCCTCGATCAAGTTGGAAGGATCAGATAACCAGATCATATATAACGTAAATTTTGAAAAACACGGGTATAGCTGAATTTGCATAGAATCACTCCTTTTCCGACTATACCGTTGGTTACCGACCACCCTTTATAAGTACCGAATATTTAATCGAAGTTGGTAAGTTGGTTTGTAAGTTATGAACAAATAAGAATATAGAAAGCCATAGTTTTCACAATTTTAAACTTATTATTGCCTCCAATTTTTCCAATAATGATTTGCGTTACGTATCATTTAATCGTATCAACTAATCTTTCTAGCTTGGCAGAGAATCTGAAGTTATTTGATCCATTTATAAAACAAAAATTGTTGTGATTGAACGTATGTGCCAGCAATTATGTGCGTCACTGTACACTCGTTCGAATAATATTAGTTTACGAATATCCATCCGCATATTGAGACATATTCGGTTGAAAGCATGTTAGTAGAAGGCACGTTCTGTTTTTAAGTACAATATCGCGCAACGAGCGTTCTACAGCTTTGCTTCAATTGCCTAATATTAATTTAATAAACATTACTCGTTGGAAGTTGTGAGTCAGTCACGCACCATAATGGTCGCGCTGTTATGTTCACAGGTGGGTTTAAAAAAGAAATAAAAATCAATTTTTATGGCTGCCTCTTTTTATCAAGTGTACATTTTTTATTCAATACCGACTACATAAATCGTAGTACATTCCACGATAAAATTTTGAGATTCTCCGACGATCGATATAATGTCAAAGTAAAGATATGAAAGTAAAGTATTTTTACCGATTGTCCACATTAATCGCTTAATGGATCCCCAAAATTTGTTGGTAGGCACAGTTTTACCGGAAACAAAATTCTTAACTAACAATAAGCAGAATAAAATATACTTGAAATCAATGTTTTATACGTCGACAAGAGCTATTCAAATAACAAGGATTCCTGTTGTTTTATCAGTTGATCCAGATCCGTTATACAAAAAGTGTTGCACTCAATTTATTCTCGTATACCGTTTAGTAAGTATATATCCAATCCGTTACAAATGCAAACAGTAATGTTTTATTTATATTATATTTTAAACGAATAGATCAAATTATAACAATTCGAAGTTACTTACTTAATAACGGAGGTTTATTTATAAAGCTATATCGTAGCCTCAGACGTTGGAGTTATTTAGTTGTTTGATATTCTAGAATACATACAGTCGGTGTGGAAAGTATTTGTACAGCGACCAATTTCAAATAAAACTGTGTGCGTAAACTTCAGTTATAAATTTTAAGAGAAAAAAGTGATTAATAAGTATTCTTGGGTATTTGTAGAAAAGATTTCGTGAAAATTAAATTTTATTTTCTTCAAGATTAACAAAAATATACATCCAGCCTAGATAAACGTAAGAAATAGACGCACAGAAAGTATTCGTACAGTTATGAATAATGAAAAATAAACTATAAAAATACAATATACTTTTTATATTTTAATAATTTGTAGGATTGTCTTGGGATTTTATAATAGCTTCGAGTCTTCTTGGCATGGAATTTACTACGTTAGATGTTACAGCCAGTGTTATTTTGTTCCACTCTTCTAATAAAGCGATTTTTAAACTTTCTTCCGATGAAATATTATGATTACGTATTTTTTTCAAGATAATCCCATAGATGTTCAATGGGATTGATATCTAGTGATTGAGGCAGCGTTTGCAAGTATTTTGATGTGTTGTATAATATACATTGCCTTGTATTATGTGCAGAGTGCTTTGGATCATTGTCGTGGGTGAATATAAAATTGTCTTTAAGGCCCATTTTATTTGCACTAGCATACAGATGTTTTTTCAAAATATCAATATGAACTGTATAGTTCATAATACCGTCAATAAAATGTACAGACCCCACTCCATTTGCACTCATACAACCCCAAACTAATACAGATCCACCGCCGTATTTTATCGTCGGTTGCAAATTTTCATTTCTCAATTGTTTATTTTTCTTTCTCCACACTTTAAATTTATTTTTAGAGCCAAATATGTCGAATTTGCTTTCGTCAGTAAAAATTACTTTATTCCAATGTTCGATTGGTGTATTAATATGTTGCTTAGCGAATTCTAATCTTTTCTTACGGTTAGTTTCGTTTACAAAATACTTTTTTCGTGCTACTCGACCATGATATTCGCTACTTCTTAAATAGTCACGCACAGTACTAGCTGACACACTTATACCGTTGTTGTTTTTAAGTTCTGTTGCAATTTGTTCGGCAGTTATACGTGGATTCTGTTTCACTTTACGAATAATTGATCGTCGATCATACTCGTTTATCTTACGCGGACGGCCGCTTCTTCTTTTATTTGAAACTGTTTTTCGTTTTCCGAATCTGTCAATTATACTTTGAATAGTAGATTTTGCTCTAGTCACTATGGTGGACATTTCACTAAGTGATTTACATTGATTGTGTAATCGAATAATAATTTTTCGATCTTCTTCCGTCGTTTCGCACCTTTTATGACCCATGTTGTAGTATATTACAATTTTCAAACTTGCTTCTATTAGTACTCTGTACAAACTAATCATCTTTGTTGTTATTCGTCACATTCAGAAGTTCATGTTATGTTTATATCTCAAGTAAGCGCAAGAAATGAGAGGCGTACGAATACTTTCTGTGCGTTTATTTCTTACGTTTATCTATGCTGGATGTATATTTTTGTTAATTTTGAAGAAAATAAAATTTAGTTTTCACAAAATCTTTTCTACACATACCCAAGAATATTTCTTAATCATTTTCTTCTTTTAAAATTTATAACTAAAGTTTACGCACACAGTTTTATTTGAAATTGGTCGCTGTACGAATACTTTACACACCCGACTGTAACT
>CM052083.1:17797040-17809758 GCA_028453745.1 Agapostemon virescens | reverse complement strand
TTAATTAATATGTGAACACCCCGCTTTATGTGCGTAGATTAACAAAGAAAACATTATAAATTTGTTAACCCTTAACGCTCCAATGGCTTCTCTGAGGAGACACTAAAAATTGCCATACTATTATTTGAAACAGCTTTTGTATCACTATATTTGCGTTTAAGCAGTCGGTAAAAATTCAAGTGTTGCACGCATGAGTTATAGTAATAAACTTTCTATGAACGAAAGGTAATAAACCACATACAATGACACTATTATACATTAAAAAAGTATCTCGATTTTGGAATTAAAATTGTTTGGAGTGCTAAGGGTTAATTTTGTATTTAGAGGATTAATTAATATGTGAACACCCCGCTTTATGTGCGTAGATTAACAAAGAAAACATTATAAATTTGTTAATTTTGTATTTAAAGGATCAAAGTATTTAAATGATGTTCCGTTTTTATTATTTATTCGTTTTGTATTCATTTAATGATTTAATTTTCTACTCGATTCCATCTGAGTATTTTACAGGTTTAACCTTTAAGTTACAACCAGTAAACTGGAGTTCCATACTAATTAGAAATTTTATGAATTTACTGAAATTACAGCACGAAACAGGTCATCCGCTTGTGTACATAGCCCCACGTGATTTCACTTCTTTTGGAAACGTCGAAAGGTTGTGAAAGCACAATCTGGTTTAAGTTCTCAGTGCAATAACAGCAAGAAAAATGCGTCATACTTGTTTCTATCCCTCTCTCCTGACGCAAATGGAAAGTCTAGAATCATAGTTCCTCCTTCGTAAATGCGCGGCCTGTGAACTCTATGTCGAGCAGTCCATACATACGTCCTTGCGGTGTCGTGTTTCCGTAAACGTGAAAATTGTCACTGCAGAGACTACACGTCGGAATGAATGTTTACATTTCTTACAGAATTTCAATCCGTGATTCTATGAATTGAATGAACTGTGAAAAATGATTTCTCGAGTTTTTCGCGACCTTAAAATTCAAACAGAGTAAAAAATGTGTATATATTTATGTTAATAACAAGCACTAACAAGGATGTAAAGCACTGAAGTATATATAAGGTACTTCATTGCTTGTTATTACTTCATATCATTCTTGTAACAAATTTATTTATTAATGAATAGATCTGCATATGAATAAAAGAACGAAAGGAATCAATTTTTATCATGTTTTGAACTAGTGCTTGAATATTTTTTCTCTATCCAATTGCTTACTACAAATGTGTTTCATTAATTTATAGTTCTCTTATTTTCAGTACTAACAGTATAACATTCAAGTATTGAAAGTAATATAGACACGGTGTGTTCGAATTGGTAAATTTTAACGAAAATGATTGCATAAAATGACCGTTGTTGCCAAATTTCAGAAATCGTTTACGCTCCAAATACTGAAAAAATGACAGAAACCAAACGCATCCATGCATTACCACTTTCTCTCAAACCTTCGACACGGTCAAATTGAAATAGAATCGGTATCATTTTATAGAGTGAACCATTGAATCGATCATGACTTATACCTATCCATTTGTAAAAATATACATACGTTTCGTATGTCCAATAATACCATCGACTAACAATTTCACTATTTTATGAACTTGTTTTCACGCAGCAATAATATTGGAACAATTACAATGATTACAACACATGATTACACATATTCGTAGAAGATCTTATGTTACTATATTTTCGGAGATTTGTTAAACGGAATTTATTTTTCTACTTATACTTTCTTTAACATTAATAATAATAATAATAACAACGACAACAATAACAATGATATTACGTTTAACACGTTGACTGCCAAGCGAATTTAGGCGCTTTGAACCAGTTTCATTTATTTCGTTTATAGAAACGACCAACGTTATCAAAAAGAATTGTTAGTTACTGGATAACGAAATTCTCACCTCACACTACTATCTGGTTAATTTCGATAGGAATAAATTGCTGTTGGATGTTGTTAATTTAACGAATTTAAATCATTGTTAAACAATAAATTTAATCATTGTAAATTTAATCATTGTTAAACAGCACAATGCTGCCGGTCACCGGTGACCACCATGGCGTTCAACGTGTTAATAAGATTATCCACATCATCTTTCTATGATATCACTGTATTGCACAGCGACTTAATTATAAACTTGCCTTAACGTACTGATTGGAGTTTTGTTATCCTATATCGTTACTAGAGAAAATATCAACATTGAAATCATGGTTTCGCACTATACAACTTTACACAAGGAACACTTAAAGTGTGTTTAAAATCAAATATTGTAATAAATGCAACAAGCTATTGTATTAAGCAAACAATACGTACAATATTGTACAAGATATTTCAGAATGTTGCAAATTCGATACATAGACCGAATGATTTGTGAAATGAGACCATAATGAATTTTTCAGTTACTTGCTATAATATTCATTGGACACAGTACCATTTTTGCACTTCTTTTTTCTGATGTGGAAAAGTGATGTTGATTTCTTGTTGATTGATATACAGAAAAAATTTATTTCTAATATATAGTAACAATAACAGAAAAGTATGGGATAAATTAGACAAAAAATATCGGATGCCATCAATAAATTCAAAAATAGAATTACAAATGACACTGCAAAAAGAATGGGATTTTCTTTCTTGAAAATATTTAAAAAAAGAGTTTTTTTACTATATTCAAATAATGAATGAAAAATATGGTAACTTTTGTATAAAAATGTGCGGTAATAACAGTGAAATGTCCTAAGAAAGACATGGTCTATTCGACGAAGTACTATTGAATAAGAATCTACTGGTGACGTCTGTTCATGATTTACCGTTTCTACCATTTCTACATCTACCGCAAATACTATATAGAACGCGCGACCTCGACAGATTTTAAAACTTGTTTTTCTCAAAAGCAAAGCATTCAACGAAAAAAATATAATCCTTTCTCTTTTACATGTTTTTGCAGAATGTAGAACTAGTACCTTGCCGATTGTACTACAATTTCGGAATCAACCTGTATAAGTACGCGAGATATACGTTTATTATACTCTCTTTTGACTCTTTTAACCGTTTGAGTGCCAAAGAGCGATTTTGCGCTTCTTCTGTGTCGCTCGAACAGCGACAGGGCTTTAGGCTGCGAAGCCGATAACCGCGACACGCTCGGTTTTCGTCGATGCGCGACTTTACGGTTACCATTCCATTTTAAGAAAAAGTAAAAGAATGAGACAGCTGGTAAAAGAACGAATTTTAATTTCAGTCGAGCATCTGTATGCAAATATCATTAAAATGTATAAATAAGACAAACGCTATTGCGCCGCTTGGCACTTTGGGAGAGGGAATAATACAAGCGAAAAAGCGCTCCTTGGCACTTTTGGACGGGAAAACAGCAAAAACACGTGGCACTTAAACGGTTAAAGTAATAATTTTGAACCGACAGTGTCATCGATAACATAGTATAATTTCTTTCTAAATGAAAAAAAGTTCATGTGGAACAACTTACATTGTACACGTGTACGTAAATACATGTAAAGGAAAAATCCTAAAAAATATACAAAATAACCTACAAAAAATGTAACCCCTTTAATCCGGAACAATGGTGTATTGTTGTTGGCTACAGTTAATCATGCACATACCAAACTACATCGCGATATGTCGGTGTATCCCTTCACCCCCCTCCCCGCACCACACTCCTTCCAGTTCAAATTATCGTATTTAAAGAAAATGTATCGTTCTTTGACACTAATACGGTTCACTAAAACATTTCTTTCTAAAGATATAGAAGGTGTTTGCTTGTTTTCGACTATTCTTGACTGCGAACTCTTTTAATAGCAACAGAAACAATATAGACTCATATATCGATCGATAATATATCGTTAGACAGTACTAAAAGAATTAAGCGTAGGCCACATGTTTTCAATGTTGTACACCAATATATACTTGTACCTTAAATCATTTTTAACAATTCTTGCCTTGTGGATCGCTACCTTCGCTCGAAGTTCACTACAAATTGTTCATTCATTACAATCTATTCATCCGATCACTAATTATTTTCACTCGTTCCAATTCAGTTAAATCATATATTCTACCTTTTTCTGCAAGGTTTTGACAATTCCGTCGTAATAAAGGGTGTCGCAAAATTCACGCAGGAAGTAATTTTCATAGAAAACATGGGTTTTAAATTAAAAGTTGTGAATTTTTATTGATATATAAAGTATACAGTGTAGGGTTACGTATGTAATAGCATATCGGATAAATGGCCTCCACGGTTTTGCTGGCACATACGCACTCTTTTGACGAAATATTCCATGACCGTTTCATTGATACAGCGCTCAATTTCCTCCTTCAAGGCGTGGGTGATCGCGGACTTCTTGGCATAAACCTTGGCATAAAAAATCCCAAACAAAAAGTCCAATAGGCCTTTCTGAGCCTTTCTGAACACAAAGTACAAAAATGTAAAAATTTTGAGCTTTATTGCAAAAGTTACGATTTTTCGCTAAAAATTTCGACTTTATAATGTAAATTGAATGGAAAAAATGCAACTATTTCGGAATTTTTTGAGTTCATCGACGAAATTTTATCATTACCTTACGAAAAATCACCTTAGGAGCTCAATTGGTCCAATAGATCGTTCTGTGTCGTGTACACAAGATTCAGAAATATGATATTGAGAAAAACGCGTTTAAAGTTTTTCGACTGTTAGAGTAGTAGTTATTGAACACTTACTTCTGGAGGAAACAAATCCGTTATACCAGGGCCATATAGTAAGCCTTCTGTGGCTTCAAAAAAATGATTTTGCTCCATTTGGTGCATCCTACGAGAGATTCGTGGCTCTTTTGTGCTGCTTTGTCTGCGGCGTTCCTGTCTCGTTATGCGCTGGGCGTCATACGTATCGGCAAAGAATTTGCACTGTTGCTCGATATTAATATTTAATACATTCATTATTTTTAATATAGCTGAGTAGCCCTCGTTAAAAATGCCAACCGCAATAAAGGTGGAGGTTCCGATAATTTTTGCTCTGGAATTTAGATGCTTTGGATTTAGGCGCCAAATCGTAGAAATGAAACTTTCATTGCAATTCTGTGTGTGTCCACCTGGTTAATAAATCCTCCTTTGAAAATTCTTCATATATCGGTTTTAAATGTTTAAGGACATCTGGATGAAGTGGACTAGGATGATTAAAATTATCTAATTCACCTTTCGCTTCAGCTTTGCGCCACTTACACCTGACGCTTACCTGTTCGGCTAGCTGTATCTCCCAAAATACATAAAATTTTGCTCCGTAACTTTGTACATGTATTCTAGACACATACTGGAATCAATTTCAAACAAAAAAAAAATGGAAAATTTTCATCTAATAAAGTGTATTCCCCCCTTAAGTCGGCTTGAGTTGCATGCGCATGACGATTTAGAAGCTGTAGTTTCCGGCAAACGCGTTTCCATGAATTTACATATTCCTTGGAAATGAATAATACTTTTCAAACTCTAAGGATCGATTCCAGGCTAGACCCTTGTTTCTTATGCGACATCGTCGGATGCTCTGAAAAATTCGTATTATACAGATTCTTAAATGTTTATAATCTTGTTAAAAAAGTACCATCGTATTCTGGAGAATCTACAAAATTTTTCTACGTAAAAATCATTTATCTATCTTTTCCAACAGAAGCAGAAAAAATTGCAAAAATTCAATGTGTTAATTATTTTTCAAAATTAAATTGATGAAAAAGCGAAGCTGAAGGGGGGCAAATGATTTTCGGATGCTCCGTACGTGTTCTGCATATGAAAGTCTATAAGAACGTATAGAAATGTTCTTTTCTGTGATAAAATAGTCGTTGACTAAATAGTTGTTAATAAATAGTCGTGCTATTATTTTGTCCCATCGATCATTCTTGTTTACTTTTCTCCGAAATTTAATAATTAATACACTGGCTATACTATTAAAACACAGTATTTGAAGGTTCGCTATCGTTTTCTTACGAAGGCGGTAAACTTACGTCATCGTTCTTTAAGGGTATGCCACCGACGTTCATTCTATTGAAAATAAAATGTCAAGTGTTCGATACTCTTCTTAGTAAGTACATACGCAAATATTTTTTCCTTGTTAACACTATAACTACCAAACCAGTCATTTTGACTGGTCCCCAGTTTTTTCTTTCGTATTTATTGAAGTAATAAAAATCTTACCAACAGAAATTTTCAGATGTACTTCTGTAATGACATACATGTGACAGTAAGAATTCTATGAAATTTTAATAGATGCAGTCTCGTTATTATTACAAAGCAATGTATATCGTTGGATTTATCGTTCGGTAGTTCTAGTGTTAATTACAATATATGGTATGCTTTTCAATCTAAGCTTCTACATGTATCTATATTTTTTCCTGAGTGTCCTATGAACAAAACTCTATAAGATTTACTACTCTGGAAAAATGGAAGATTACGTAAAGAATATAGTTGGCAATTCATTTTTCTGTTTGTAAGTAGAATTTTTATAAAAGTCATTGGTTTCTCGTATCATATTAATAAATAACAAATCTCTATATGTTTATGAGTTTGGTGCTTTTATTTATGTGCGTAGCACTTCTATAGTAAAGAAAACAGCAATAATCAAATGTCATTGAACGTACGTCATCTTACGAGATCTTACTTTAGCATTGTCATTCAAAAAATAAATGTGACATAATTGTTGCGATGAATAATTAAATAGTACAAAATGTCGGAATTCTTCCTTAGAAAAGTGAACTTGCTATTCGCAAGAACGTAAATGTCACTGAATCTAAATTAGGAAGATAATCTCAGCGTTCAGAAAAAGTTTGTTATTTTCTAGTTGGAACCGAATGTTTTTATGAACAACAAATTAACGTTATTAAGATCGATAGGTCGATAGAGTTAATGCTATCCACGCGTCACTTCTGGAATTACACAAAAAAAAACATGTGTAATAGACAAAATTCTTTTTATCCGTATGTTTATTTACAAACATTGTTCTCGACTTTATAATTATTGTATTTTTTCGATAGACGATGTTGATTTGAAATTTTGGAAAACAATTCAACCATAAGATATAAGAAAATTTTGATTGAATTGTAATATAATTTAAATATTAAGTATTTTGTATCTTATATTTCTTCCAACACCTAGTGCTAATCATAATTTATTAACGTTTCATACTAATAAGTTAATTTCAGCAAGCGAGATTAATTAATTGTTGAAAATAAAGTTTTGACTATAAAAGCATTGGTTTCGTATTGCTGGTTTTCAAAGAAATGGTAAAGATTTAATAAACATTTATAAATTTTCATTTCTTCATAATTCTTCTTCGTAAAACCATCACTCGTTACATCAGCATAGAAAAGTAGCCACGTTGTAATATGAATGTAATAATTATTTTCACGTCATTTTTGCAAGCCTTTTACTACAGTTCATACTTATTCTGATTAATTCGACAATATAAACAGTAGCAACAGTTCAAATTATGTGATGTATTATACTGCGAAGTGGTGCGGCAGATGTTCTTACCAAAGGTTTCCAGATTTAATTGTAGTTGGAAATCAATATAAATATTATTTACAAACTTCTTTCGTGACTAATCACTATTTAAATGGCACGTTACTATTTGACACTAATTTCGTGTGTTCGAGTGTCGGTTCTACTATTTGTCTCGTATTAATTGAAATTACTCCTGATTTACATATAATATAAGTAATCGATGGTATGCTTACGCAAATCCAAATAACCGTGTTTTATATGATGCAACCAATATTGGAGCGTTGTTTACCTGTACCAATGCAGCGAATGTCAATCAATTAATAAACGACGTAGAACGAAACGGTCAGTGATATTAGGTTGGGGAAAAAGAAATCCATTACTTTTACACGAACTTCGAGGCTTCATTTAACATGTTTCGGATTGTCCGATTTGGGTCAAATATGCACGTTTTGTTCTATAATTTGTTGCTATTTTAAAAGTAGCTTCATAATGCCTCTCTCATAGAGGCCTTGGTCCCTATTGGCGAAAAACTCTAGTAATCGATTTTCAGAGTCTTCTCTTTGTGCCAATTTCTTATCACTAAGGAATTTTTGCAATGCAAGAAAAACATGGTAATCGCTTGGTGCCAGATCCGGACTATATGGTGGATGTATCAAAACTTCCCAACCAAGCTCTCGGAGTTTTTGGCAAGTCACTATAGACGTGTGTGGCCTGGCGTTGTCCCGATGGAACGCAACACCTCTCCTGTTGGCCAATTCTGGCCGTTTCTGTTCAATCGTTAGCTTCAAACGGTCCAGTTGTTGACAGTAGAGATCCGAATTTAGTGTTTGACCATATGGAAGTAACTCATAATAAATGATTCCTTCCCAGTCTCACCAAATGCACAGCAGAACCTTTCTGGCCGCTAGTCTCGGTTTGGCCACCGTTTGAGCTGCTTCACCGTGCTTTGACCACGATCGTTTTCTCACAATGTTGTCGTATGTGACCCATTTCTCATCCCCAGTCACCATCCGTTTAAGAAATGGGTCGATTTCATTCCGTTTGGCCAAGGCTTCGCAGATGGAAATTCGATCCATCTTGTTTCTTTGTGTTAATTGGTGTGGCACCCAACATCGAGCTTCTATTTAAATCCAGCTTTGTGCAAATGGTTTAAAACTGTTTTACGGTCGATCTTTAGCTCCTGGGCGATGCTACGACTGCTAACATGTCGGTCAACTTCGATTATTTCTGTGATTTTATCGACATTTTCGACGACGGGCCTATCTGTGCAAGGTGCATCTTTAACATCAAAAATACCTGAACGGAATTAACGAAACCAAAATTGCACGCAATTGGCTGTTACAGTATCGGCATCATAAACACTATTCACAATTTCAGCCACCTGGCTTGCATTTTCGCCTTTATCAAAGAAAAACTGTAAAATGTGCCGAATTTTCTCTTTGTTGACTTCCATTTTTAGCACCCTGTAACTCACAACTGACTGGACGAAACAATAAACAGCAAAAGAATCTTTTTAATTCGAAATGTCACCTTTCCAACGAGCATAAATCTGTAATTGTTTGATCGATACTTTACGAGATATCAATCAGTACAGCCATCTACCGAAAAAATAATGGATTACTTTTTCCCCAACCTAATATTATGTTATCGATATCAACTGTTTCGTCCTACACTTCATCTTATTTTTCTCTTTTATAATGCAAATGTATTTTTATTTTGACAAATTAATGTCGTGTCACCACAATTTTTAACAAACACTACAAATAAGGAAGTTCACTTGCAATTTCTTTAGTCTATATATGTTTTCAAAATCATTTGGTAGTAATTCAGATTTTAGTATCTATCGCATCCTACCAGTATACATTGGTTTTAATTAGATATATCATTGTTAGTATCAGTATTATTATCATTGTTAACACTAGTGTTGTGTATAACAACATTATTCTACAACCACCGCTTGTGTTGCGTCATATCCGATTTCAGTTTGGATTTACGCTACGGTCGATTTGGGTTTGTCATTTTTGAGAAGTTCCCTCAGTGCTTCTTCTGCAAATTTAATACTTTACGACTGCGGGTACGACTGGAAACTATCAGCGAGTTTTCGTAAGGAAAAGTCGGCCGTACCGCTCTCAATGGCACTTGACATAGCATAGGCCCACCTATGCCCCATTATTTATGGCCCAGGTCTTAAAACATTTTTTTTTTTTTATTTTTATTTGCAAGGAGTTAACAATATCTACAGCAGGCGCAAAGAAAAATACTAAAAACTAAAGTACGACTAAAAGAATGAAGTAGGAACATCTTTAGTTCTTCGCTTTATGTCTAGTATCATGGTGGGAGAATTGAAGAATGGAAGAATGTCCTTAAAATAACAATGCTCTGTCAGACGAGATTTGAGACACCATAGATCCGGTTTGTCTCAATGAAAAAAGAACCTTCATATATCAACTGGTATAAATTATTGCTCAGTCTAGACACCCACGTCGCATCCCACCATTCCAAAAAAATAAACACGATATCTTTACACATTTTGGTTGTACCATATTTCGTGCAAATTTGCGGATACCCTTATAAGTATCAACCATTAAATCACCAAATACATTTAAATATGTATATATGTATGTATATGATATATGTAATGAATGGGAAGGTATAACGACGAGATAGTAACACTGACAAACTCCTTGTCGAAGAACTATTCAAAGATGGTTGATAATGCGTTCTTTGTCCATACAAATAGATCTTCAAATATCGTTTTCAATTCCCTTTCTAAAAAGCAAACACTGAATTATTAATGTGTGACGTTTAAGCAATTATTTCGAATTATTTTATTACCGTCTCCAACGCACATTATAGTATTATAGTATCTTTTTCAAACACTCAACAATCCAATATTTTACAGTTGAAATAATGTAATTATTAATAGATTTCTTTTTATGACAAACGAAATATCAAACCGAAATATGAAAATACTACTAACCGGTATTTATCGGTAGTTCTTCTGTTTCAAGCACGAATTAAAAAAAATTTAAGGATGGCCCGTTATGACAAGATAAGACCTGTATTTTTTATAAGCTACACGATAATAAACTAGTTGAATGCATAATACTAATAGTATAGTTAACAGTGCTACCGTAAATACGCATAAATGCATTTAAATTGTACATTGTTTCATACTTATCGTAATAATAAAATTTTTATTTTAAAAAGTTCTCCGATGCAGCGAGTTGTAAAAAGTTACGAAAAAAGAACTGACGAGCTGTAAATGTTTTATCATCAATTGCCTTTATTGTATAATAATATAATATCTGCGACAAAGATGCATAAAACTTTTTAAATACTATAAATGAATGAGAACAACAAAAATCACTGATATTAGTAATTATTTATGTATGTGGTACACAGTAGGTTAGACAGTATTTTGAGCGTGTGTTATACAAATTAATAATAATAAAAAAAACTAATTAATGGACGCTATTTGTAAAACTTAAATGCGTTGCGTTTCAATCTTCCGTCACAATCGGCACGAACTTTCTGGACAACCCAATACAACAAATCAGTGAGAGGTGTCTGTACTTGATCTATAATTTGTACTTGTATTTGTTCAACACCTTATATGAAACCGATAATAATAGTATCACGTTATGAATTAAAATAAATTAGATCTGTTTCATACGATCATTTAATTATTTACGTATGTATGTAGTATTCAAGTAATTGTCATTTCAAGATTAAAACCGGTGATCGCGTATGTGTATATATCTATTAAATATATATGTATATATATATATATGAGGATATTGTAATATTATAATATATCAGGAAAATGTTTCTTGTGATTTTCACAGACGCGAAACGTGGTTAAACACTAAATGCATGCGCTAATAAGTAGTGAAAGTATAAGTGCTATCAGTCTTCGTAGTTCGATCTCTTTTGCTTAAAATTTTTTAACGTAACGTATCTAGGTTCCAACGAACTTAAAAGCGTTTTCATTTCACTTTTATAATTTTACAATTTAACAGGTGATAAGTTTACTCTTCATACAGTGACGTCACCAGTTGTAGTAACTTTCTATTAGCATTTTCTTGTTTAAACTATAATGTCCACAGAAGAAAGTATTTGTCCAACCAATTTAATCGTTTACAGCAGCTTTTACTATTAATGAAAGTCTGACTAATGAAACTAAGTAACTATAAATTTTCAACGCGTACAATTACCGAGAAACGTGTAGGTATATTATATTTGAATTTAACAAATGTACCAACATTCTAGGATTTTGAAATAAATTTTTAATTATATGCGCATTATTTGTTTGAATAAAGGAATGTTCAATAATACATAACGTACCTACAGAAAACCAAATATACATGAAAAAATACTGATTCTTCATTTTATTAATTAAAATGCATTTTGTAAAATAAGTTGAGACAATTAAGAACATTGCTTTCAATAACTGTGACGTTGCCTTTTTCCCCAGCTACGAAAACAGGAAATCAGACAACTCGGATTAACATTAACACTAAACCTACCGAGCATTAAAATTGACTAGCATACATTGTCTCATAAAAATGACAAGATATAATTTATTTAGAATTTCTCAGATTTTTATTGCAATATTATGATTGAATAAATAAATCTACCGAATCGACTCCTACGAAGGCAATTTTATAACTTCAATAATAGTGAAATAGGAAATCTAAAAAGGGTCATTCGACCCACTGTGATAGGTTTAGTGTTAACAGACCTTTAGGCCGGGTCCGCAAGGGCCATACAAACATGGTACATTCAGCACAAAACACGATAGCCAAAGGTTCGATTCGGGCTCCTGGAGTAGTCTGAAACAGACCACGAAATGAATTTATTACAGTTTGGTACTAGATCGTTCTACATCTTACAATTCGTTTATTTTATCGATGGTTTACAAATGATACGGCCACGCGACCGTACGCGAGAACCCACACACTTTATACAATTTTGGCAAAAG
The DNA here is from genome assembly GCA_028453745.1 of Agapostemon virescens. Taxonomy (NCBI): domain Eukaryota; kingdom Metazoa; phylum Arthropoda; class Insecta; order Hymenoptera; family Halictidae; genus Agapostemon; species Agapostemon virescens. Next base: position 17,797,308 of record CM052083.1, on the reverse strand, counting down.
TGTTCGTACGCAGCGCGTGTTGTCAAGAATCGTATTACACGATGATACGATAGAGCGGTACGTTACAAGATATTGCCAATGCGATAAATCGCTATGCGCAAACGTTCGACGCAATTACAAAAGGACAATCACGAGATTCCCTAAAGCACAGCTCGAATCGACACGCGGTGTTCGCGCGTTCACTCGCAAGGACACGGTCACGGTCACCGCGACATTATCAGACTGAAATAAAGGGTGTCCCAAAATTAACGCAAGATTTGAATTTGCC
>CM052083.1:17771041-17796540 GCA_028453745.1 Agapostemon virescens | reverse complement strand
GAGAATAAATTATGTGTCTGAATATTTTTGCAACGATAAATTTCTACATAATTCAGTTCACCGTTTAGTATTAAGAAAAGTATGTTCAACAGACAGATAAAATTTATGTTATTACAAACTACAGTGAATGTTCTGTTATATTATAAAACAATAACTCCAAATTCATTATTGCAAACGATCAAAACTAGCAACAATTTTTTGAATAGCACCATGTCCGAATATTAATAAGAGTCACTGTATCTATCATTGAACGAGTAGAGTTTTGCCTAAATTGACATTTTCTTCAAGGTGCTCGTCATCCATTCGTTCACGTGGTACTGACCGTTCTCACGATAAAAACCCGTAATTATATGGGACACGCAAATTGCTCTGAAGTCTATACGTGCGAAACAACGCCCTTGATCCGTTATTATTCGAAACTGAGTACCGAACACGGATAGCCTAGACAGCCTAGAGATTTCGAGAGTTTGTATATAATACAGTTATCGACAACTTTCGAATATACTTTGACATGTGCTCAAATCGATAATATTCGTAGACTTTCTCTAGCGTTTTCTCTCAACAGAGCTGCATGATCGACTTATGAGCATGATTTATCGCGGACTACCGAAAATCTCGCGGCACAATAGGAACACAACGTGAACGATTATTTTCTTAGTTTCTTATTTTCTTTCTAACTCTAGAATGCAAGATACTTGAATGAATTTCGTAACTTTTGGCAACATCAGAGCAAAGTTGACAACCCCAGAATTTTGAATTAATCAATCTAATTTCCTCATCCTGCGACTGTTCAGTAAACACATACAGTGAGACACGAAAGTATTCGAACGCTCTCAAATAAAAAGTTTATTCAAACTCTTCTTTATTAAGGAACACTCAACAACTTTAGAATCAAAAAATAAAACCAAAAAGGACTAACCAAATGGTAACTGCATTTGCTTACGTACCTATGAACTTTGCAGCTATTCATACGGCATCGTCCAGTTACAACGGTTATGCCACTGTCACTGGTGTTTCGTAGTATATGTATAATACAGTAGAATGTAGCCCTCGCCATCCTAGCGAAAACATACGATGATTTTTCTTGAATTGGAAGTCGTTGCAATCTTTGCATTAACGATCGTCATAAAGTTAATCTTAGCCTTTCTTTTATTACAGTACAATGTTTACATTTCAAATTAGAAAGTGCTTTCATCTCTTGCAATAATTTTCTTCTCGGTGTAACGTCGAGGGTGAATGAAAGTACAAGCTGTTTGATCGAATCCGATTTGTATGGATACATTTGCTGCTTATATATTATTTTCGGTGACTAAGTATTGGTCAATGATGGTGCCTGATTTTTGTCCTTTGTTTGGAGCGTTAGAGGTAGTAGGAGCGTGGGTTTTCCCGGTCAGTGGTGACGTAGTTCGGCGATGGGTGTCGTCAGGTAAAACATGAACGGTTTAAGAATTTTTACTTCTTTGTCTTAACACCTAGATCACGTTGTTTTTCATAATATTCCTTCCACAACAATTTGACTGGAATCGTTATTTGTTATCAACGACTACCCTAGAAATTTCCCTTGTTTACAGTAGATGCCAGGAAATATGCATCGGGGAGCGTTGATCTCCTTGGTAATCGTGATAGTATATCCTGTTCCGAGCATGTTTCCGATTCAATTCCTTTTGAGTTACCAAGGTGGCCTGCATATTCGCTGGAAGCCTTTCGAAACAACAACACGTCCGTAGCAACAACTCAGAAACACAATTATCTACTGCGCTACAAAGGTACCGTAGAAGTTGGGAAGGTTTCCGGTTACTAATTTTCTAGTTTTATTTTGGCTTTAAGAGGCTAATTTACTCCAATGGATGACGGGTTATAATAATGTCACAAATTCTACCAGTGCAACACGTTCCGCATGTCGGGCATCCCATACGTAACCAACTTTCGGGTCATCCGTTACAATTTTTAGCAAAACTTTTCTTTAGTACCCAAAACCGTAACTTTTGTAGGTGATTTAACTAATTTATTCAACAGAAATCCGATTTACAAGACAATTTGTCAAAGGTTCGGCGAAAACTGTTTATCATTTCGGTTCGCCTTTGTCTCCTTAAACAAACATAGGAATAGTAATATACAAACTTCTCGTTGATCGTATTTCACAGTATACAGGGTGTAACGCATTCTACACTTTGGATGGTTAGGCGTAAATGCTGCCTAGCAAATACAGAGAAAAAAATCTAATGCAAAAATGATGGTTCCCGACATATTAGTAACGACGAACGACTCGCATCGTTCTTTGATTCTTATCAATACCGTCCTCCAAACAAGACTTAAGCGGCTGTTCTGAAATTTCCGATGGACCGTGTCGTAAGATAGGAAAATCTTTTGATTTTGCGACGATAGATCTGATGGCAAAGAGTACGAAACACTTCGAAACGATCGGTAAATTTTACAGAGATATAAAGCGAGCAGTTCACGACGATCGGTGTGCTCTAATTTGTGACCTACATGATACAATTGTCGATCGCAGTGTACCTTCGATCATGTAGATCAGTCATGGTAGACTCGATGGCCAGAGGTTTCTCTGTTTACTCTGATCGACCCGTAAGTTGAAAAGATTCTGACTTAATCCATTCGAAACGATAAGTTCGAAACAAGATTCTAACTTTATAACTAGGCAGTCAAAAAGATTCTGACCGCTTTTTCCGAAGTCCGTTTCTTGCTCTCTTTGTTTCAACCGCCTCTCGAAATTAGAAAGGAAGGTTCCCCTACATTGTAAATTGTAGTGACCTGCTTATAGTGTCCCCTAATTGAATTGTCCTGCATTTCGGTGGAGATCACCGACGATCGCGATGGGGTCTGCGAGTCGTCGCCCGGACCAATACCGACTGCAGGGCAACAGGGCAACTTCTCGAGTGTCTCCCGAATGGGCATTGTCTCGTTTTCTCTAATACACCCGTCGGTGACATATGGCAATCAAATGTCTTCGAACTGTTCCTCGACACAGACAGAATAGTAATATGATAGAATGGTATAGTATAGAAAGTACAACAATTAACCCCTTAGCCTACGACTTATTTTACAGTAACGGTGACTAGACTTTCTTTGTCCTCCGTAGACCGACAGAAGGAGAAGATAAATTTGTAGTTATTGCGTGCCTAGCTATTCTCCAATGACCGTATACGATCAACAATTAAATAAAATGTTATTTCCGTTTAAAGAAAATTATTGAGATAGATGTTTAGAAGATTCAGTTCGAAATCTTGATCACTAGTCTGGCTCGTTGATGTAGGGCAAGGGGTTAAAGATTAAATCTTGTTCACACATACGTATTAACTTTCTTGATATATCATGACTTCTTTCTTGATACGAAGGAAGGAATGCACTGAAAAGAATAGTTTTTCATCAGGTTATTTTGTAATTTGTTTCAAGGTTACCTCTATGTCTCTCAAGAAAACGTCTATTTTTCTCTGTTGAATTTTGTAACAGATAAAAAAGTTATTTGATTATGCCTGGATTATGATCTTCGGATAACCGTAATATCTCTCCTAAAAGATATTTCTAAGAACCACCCTATAGCATTGTTGAAGCTCGCGTAGCAGATTTTAACATAGCATATTTTAACGTAGCTTCAAACGGTGCAAGTACACCGACAATTTTTACCTGCCGACACCCGGCCGGGCCTACGTCACCGCCGGCCGGGAAAACCCGCGCTCCCACTACCCTCGACGCGCCAAACAAAGGGCGAAAATAGCGAAACATCATTGGCCGACACTTGGTCACCAAATTTGTATATAAACAGCTCCTATATCGACACACATCAGATCCGATCGGTCGGCTCACGCTGACACTTGTACATACACAAATACGCAGAAATAAACTTCCACCCAAAAGTACAGGTTGGTCGGGTCTCATTTCAACAACATAAAGCTCCTTCCCATTAATTTGCGCTGGAGCTAGTACGTGCTCTTACAAAGCATTGTACTTGAGCGACCGACTCCCCGAACTGCGGGACGGACGCCTCAACAAGCATTATCGAGTTGAACAAGTCAACGACTTTTCACTTTATAATCAGACTCGCGTAGTAATCTCAAAATAAGTGATCACACAGCAATTTACACGTGATCATTAAAAATTTGTTTTCGTATATTCATTGTGTTCACGAATGTCGAGTAAAGTCTTTTTAATACGAAGATCTATATAGTAGCCTTTATTATTTTTTAGCGAATATTTTTGCCTAAAAATAGCCATGTATAATTGTACAAAGTTCCAAATCCGTTTAATAAATACCTCACAAATAAACATTCCTCGAAAATTGGCTTCTTCTTTCCCATTTGCTCGAGAATTCTCCCTTAACCGTTTGAGTGTCACGTGTCGTTGCTGTTTTCTCGTCCAAAAGTGCCAAGGAGCGCTTTTTCGCTTGTCTTATTCCCTCTCCAAAACTGCCAAGCGGCGCGATAGCGCCTGTCTTATTTGTACATTTTAATAATATTTGCATCCAAATGTTCGACTGAAATTAAAATTTGTTCTTTTACCAGCTGTCTCATTCTTTTACTTTTACCTAAAATGGAATGGTAACCGTAAAGTCGCGCATCGTAGCAACGGAAACCGAACGAGTCGCAGTTATCGGCTTCTCAGCGTAGAGCGCTGGCGCTGTTCGAGCGACATAGATGAAGCGCAAAATCGCTCCTTAGCACCCAAACGGTTAAAACAATCATTCATCGCCAAATATCACATATGTACAAACTACTCGCGAACTACTACCTTGTATATAAAAACTGTATTATTATGAGGTAAACTAAACAGTGATTCGACAATTATATTTAATTTCTCCACAAATATATCGCTTACGTTTAGCTACAGCATTGGCGAGTGAACAAAAGACTGCAACGACCGCATGGGGAGAACACTTCTTCACCAGAAATGTCTGAAGAATTCTATTTTGTATCGTAAATTCCTGCGCGGCAATTTTTCACATGCAAGGACACCACGTTGTTCTGAAATAACTTCGAAACAAAATATTATTAATTATTAATTGCTTATTACCGTAGATTTCCTATTTCAAATAGTCTGCTGCAAAATAATCTGGCGCGGTCAAATCAGGCGAACGAAAGGAAGTCAATTGACATCACCAAATTTTGACATTATTCGCGTTGAAAATGCATTCTTTAGAATGTTCATAGTTATACATACTGTAGGATTTATTGCTCGGTCCATAATCGAAATCACATGTGCTGTAGATCTTGAACAACCTCGGACAGAAAGAAATTTTCGAGCATCACACGATATCGTTCACTACTCACAGAAACCGCATTTTCGTTAACATCTTCGAAAAGAAATGGCCCGATTATGTCTCCAGCTCAAATTACACACGGTGCAAACTTTTTCTTTACGGGTGTGAAGGCCCGATCCAATAGCAACTCTCTTATTTATTTACGTTTCCAGAGATATCGAGTGTCAATGTTTTGTTGTATACGTGCTGTGTAACTTGTGCCAGGCTTCGTTACAACTCGAAGTGTACACAGCGTTTCAAAATTGTATATTATGCGTCGCATTTGCTTCGCCGAAAACACATGATGCACACCAAAATACTTACAAAACTTCTTTTGTGTTTTTTCTATTATCCATTTTCATAAAATGGTTTAATGAATAAAACACGTTTTTGGAGTGTCAACCCTCTCCCTAATGAATTTGCAGTATCCAAGCTACCTACGCGACAAACAAAACAAAATTGACAGCAAACACTGCAAAAAAGCACTATTTCGTTTGTTCGCAAATTTTTTCTTTTGGAAAAATTGCGGCCAAACGAAATAGTGCTTTTACATAAAAAATAAAACAATCTGTATATATAAAAATAGTGAATAAAAATGCTGAGTACCAGCTCTTTTTCATAGTTTAATAAGCACTTTTACAACTATTAAGCAGTGAAAAAACATAATTGTTTACAAGGATATTTACAGCAAAATCCTCAAAATTTTTTGCTCGTTTTCACGTAGTATCGCATTTTATGGAAAAATCGTACATTTTTTTAAATTGCGTAATGGAGCGATTCTGTGGAAGGAGCGTATGCTTGTATCGCAAAAAATACGTTGAATTAGAAAGCCTGTTGCTGGTGCTACTGGGGGATTGTAGGAAGTGGAGGGGAACACCGGAATGTGCCGGTGAAACTTCGCTAATTGAAGACGTTAAGGTAGTTTCAAGATCAGTTAGATTTTTTCAAACAGCTCATATTCCATGGAAAGACAGAACGTTAGGAGATAATTTCAATGTTCTCATCTGTCCTATGATTTCAATAACAAAGGAAGAAAACACAACGATGATCCATACACCGATTAATATTGTTCGAACAACTTTAAATGTTCAGTAGATGATATATTATACTCAAAAAGTAAAATTACATTCACCTTTTGAGACTCAGGGTTTAAATAGCCAGAATACTGGTTCAAAGTTACCCAAAGTTGCTTGGAATGTCATCGATACGAGAACGTGTGTATACATGTGTATATGTATTGCGCACATACGCACATTGAATTAATTTTTTGATGTTTCTATATATTTTTCTAATATTACAAATACTATGTGACGAAAATGAATATTCTGTTCATTCCTCTAAAAAATGACCCACTGTATTCGATCAGGATAGAAGGAGAACTGATTATTGCTACATCTGAGACACTATACTCTATAGAACGAGATGAGTCGGTATACATAATAAACAAAACACCAGCGGATTTTATTGATTAAATATTTTCTTATTTAACACTTTGACTGCCATATCACCCATATATGGGTGACAGAATTATTTGTCCATGTTTAAAAATAAATTTGTACGTTAATATATTCGTTGCAGTCAATTTAGTTTATATCTGGAGACTATAAGAAGGTTGAAGGATACCTATGTGCCAGACAATTCAAGTTTTCAATTGTTGCTGCATAAAATAAATTACTTTGATTTTATGGAATTTTTGAGATTGTTCGTTAGGCAGTTTAAGTGTTAATAGTGCGATATCGGTCGTATTCTACTTGAGTTATCAAATACATTTGTTTAACATTACTCACTCGACAGTTTCATATATTTATAAAGTTCTTCGAATCCTTTTTCGATAAATCGTAAATCTCGTTAATGTTAAAATATGTCCTTAATACGATGCTCCTCGACAGAAATATACATTATACAATATATTCTTCTGATTCTAATTTTATTGTTTTACAGTAATTATTGTAACGAAAATAGTAAACTCAAAGTCTTTTATTTGAACATTAATACGAAGGAATCGATTAACTATAATCTGCCTTAAATCAATAAAATCAGTTTAGCATTTTAGAAGAAGCACCTAAATTTAATTTAATACGAGAAGATTTTAAAACATTATTTAATAAAACACTTGATACGAATATTTTATATTCAATGATATAAAATTAAATTTATTGACCGTTCGAAGTCTACTTAAATTTAATTTTTGTAAATAAAATTCTGTTATAACTTATTTTAAAAGCGTGATGAAGATAATAACGTCAGATTTCTTTTATGGAAATTAATTATGTTATTTAAGTTCTGATCGGCGTGTACATTTAATAAAACAATATATCACCGTGAAAAGGGAACGAATATTTGTAATTATTAATGTTTCATTAATAAATTTGAACAATGGATTAATATTGCCTAAGTTTGTCCCCTATATAGGGAAATTATGTACTCCATAATTTGATAATGTTTTCTTTTATTTATAAAAATATAAGCGTAGACGATATTCGTGCAAAGCTTTCTACAAATGTTCGTATCTGTTTCGTCTGTAATCAGAATAATCATACTTCCTTCCTTCCTTCTTCCTGCATTGGAAACAGGAAGAAATTCTTAACTTTTCTAGAGAAACTTGAATTATCATAGGAACTTCTCGTTTTCTCCATCCATAGGAATGCACTTGTTACCTGGTTTCAGCTTAAGCGCCGCTCCAACTATCGGCTTGATTGCCGATATAGAACATTCTTTCAGTGCACCTGAAATAATCTTTTTCTTTTATCCAATGTTTTACTATACTATACAGTTAATTTTTTAACAAATACGAAACATACGAAATATACGAAACCACATATGGCAGAAATGTTTTAATTTAAACTGTTAATTTACGATACCTCGAATAGTACCTAGAGATAGACTACATTTAGATGAAATGTGAATCGAAATGCACTATTTCTCTTGACCGCGTTATGTTGCACTAAAAATATTGTATGTAAGACAGAATAGCACGACTGCAAAATATATGATTTATGTGGAAATACAAATATATACGTTGGCGCTACTATGGTCAAAACGTTCAACTTCTATAGGATATTTATTTACTACGGAGAAAGCAATAAAATTTTCAATTCGTCTATATTTATGAGCTAGCAATGCATATACAGCAGTGTACGAAAGTATTCGGACACTCTTCAAACCTAAATAACTTTTTTAAGATTGGACCAAACGTCTTGACTTTTCCTGAGCAATTAGTTGCATTGATTTAATAAATGATATACAAAATAAATTTTGTAAATATTGGAACTGATGTGAAATATATGACCAATAAAAAAGGAACTTTTTAAATATTTTTTATTTGAGCCACGCATAAAAAATTTTAAAGACGCATCTGGTAGATCTATGATAGTTATACGCATGCAGAAAAATTCATTAAAATTGATTGACGTACACACAAGCTACGTGCCATCGAAAATGGTGAAAATCGCAATTTTTCACGATTCGTGATCAGTTTCTGCTTAAACTACAGAAATTCTTACATCTTTCTACGCCTGCCATTTTTTCCCGAGTCAATCGATTTCGGTGAGATTTTCAGCATGTGTATAACTAACACAGTTCTGAAAAACGCATATTTTAAATTTTCATTACGAGTTGAAATAAAAATGTTTTAAAAAATGTCTTTTCTACTTTCCCACTTAATTTCTACCAATTAGAATTATTTCAAAATTATTTTTGCATATCATTTAGTAAATCAATGCTGCTAGTTGCTCCAGAAAAGTCAAGTCGTTTGGTTCAATTTCGAAAAAGTTATTTAGGTTTGAAGAGTGTCCGAATACTTTCGTGCGCTACTGTATGTTGTTAAATCTAGGGGATACTCGTGAATTTTCTAACAATTTATCTGTGTAAATGTTTACCTAGCACACACATTATTTTTTAAAGAGGTATCTTTAGACTGCTAGTAATAAATAGAAGTAATAGTAAATGGTGACGAATTTTAATTATTAAACGAAAATTACTCGGATACATATTACATATATAAAAATATTTTAAATACGAAGCAAATGGTTTTGAGAGGTGTATAGGTTGGTGAAAATATAATAGTTCCTTCATAGACGTGTAGAGGTAGCATGAAAATGGCGAACGTTTAATTTTTTTAATGGTATTGTATATTTTGTAGTGATCAATGTAAGATGCAGCTATTAATCTAAAAAAAAAGTATCACTACTTTAGAAAAATATAAATTTACAAGCGTATTACGTACAGTAGCATCGTCTTTGGATCGGTTGGTAAAGGTTTATAGAATGATCTCCTAGATCTCCGGATGTAACACCAATGGATTTTATTCTAGGTTAGATAAAAGAAAGAGACTGAGTCTAAGAACCAACAGCAGCAAACGATATGAAAGAGATGGTGATTGCGGCATTTAATATTATACTATTAGAACAATAGATGCTATTAAGTGTTAAGTATAACAAATTTGACAGAAAGCTACGAGTGTGTAAACACAATAAGAATCTAGCCAGATTTTTTAAACATTCGGTGGCGCGTTCGATGAAGCATCCATACAATTGTACATTTAAAATACAAACGCGAAAAGAACATCACAGTCCATGGAATCTTCTGTCGATCACAAATATCTCCAAAACAATCATTTTTAGTCGTAAACAGACAATAATTTTTCGGAGAGGATATCGCGAGCTACGTCGATTAGAAAAATAAATGAAAAATTATGATTCCGTTAAAAGACCACGTATTTCTTATTTAAACTATTTTTTCTATAACATACACACAGTTTTAAAGTAATTACGATATTATTTAAACATTGAAACCAGTCATCCTGTATATGTATATATTTATTATACTGTATTTATATTTTAATGTATTTATTATGTAGTATATATATAATGTATTTATTATAATGTATTAATATTTTTTTATGTATGTGTGTTAACCGATACGAACGAAAAGTTCCTTCTTAAGGTTGAACTCTAAGAACAGTGATATATCCGTGACAAGTTGCCGTATACTAATTCAGCCTCATTGACAAGTGCCAGTTCAAATGGTTCCTTCAATGTCACTCGTACCTTTCTACTTCTCCAATCTCTCCATACCAGACTGATTAGTCGCAACTATCGCCGAGAGTTTCTCTCGGCTGAATCGACTCGAAAAGTTTCGAGAGAACGGATCCGATCTCCATTACCACCTGCGACACCGTACTCAACCACTGCAACGGTGGAGCTAGGCTATAGCGGTTATAGCCGTAAAGCGTGTGTGCGATAGGAAAGGATCGGTAGGAAAGATGCACAACATATAACAGTGAGGTGACTTGCCTTCTACCATTTGTTCTACTAACCCACTGCGCTTCTACTCATGCCGTCATATATTACGGCTCGATCAAATATTTTTCGATTGGCACGCTTTTCTTGGTTTCACCTATTTAAACTCAATAAGACGTCGCACAATCGATGTTATCTTCTCTTTACACAACGTTCTCGAAGTCATACGATATAATAGGGTAAAAGAACTAAATGTTTCAGAAGGACAAGATTTTTTAGAAGAATATATAAACAATATAACTTCTGGTATAGTCGGCGCCTAATACTACTGTACTTCATACGTAAAAATTCAATACCCACGCTCAATACGTAAATTATGTTCATCAAACTTGTTTACCTGGTTAACACTATAGAACTATCGAGCACTAGACAAGACTATATATATGGAATGTGTGTGTGTGCGTGTGCGCGCGTACTGTAATGAAAAAGTTTATTTGAAAAGTTTTCGTGAAAACATTCCTATCGTGTCAACAATTGTGAGAGCCATAATCAGTAACAAGTCATTCTGACGCGTCCGGTAGTGTTTATCTTGTAATGATAAACAGCTGTCGTAATTCTTTAGGAAAAAGACATTGCAGGATGACATTTCCATGTTAAATAGTGAAATTCTACTTATGTATTCAGCAAAATCCAACTTCAATCCAACTGGCATCGCAATAAAAGGGGAATAATATAATCTACAGGAGAAAATAAGAAAGCTTTGCGGAACAATTTGAGTTGTCAAATATTGCAATAGAACATTGTGTCGGTATTTCGTCCATAATCATTAAATACCAAACTAATTTTGTTTCAATCGATAAGCTACGAAAAAATGTTCAAGATAAAGGACCATAAGTATTGATGCGACGTACACGATGCTTTCTCTCGATTGATGTCATTGGTGGAGGAAGCGTTTGACGCGCTATCCGCGGTATCGTGTGCGCTTCAGGACCGCGATGCATATTCTTCGTCTCGAACCGGTCTCTCGAATCGCATGCTACAATACAACATCCTTCTCTATTTCATCGTATCGTTAAAGACTATATTATACTTCGAGGTTTGTTGTAATACTTAAACGAGTGATTGTAACAGTTACTCTGGTTTCCCTACTCTTACCTGCTCGGGATGTAACAGTTTTATTTGAAAATATTTAGAACAATCATTTTTAACTTGAATTTTATCGGCAAGTTTCGATTCGTTCCTTCTGTAAGTGCGAAATAAAAATATGGATTTACTTGATAATATACAATTTTTCGAACAAACAGTGCTTATTTAGTTGCTACAAAGTTGAAGTCTTATAATTTCGAAGCATTACTGTTTTAACGTTAATTTAGCTTCCGGATAACTTTCCTTCTCCTAGATTCAGATACATAGATTAGATTCCATTGAATCTACCGTTAGAAATAAAATATATATTTGTGTAGTGAAAATTCCTTAAATATTCTTTCAATGTTTTAGCATTCTTGATGTTAAAATGCTTGCATGCTTGATGTCCTGAACTTCGGTTCTTCAGATTTAAATAATGCGGGCGAAAGCAACTGTAACGGTAAAATTACTCTAACGAGAAGAGCAAGTGTCGAAGGAGAACACTCCGCAAATATAGGCAGCTAATCTCGCAAATACAGGCTCCCGATCCCGTTATCATTGTGGCTCAGCTGTGATTGTAATTCAAAATTGCTTTATGAATGGTGCATGTACGATTATTCCGATTCGCTCGAAAGATTGCATTATGCGAATACTTAAAGTGGTAATGAATGGACTTTGCTAATACAGTAACTAATTAGTAAAATATTCAGTTAGAATAGCGATACACACGACTGCTCGAGGTGTTAAATGGATACGCTAATTGCATTGTGTTCTCCGATTCAGTTCGAACTTACTTCCATTTCTCTATTCCTGTATCTTTTTGCAGAAAGCAATTAATAATCAATTAACACTTTGACTGCCATGTCACCCACATGTGGGTGACAGAATTATTTGTCCATGTTTGAAAGTATATTTTTATATTAATATATTCGTTGCATTCAATTTAGTTGATGTCTGGAGATTACAAGATGGTTGAAAGTGACTATTCGGCATACATTTTGAATTTTGACATTGTTGCTTTATTAAATAAATTACTTTGCTTTTGTGAAATTTTTGACGTTCCCAGTTCGGCAATTAAAGTGTTAAAATCAGTATTTTTCTACTAAATCGGTACAATTAGTGGAGACAAAAAGAACTTTAAATCCTGCAAGAAAAATTAGGCTATTAAAAGGATTGACCTCGTTGTTAAAGAGTTGATATTACAAAGTTCGTATTAAAATTGTGAAATACACGTGTCGCGATTAGAACTTTCTCTAATACGCGCACGGTTTCTGATATACTTTTGCTGGTCTCCAAGTACAATATTTAGAAAATATGTTCTCCATGAAGCATGATTTATTATATTCAACTTTGGCGGTGTAAGTATAAATGTTGCTACCCAGTCGATTAAATCGACGGAATTAGAAGCAAGACAATTAGAATTCTCCGAAAAATTTTAAGTATCGACAGAAACAATATTTTCTTCACTTTATAAGTGTCAAGCTTTAACGACTTCGAAAAATACAAGTTTCAATCGTGCATGTTCTAGAATGCCCACGTACTTGTTTTCATAACATAATCTTACTTCTTGGAAGACAAAAACACGTTGTAAGCAAGACATTTATCGAATGTCATTGTTTACGAAGGAATTGTTTTCGCTCAGTCTTTTAAAATAAAACTTGTTAACGTAAATATTTTCATTGGATTTTAGTATCGCACGTAATTAAGTCTGAACTTTGGATTATATATATACACAACATAACGTATATTGTAAACTCAACTACATCAATGGAGAAAAGTACAATAAGATATAAAGGTGATTTGTGCCCATAATTATGAAAGTGGTCTAAGTAATATATTTCTTGTTCCCAGATATTTAACGTATTGCATTTGAATAAATTAATAAATATTTTTATATTATGCAACATTTTAATTTAGAATTTTATTAGTCTTGATCAATGGAAACTTATTATGAATGTGAAATTTTGTGTGAATTTCATACGGAAATGTTGTTTTTAAAGTTTGAATTGACTTAGACCATTTTAAAAATTAATTGAGTCTCCTATAAATGACTTAAAGCAATAAAAAACTACGAGTTTTATTAGAAACAATAATTTTTGATGAAATAATTCATGAACTTTTATTAATAAAATTTCCATATAATGTTGAAATTACAACCTCTATCTAATGGTTCATTTTCGGCAATATCGTAAAAATTACATTGAATTAATTTAGTTTAAAATAATGTGCTGTGAAATAACTGATAAACTCATTTTTTTTTTAATTTTGACTTAGACCACTTTCATAATTATGGGCTCATTTGAAGATATAATTCAAATGTGTGAATATATCATGTCACGGATGCGCGTCACATTTGTCCGCGTGCATTTTATTTACTCGCACGTTCGTACGGTCGTAAAATATTAAACTCGTATCTGTCAAGTAATTAGCTATTATCAATTATAATTTTACTTCCTATATCGCATTCTGAAATGAAAAATTCGAGATATTATCTGGACGTTATTATCACGTTGCCCGGACTACCGGTATCGCAATTTCTAATTTTCTTTTTTAAGAATAGTTGTTTTCGAAAAGCTACCGGAAACTGTATGAAAAACCGTAATAGTCCTCGTCTCGTCGTTTCTGTTTCTTCATTGCATGCCTAAGAGATGTATGTGTACACATAGTGTCGCTGTAGATCACCGTGACGTGTCCTCTATTATGAAGGTATTATATAAATATAATTGCGTTAATTAAAATTGCTCGTTATGCGTACAACTTTCGTCATTCGGAGACCTTGTCGAATAACAGTCTTAGCGTAATAACACTAATCAGTGTATGGACAAGGTTTCATTCGCCACTATTTCATTTCCTACGTTACTCTCAAATGCCGAAAAGACATTTATGCCCGTCTATCGGGTCTCATCGATAGCATGCTTTTTAAAACAAGATATGCACTACCAAAACACTCTGGTAGAGCTAAAGTAACGTGTCAACGATAAATTAATAGACTTCTACTAACACATAGTATTCATTTAACAAATTCAATTTTATTTCGTTGTTGATAAACGATAGCTAAGTAACAATTTGGCTTGATTTGAATTTCATTTGTCTTCATCCTGCATGTAGTATGAAAATTTAATGACTGCAGATCTTGTTATATTCTATTATGCATTTGCGTCGTTTACTATTAGTCTACTCATATCGACCAACTCTTTCGAAGGTTTTAAGCTTTACCCATATCATTGTTCGTATTGTTGAGATCCAAACAAGGGAATACAGTGAACAGCTAACAACGTGAAGAAATGTGTAAGGATTCAAATGAATATAAAATACCATGGAATCGATTATATACGTAAAACTATGAAAATTTTGTCATTTATTCGTTTCCCTCAATCTGTTTTATTTTCACGCACACTCACACTGTTAATTATTTTGGTGTTTCCATTTATTATTTCAACTGATTTTTAAAACATTTAAAAAATGCTTTCGTTGCCGAATGTTACTGTAAAATTTTTTACTTTTTATAATAAAAATTTGTAGAGACAGTGTTTAAAAATATCTATAACTGTAGTAAAATCTGCATACAGTTCGAATTTTAGAGAACTGTTTCACGCAATTTAACTACAAGAAATATTTGATCTACTTGATCTAAGCTCCGTTATTCGTTCGAAAAAAGACAACCAAGAAAAAATGAAACTGCTCGAGCACATAGAAAATGTTCTTGCATTCATCAAGATACGAATACACGTACTATAATAAGAGTTTGATCTGTATCTATAAGCAAGTGTAACGGCATTAATGATCACCTTTCTTGCAAAGCATAAATTTCACCTCGTTAATCACGGCACTCTAATGAAGCTCTCGTACCTGACCGTCATCGAACCCTTTCGTCGGAATGCAGTCAGGGTTACAAAACCACACCTGTCCAAACATTTTTACCGGCGGTAGGTTGCAAAACGTAGAGGCTGTTATTTATGAAGTATAAACTTGCGCATACACCGAAACCAAAGCGGTACTCACATATACGCACTCAGACAATTTCGAGATCGCTTTCACTCGCAACCGTTCAGAAGAACGCTGGAAGAAGCATAAGGTCCAGTGTAACGCAGGATTTTTGGTTCGATCGATTGGCTTCGTCACGTTTTCGATATTACGTATTTCAATGGGTGTTAGGTAATCGTACCGATGAGATAACATCAGGACATGCAACATCTACCACTGACGTCCACTCGCTTCGGTGTTACCATATTACCGTACGCACCCAGTGATTTCCTTAACCTAGCGTGAGTCAAGAGGAAAATATTACACTTCGATGCAAAAAAACGTAGCAAATATTAAGATTTACATGATTTTAATTAATTTACATATTGCGACTGAAATATACTTCCATGTATTAGGTTGTTCGGAAAGTAATTTCAGAGGATTTAATTGTATTTTTTTGCACCCAAGTTCACACTTAAGCAGCATAATCATTATATGTTTTGAGAGCTGATATAGCAAGGCTTGTGTGTGAAAAAGTCCAATTGATTCTACGCAGTAGTTGGTGCCCTTTAAAATATGGAGAGTAATAAGCAGCATTTTCGTCATATTTTACTTTTTTGCTATAGAAAAGGTAAAAATGCTGTTCAAGCCAGAAAGAAATTAACCGATGTGTATGGAGATGATATGTTGACGGTACGCCAGTGCCAGAACTGGTTTGCAAAATTTCGATCCGGCAATTTTGATGTCGAAGATGCACCACGTTTTGGAAGGCTGGTTGAAGCTGATAAAGACACGATAAAGGCATTAGTTGATGCAAACCGGCGAATAACAACACGTGAGATCGGTGAGAGGTTAAATTCATCAAATTCAACTGTTTATGTCCACTTGAAAGGCCTGGGTTTAACCTCGAAGCTTGATATATGGGTTCCCCATATTCTCACGGAGAGAAATTTGTGTCGTCGCGTTGACGTCTGTGATTCGCTTCTCAAACGTCACGAAAATGATCCATTTTTGAAGCGCATCATTACTGGGGACGAAAGATGGGTTGTATATATTAGGTCAATCGGAAAGTTCCGTCCATCTACCGTCGAGTAGCCGTAGCTCGAACTGTGGGTAACTATAACCTCTAAAGTAAGGCTAACTTTTTAGTTTGAACATGTGTTAATAAAACTCAGTACACAACAATTTACGCTTGCATCAATAACTTCGTTTTTTTCTACATTGAAGATGTCGGAATTTGAGCCGAATAAGCGTCATTTGCGCGAAGTGTTAGTCGTTTGTTTCAATTGGAAGAAAACGGCAGCTGAAGCTCATCGAATGATTGTAGACGTTTATGGCGATAATGCTGTTTCCGATAAAACATGTAGAGAGTGGTTTCGACGTTTTAAAAATGGTGATTTTTCTTTGGAGGACAAAGAGCGTTCTGGACGGCCACGAGTATTCGAAGACGAAGAATTGCAGACATTGGTGGATGAAGATCCATGTCAAACGCAAAAACAAATTGCAGAAGCGTTAAATTGTGCTCAATCTGTCATTTCCGACCGTTTAAAAGCCTTAGGGAAGGTCTACAAGGAAGGAAAGTGGGTCCCATATGAACTCAAGCCAAGAGACATTGAAAGGCGGAAAACCATCTGCGAAATTTTGCTTGCTAGGCAACAAAGAAAGGGGTTTCTCCATCGTCTCATCACTGGGGATGAAAAATGGATTTATTTTGACAATCCTAAACGTCGAAAAACCATTTGTGATCCTGGCCAACCCTCAACATCGACGCCAAAGCGGAATATCCACGGAAAAATGGCTTTACTCTGCATTTGGTGGGATCAGGAAGGTGTGGTATACTATGAACTGCTAAAAACTGGTCAAACAGTCACAGGAGATCTCTACCGACAACAAATTATCCGTTTGAGTCGAGCATTGCACGAAAAACGATCACAATATGAAACGAGACAGCGTAAGGTGATTTTGCCGCATGACAATGCTCGGCCTCGCGTCTCAAAAATTGTCAAGGAAACGATAGAAGCACTTCGCTGGGAAGTGCTAGCACATGCGGCTTATTCACCAGACTGTGCCCCATCTGACTACCACTTGTTTCGGTCGATGGCACACGCACTTGCTGAAGAACGATTTAATTCGTACGAAGATCTCGAAAAATGGATCTCCGCCTGGATAACCTCCAAAGATGAATCATTCTTTCGACGCGGAATTCGCTTGCTGCCCGAAAGATGGGAAAAAGTCATCGCTAACGATGGACAATATTTTGATTAACGTACTTTTTCATTTTCTTTCATGAATAAAGCTTTACTTTTTGTAAAAAAACGGACGGAACTTTCCGATTTACCTAATAACAATGTCAAACACAAGAGATCATGGAGCAAAAAAGATGAACCGGCTCAAAGCATTTCCAAAGCCATATCCATCAAAAAAAGGTGATGTTGTTTGTTTGGTGGGATTTTATTCATTATACGAAAATTGTCTTTCATTTTCACAAAAAAAAAACGAAATTACTTTCTGAATAACCCAATACAATACTATTCCCAGACATGTTGAATTAACACATAAAGAGTGTCCCAAAATTCACGCAAGAAGTAATTGACAGAAAACACAGGTTTTTAATTCAAAATTGTGAATTTCTTATTGATTCATAAAGCATGCGGTATAGGGTTGCGCATGGATTGGCCACTCCACGGCTTTGTTGGCACATACGCAGTCTTTTGTCGAAATTTTCCATGACCGTTTCGCATAAATGTGGTTGAATTTCGTTGGTACAGCGCTGAATTTCCTTCTTCGAGGCGTGTGTGGTCTTGGACTTGTGGGCAGAAACCTTAGACTTCAAAAAAACCCCAAAGAAAAAAGTTCAACGCCGTTAAATTGCATTATGTGGACGGGCAATTCGGAACACCAAAACTTCTGTGTCTATATGGGATCTGGCACCGTCTTGCTGAAGTCTTGTTGAAATCAGAATTCTTTTAATCTACGTGAATCGTACCCATCATTTACTGCAATTAAGAAAGGCATTTTTATACCAACACGAACATTCTCTTTACGTCGAGGTCACGACAAAATAAAAAATTTGAATATGGCGCGTAATAGCATTTAAGCGAATGTGTTATGTTGTGTTTTGGCGGCGGCGGCGGTTGAAAAGGTACCCTGAGGAGTGGGGGCGGGGGAGCAAAGAAAGGGACCATTTCATCCTGGACCTGCTAGAGGACCTGTCGGTAAGACCCGCTAACAGGCCCTGCTGTAAAACTGGGATACCGCAAAACGGTTAAGAACGGTATATACATACATGAATTGGTGGCGGATCAGGTACTAACAGGAATGTCCATCTGTTGACAAGTCTAGGAGGTACAGCCGCCTAAATTATTTATAGGACATAGAGGATTAAAATATAATGAAAAATTTATTATATATACAGAAATAACAAAGACATATTGCACAATGTTAACGATAAATGAAGCAAACGATTAGGCATCAATGAAAAGAAGAAATCTTTTCTGCAACACTTTTCTATCACATTTTTCTCTTATATGTTCAATACTATTATATGAAGAAATAGATAGATTATGAATGCAACAAATATGAGAAATAAGTAATATTTGATCATTTTCGAAAGACAACTGTTAAGTGCAAGCTTTGCTACATAATCGTATGAATGTTCGTGTTGCACCGTCAACTCCGATTACAGTCAGGTTTTACGCTGCCGTCATTTTAATGCCTCTTTAACAAATTTATTGCTTTACGACGCAGGTATGGTTGGAAAGTATCAGCGTGTTTTCGTAAGAAGAACAGCTCGACCGTACCACTTTTAATGGTACTTGACGCAACATAGACCCACCTTTTTTTTTATTGTTTATAGTGCAGGGAGGTTTAATGCTTTATGTACTACTACTCGGGACCATTCCAATCCCAAGTAAGTGTGGAACTCCTCGGCGGGGTGTGCTATACCGAGTTTACCCACTAAAACTCCTCCCAACACTGGAGTCCTTATCCAGGATGCATCCGGAGGATTTTAACTTTTTACTTCCTATACTATAGTTTTTACTTCGACGTTTTACTTCTTCCTATACTTCCTTACTTCCTTACTTCACCTATAGCGCCAGGCGTCCGTAATTTATGGATCGATTACTATAATGTAAGGGTCTTTGTGACATTTTCCGCGTGTCCTTCTGATTTATTTATACAAATTAACATACCAGATTGTGGGAGTTACCTAACTCCAAAAACCACCCTAGACGCATGTTGTGTCCTGAAACCCTCCGTGCGACGTTACAAGTGCGCGACCAAGGCCACATATAATCGCCCGGCTACGTACCGATCATAAACTGCCGTAAAATATTCCACCTCGATCTTCTCCATTCCCACGCCAACTTTTCGACATTTCCACCACTTTTCCAACACACCCTATAACCAATCGAGCTTTCTTAAAACGTTACGCGACTCCAACAAATTAGAACTCTTTCGACTACCGATCCAGCGATATAACGCTAAGCTTTTGTTTATTTGTTAAGCTAAGAGTTTGTTCTTTGGAATTTAACTTTACCACCTATTTTCTGTAATTCCCGTCGAATCGAAGTTCCCTATTTTGAGGTGACCGTTTCGACACCACAATGTATGTAATTGGTGAGGGCTAATATCCCACCAAGTTCCAACGTTCTTTGGAAAAGGGTTTCTAGCTTCCTCTTTTCGATTCTTTCGTGTTACATTTAGATTCTTCCTTCGTATAACCGATAGCTCTATTTTGCGTCTTTACTACTGTTCGTACAATTATACTTTTACCGAAATATATACATGCACTGTTACAAATCAGTGGAAAGATTATTGCTGCGATAGATTATAACGATTACGGAAACCAGCTCGTTCGGTATTAATTTATCGTGAAGCACGCATCAAATTTTAAATATTACAATTTGCACGACGTCGATGGCGCCATAACAATACCTGCATTCCTTTTCCTGATAATTATTAAATCAGTGGTATTTAAAAAGGATTAAAACATCTTCATTTTAATAAATATGGTACACCATTGGCCTTTCATTTTAAACTTCTATTTTTCTTTATTATTTTATTTGAGCATTCTGCTTTAAACCAGACACAATTCTTATTAAACAAACCTGCTTTTAATCTCGTTACGTTATAACGAATTTGTTTATCCTATTTCACATTGCCTTTGTTACGTTTCCTTTATTTTTCTCGTTATTTAACTTTCGTTAAGTTTTATAATATTCGATTTGATATTGCAATGATAAAATGAAACGAGTTCTGGATGGAATTTGTCTCGTGTATTAAGGATTCGCAGAAGTTACAATAGGAAAATACTATTATACACACTAAAACTTCTGAGAAATGTTTATCATGTTAATGCTCATGTTTATATATGTACATGCTGTACATACGCAAGGTGACTTTCAGGTCTCAAAACAGTAGCCGTTGACCGACATTGTTGGGATATTGCGTATACGCTTACATGTGAGCGAGTGCAGTTGAGAATTAAGTAACGATTTAGTATGTGGGGTAAGGTGTATGATACAGTTTCAAAATTGTCCAAAATTAAATTAGTACGTATCATTTCCGTGAACCGTGTTAGCCTCAATCGTTCCCAGGAAATTAAAATCGAGAGTAGGAAAATTAGTTTTTGCGACCACAATTACTTCAGTATTATTTGATTATTCTATGTGGCATTTCTTTTTTGTTTCTGATGAATCTGTTCTTTTAAAACATTCGGAGCACATTATTTAAGTTTTCTAAACTCTGATAAAAGTGCGCTCATTCGATTCCATAAGACAATATAAATATTTATATATTTATATATACTTTAAATACACTTCGAATTATTTAATAAATATTAACTAAAAGGAGGAACGAAAAATTTCCATAGTAGTACTTGTATGCATTTATAATAGAGTTTTACGTATTCTTCAACGTGACAGAAAATTCAAAGATTTTTACAATAACGATAATCGGGAATTTTTTGCTGAAACAAAAAAGAAAACTTTGTTAATGCATTGTGTTTTAAAACACAAGCACATATTATTTGTATTCTGACCATTCCACTATGCGTACTGCCGTTTTAAAAATATACACAAAAATATAGCGATATCGATCTACCTTCGAAAGGTGTCACCTGGAAAAGAGATTTTCTTCCAATACTTCTATTTTGGTCTCTTACAAGCCTGCAAAGTTAAAAAAATGCGAATTGTCGGGTAATCGTAAATTACCTGTGAGTAAATCGAATAAAACATGTAGGTACTATTGCGTCTTTTGTTCTGTCGAATGGTAAATAAATTCTAACTGAAAACAGAAAGTTTCGTGACTTTCGTTACTAGAATAGTAGTTTTCAGACCGTGAAGAAAAGCTGACACAATAGTGCAGCGTACGCAGGAACTATCTATTGTCGTTACGTGCATTTACCCAATTTTTCTTTCCATTTATTTCAGTTGACCTTTAGTGACTTCGATATAAGTAGGAACCACATCATATGCACCATTACTTCACATTGTCTTAAGAGAATTGTCTCGCTCACATTTTCCTACAAGTTTAACGACAAATGTTGTGCGTGCGTATCGCTTTAAATGCGTAATTATTGCACGCGGAGTTACGGAGAAGAAATTAAACCCTTTCATAATCACGATTGTTCGAATGAACGATTCGGTAATCGTTAAATAATAGGAAACAATTGTATTCTCAACATTATAAACCACCGTTATAAATCATGTTGTATCATATTTTTACGAATATAATAATACATGAAAATTCTAAACCATTATGTATAATCTTTTATAATTTATATTTTCTTGTGGCAACTATTTCTACTTTTCAAAGTAACAAGAAAATGGCTCGTTTACTTTCACTTCTTTCTAATTTGTTATTAGAAAAGACAACATTAATTCGTTTCACATTTCAATGACCTTGAAATTGTTATGTTGCCAAAGTCATTTTTTTATATACATATTACCGCTATATCGATATCGAGTTAATTCGACCACATGTATATGTACAACGTTGACGGGCAGCACGTACTAATTATAAAACCAAAAAAGAATGAATGTAAACGTTACGAATGCTTCTCTATTCGACTTCAGTTTGTTCAGACCAAAATTAAAATCACGCACAATAATACAATACAAATAATATATAAATAATATACAAACAACTGAAAATTCACTTACCATATACGATAAGTATAATCAATAATTAAAGTAAATGCTCGGGGTTGCGTACCACCAAATTAGCTCGATATATCATAGCAATAAGTTCGAGATGATTTTCTAAGTGAAGGTCATCTCAAAATCATAATAAAGCAAGACGTTGAATTCAGCTAGGTGTTACCTATAATTCTACGTAGAATTTCACATACAAGTCGAAAATGCATGGTTCTATTTAAAAACATCACAGGGAACTTGAATTTTTGTTGAATATAAAATATTTCTTGCTATCTTTTTAAATTACATTTTCTTACTACTAAATACAGATGATCTGCATATAAAAAATTCTTTTGTCAGACCACTGGAAATGGCTGAAAAATCGTGGGAACTTTTTCTGTGACGCGCTTGAAGAAAAAGATGTTCAGAATCACATACCAGATAACACATTTGAAACTCACCAAAATCGATGAGGAACTACGTTTCGAAATTGTTATCCTACGAAGAGTTAAATTTGAACACTTTTTAAATAAATTTTGGTTTATATAATAATTATGATATGACAGTAATAATAATTTCAAATGTAGTGATTACAGGAAGGTCTGCGTTAGATCTAGTGGGGAATTTGTTATAAAAATATATAAAACAATAAAATTCTCTGCACCGTACACAAAAAGCCTGGACGTCTGGACGTTTAGGAAACTTAAGGAGAAAATTCCTTTTTTTTATTTTGAAAAAATATCAATACTTTAGCATTTTTTTTACAAACAAAAGTATATTTGTATAATAAAAGTATATTTATATAAATTTTTTCAGTTCAGTTCACTTAAAAAAACAGTTTGAATTGACGTGAACTAGGACGCACAGCACAATTATTTCATTAACGGTTGACATCGTACCTGCCCTCCAGTTCATCTGAAATAAAAAATTCTGTTGAAGTTTTATTTTATACAAGTGTAATTATCGTTTGACCTACAATTAAAAAAAAATTATTTCTCGAAAAATGGTAACTATTTAAATCCAAATTTTCGATTACTCCTAAAAAATTTCCCAAATTTTTGATATTTGAAAAAGCGGTATACAACGTATCGTCTTGTCTGTAGGTTAAACGATAAAAAAAGTCTTTATTAACGTAGAATTAAAATTTCCAATTGATTGGTGCAATACTCTTTTTCAATCATGTCAACCAGCTGCGAGAAAGTTGATTCGCGAAAAACGCGTTTAAAGTTTAAAGTGCAATTACTAAACTAATATCAAGTACTTGTAATTAATCTGCTATTCCAGGTCAGTAAATTATTCCTTCTTCTTACTCGCCAGATTGATATTTTTCTAAATTTGCCATTTTAGCCTCTGTACGTTCCTGTTTAGTAGCTTCAAAGCTTCGTCTTCCCGATCTTTTTAATCGCCATTCATCCGGTCATTGCGCATCTTTTGTATTTCTCACCAATGATGAAACCAATATTATTCATTATTTTCAAAATTGCATAGCAGCCTTCGTTATAAATGCCTGCTGCTATAAATGCAAAGATTTCAATTGTTTTTAGTCCACAATGAAGATGTTTGGGGATAAATCGCCAGAGTGTTGAATTGCTATTAAGTGGTCTATTGCAATTTTAAGATTAACCACCCAAACACCTTTCTAATAATTCTTTTAAATATAAGTCTTTATAAATTCATTTTATTTCCTTTGCGGCAATCTTCACGAATTGGTGGCTCGTGGTTGAATTCTTTTAGAGTACCCTCAGCTTCAACTTTATGCCACTTACACCGACTGTCAGACCCTTTTGGACAATACATATGTTGTGAATATTTCTTTGAAGATATTTTGTGATAATATGTCGCCCGTAATTATGAAAGTGGTCTAAGTCATATATTTCTTGTTTGGAGATATTTAATAAATTGCATTTGAATAAATTAAAGAATATTTTTACATTATGCGACATTTTAATTTATAATTTTATTAGTCTTGATTAATGGAAATTTATTATGAATATGAAATTTTGTGTGAATCCCATACGAATATGTTGTTTTTAAAGTTTGAACTGACTTATACCATTTTCAAAATTAACTGAATGTCCTACAAATGACTTAAAGCAATAAAGAACTATGAGTTTTATTTGAAACAATAACTTTCATGAAATAATTCATAAACATTTATTAATTATTTTTAAAAAGTAATCCATTTTTATCATTTCGAGTTTTTAAGATTCTTCAAATGTTCCTGAAAAACTGGAGGGATGTATGGTAGTAAACATAAATATCTTTATGTTTTTCCTCCGTTACTGGTCTAGTGGTGGTGTATAATGGAAGTAATTTAATATTTCCGTATATTTTTGGTCTTCCTCTTTTAGGTGAATGATCCAAAACGTAGAATTTAGAATCATCTAAAGAAGTTTTATAGAACATTCTATAAGGTTCATTTTTCAAGAATCTCATCTATTGAATTTGCAGCCAAGAGACAGATTCGCCTGCGGTATTTTTTACTCTTCTTATTATTGACTCTTCTAGTGATTTCGTTGAAATAAAATCCGGCTGCGACATTCGTTTTATCGAAAATGTATTTCTTCTTCTACACTTTTCTATCAATTCATAATAATGCTCAGGGTTTTATAAGTAATTTGCTTTTTTTATTTTCATTTCTATCAATCTAAAATCATGGTCATTCGGTAGAAAGGAATGACCCGATACCAAAAATTTGTGATCTACTGTTTCAATATTATTATTTGATGACTGAGCAATTTTCATTCATATCAATGCTACTTTAATGTTACGATTTTG
>CM052083.1:17737881-17763652 GCA_028453745.1 Agapostemon virescens | reverse complement strand
AAGTTACTCGAAATAAATAAAAAATGGATAATTTTAATTTATTTCCAATTATTATTTTTCAAATCCTAAGAATGGTATGAAATCTCCGGG
Source organism: Agapostemon virescens (assembly GCA_028453745.1). Lineage (NCBI taxonomy): Eukaryota > Metazoa > Arthropoda > Insecta > Hymenoptera > Halictidae > Agapostemon > Agapostemon virescens. Next base: position 17,763,562 of record CM052083.1, on the reverse strand, counting down.
TACTGATTTGGTCACTAGTCACTGGACTGCGTAACAGAGCGACTGACTTGCGAATAACGCGCCGTCCCTGTTGAAAAATTATTCTGAGATTGCTCCGCAGTCGAAAGCTTAACGGACTTGGCTGTTTCCTATGATATTATGTCGCACGTTGTTCCACGTTTCAACGTTTCGACATTTCGGGTTTTCAAAGCAACAGCCTTCCTTTATTAACACTTTGAAAATGCTTGAGGGTTGGACTCAACATTGGGACATGTGTGTTGTTCTACAACAATACTACAACTGACTTGCGATATCAAGATCCTCCAGACGAAGTACGTACGGAAATTACAAAAAGTTGGAGGGCCTTTGTAAGTCTGTGGTGGTAGTTGACCGGTTACAACACGGAGGACGCGGGTTCAAATCTCGCTGTGGCGGTTCGCTTTGTTTTTTCTCAGACCCCAAATATTTGGAACATATCAAAATTTGTGTTCGAAATATCCCGCTCGTCCCTGGTTAGCTTAGAATAGGCAAAGCAGTTTACAGAGTATATACGTTACATACCGATGCACACCGATGATATACAGTGGCTCACAAAAGTATTCGGACACTCTTCAAACCTAAGTAACTTTTTTAAGATGTGACCAAACGTCTTGACTTTTCTTGAGCAATTAGCTGCATTGATTTAATAAGTGATATACAAAATAAATTTTGTAAATATTGGAACTGATGTAAATTACATGGCCAATAAAAAAGGAACTTTTTAAATATTTTTTATTTGAGCCACGCACAAAAAATATTAAAGACGCATCTGGTAGATCTATGATAGTTATACGCATGCAGAAAAATTCATTACAATCGACCGACGTACACACGAGCTACGTGCCATCGAAAATGGTGAAAATCGCAATTTTTCACGATTCGTGATCAGTTTCTGCTTAAACTACAGAAATTCTTACATCTTTCTACGCGTGCCATTTTTTCCCGCGTCTATCGATTTGGGTGAGATTTTCAGCATGTGTATGACTAACACAGTTCTGAAAAACACATATTTTAAATTTTCATTACGAGTTGAAATAAAAATGTTTTAAAAAATGTCTTTTCTACTTTCCCACGTAATTTTTACCAATTAGAATTATTTCAAAATTATTTTTGCATATCATTTAGTAAATCAATGCTGCTAGTTGTTCCAGAAAAGTCAAGTCGTTTGGTTCAATTTTGAAAAAGTTATTTAGGTTTGAAGAGTGTCCGAATACTTGCGTGCGCTACTGTACACGTGTGTTATATACTACCCCGCTAGATACCTTCCTGTAAATATCACATTGAAAATTATTATTATAATTACTATTATTACTGTTGTTATTACCATTATTTATATTATTATTGTCAGTATTATCAACACTTTCTTGAAGACATTTGAAGAATGTGCGAAATTAACCCATTGACTGCCAACTACGAGATATCTCGTAATAAGCGTCTGTACCAAAACTGCCAGCTACGAGATATCTCGTAGTGGGTGCTGCAAGTTTAGATTGGCTACAAATGGCTATTTGAGTTAGGAACTATTAGAAAGTATGAATGAAAAATGTATATAGTGTAGAGAACATATTGATTATCAATTTTTATTATCAAAATTATTATTAAAACTATATATTAAATTAATTATATTAAAATAAAACCGTGGCACCCAGGGCAAGATACGCTAAACGTGGCAGTCAATGGGTTAAGTCCTTAGGACGTCTTAAGCGCGTTTCAAATAAACGTAAGGCGTTCAGAACTAAACTGGACATGAAACGAACGTCCTATGAATGTACGGTACTATCCGGGAAATGATAGATACATATGCTTACCTTGATCATGTTGTGGGGCACCAACGAGGTGAAAATGTTTCGAGGATCCACAAATTAACGCCTTGCACTCCGCTGTACCTGAGAAAAAGCCAGGCCAAATTAGTGTTCCCAAATGATCGAGGGAGGAACCGAACGGCGGAGTCCGAGTGTCGGAATTTGAAACAAAATCTTACGACCCAATGTAAGATAGTCGCGCCCGTACTTACTTCACGCGATGGAGCTCTTGTGAAATTCAAATGAATTTGAATCAAAAACGTTTAAAAAATATTTTAATTATTACATATGATTAGAACAAATTCTGTATAAGTAATAATAATATGATTAATTAATAGCGGCATACAAATAAGTGAAATCAAATCTACGGCAGTAATATTTGAACTGAAATAAATTTTCCGATTATGTCACTATTACTAGACCACAAAATGAAAAACAAAATATAAATAAACAATTAAATATCACCAAACTATTAAATTGAAAAATACTTTCAAATCTAAATCCTGCATGGAGATACACGATCCCATTCGAGATATTCATAGTTGGCCTGAGATTAAGACCACGAGTCAGACTCGTGATATTCAAGTTTAGCCCAAAATGTCAATCACGAGTCAGACTCGTGATATCCACGTTTGGCATTGAATTAAACAACGAGTCTGACTCGTGACATTCAAGTTTGGTCTAAAATTTTCATCACAAGTCAGACTCGTGAAAATAGTGCAAGGGGTTAATCATTGAACGACACCAAACCCGACTACTAGTAAAATCAGCAAGGGGATTTCGTACACCGACAGACCTTCGGATGTATTTACAGGATGTCACTCGGCACACTTGTCAAATCTGCCGTTCATCGCGTGCAGAAAGTGGTATTAATATATATTGTATTCATCCTGTACTGGAACACCGTGTTCCCTGAAAAGAAGTTAATAGCACGGTCGAGAAGAACCGTTAGGCGAAGAATATCATCCGGTATATTTGGCCGCGAAATGTGCCCGAAACGAAGACGGGCTACAGTATCTGCAAGTATTGAGCCTCTTTATGTAATTAGAGGCTTCCCATGATAAGCGGTGTCGATCATTTCACATCCACTATAATTTTCTGCCATCCTCGATAGCATCTAGCCCTCCGGTTACAAAACAAATCCGTTACTGCTGTGTAACGCATTATAAGCTGCTGTGTACTCGGCTTCTCAATTTGAGGCACTCTCTTTTAATTTTGTAACCTTAATTTATATGAAATTAAATTTGTGTAACCTATATATTATAGACTATACTATCGACTAATCTATAGTTTATACTGTCACAGCGCAGCACATACGTACAGTCATGATCTATATTTCTGCTTTGCAGAAATACTGCTTTAGTAAAAGTGAGATTTTCGTAATTTTCATATTAACATTTTGTGAAACTAATTTTCATATTATCAAAACATGTGAAAATCTTATTATTAGCAGATTTTACAACTCTAATTATAAATTAAGAAATTTCATCGCGTTTAAATTAAGATATCCAATATTGCTTACCATCGATAAATCTAAATAAATATTGGTTTTCGTCAATTAATGCCAGTTCAGTCATTGAATAAATGCCGTACGAAATTGTATTGGATTCGAAATAAAATTATATTGGGAATAGGGTGACAAGCTGCATATATCCATGACACAACAAATCTGTTAGATTCAAATATAATATAAATGCTGTAAAAAATAATATTTATTTAGTTTCTCTTTACCATTTTTTTTCTCTACAGTATTCATGTATAGTATTCCGAATTAAACAATAATATCCAAAAGTAGGAGTTTGATTTTCTCCTTTTCTATTTTATTACATTTCGCAGGATCTAAATATATAATAATAATAATAATTACAACAATAATAATAATAATAACAATTACTTTTGTTGTTGTTGTTATTATTATTACTACTAACATGATACTTCAGAATAAGATAAAAAATGAAATAATGTTGCGTTTCTATTGTAACCTACAATAATACCGCTGAACTAGGTGAATTCAAATATACTTTCGGTGTGTATGTGCATCTGGTAATTATGATAAATTATTCGCAAACGTATCACTTAGTGACATAATATTGAATTGATAATGAAATGACCAGTATAAGAGAAAGCATGGTAATGAAATGTGTAGATATATACATGTGTTTCAATCAACATATCCAGCGGTTGGTTGCGTACCACCTCTCGGCCATTCTGTTCGCGGTATCAACGGTGCATTGACCTACATAAAACCACAATTTCTCTCAAGTTCTTAATCGCATTGTTTGCGATTAACGCAAAATTGCTTTAAGGATGCTTTACACAAAATTGGAAGAAATATTGGATTTTCTCCGATTGTATTTTCAGTTCCTGAGTTAATAAATCACGTTAAAACTTACATGCTCGATAACAAGAAAAATCTAAATACGAACGTAAATACTAAAGAAAAATATGGAATATCAGATTTTATTCGACTCGATCACACTGAAAATATGTAAACATTAAGCAAATACCGAAAACTTTAAGTGAGTACAGTTTTGATTTTTTCCTGCACGTGTAGCTTTGTATTGAAGATTGTCAAGTTTTTTAACAGTGTCTGTAATGAAAATTGAGAACATGATTTTGATGGATCTAACTGATCTAAGTTATATACTACGCACAGTGTACGTGTATGAAAGTTCATCGAAATTGATTGACGCACGAAAATGCCATAGGCGTAGAAACTTGTTAAAAAAGACAAAATTTATCGTTTTTAATTATTTATAGCTCATAGAAATGTTAATCAATTTTAATTATACTTTACCATGTGTACATAGAACTTACTGGTATCTATAAAAGACATACCTTCAATTTTCATTATAGGCATAGATAGAAGAAATTAAAAATTGTAACCTTCATTTCTCTCTTCGTAATTTCGAGCAATAGTAATTTTCAATTAATTTTTTAATATATTACATAGTAAACTGGTCTTTCCAACACCTCGAAAGAACTGATGCCGTTTGGTCAAATGTAAAAGGGATTATTGGTATTTACAGGATATTCGCATAATTTTGCCCTATCCCTCGCCATCAGCCGTACGTGGTAGTCAAACATTGAAAACAACAAAATGATAAATGTCGAACAATAACAAAACGATTACGAATAGAAACACGAGTCATTTTAAGATTATCATGAATTTATATTCCATTATCGCTATCTTTCCAATTGTACATTTCTCGATATATGTCGCTAATTCATCGAAGATGTAATATTGGGTTGTTCAGAAAGTAATTTCGTTTTTTTTTTTGTGAAAATGAAAGACAATTTTCGTATATTGAACAAATATTTTATTAAATTATATATTGGCCATTCTGGTTCAATACCTTTTGCCATCTTTTTGGTAGTAGCATGATTCCACGCTCATAAAGTTTTTGGTCTTTGCTGGCAAAAAACTGATCGAGGTGGTTTTTGACCTTCTCATTTGAAGTGAAGGTCTTACCGTTTAAAAAATTTTGCAGTGACCGGAACAAATAATAATCCGAAGGTGCCAGGTCTGGAGAATATGGTGGGTGTGGCGTTGTATCCCATTCAAGCTGTAAAAGCTTTTGGCGAGTGACCAAACTTGTATGAGGTCTGGCATTATCTTGGTGGAACTCTATACCTTTTCTATTGATTAATTCTGGCCTTTTCTGTTGAAGTGCATCATTCAGTTTATCCAGCTGATGACAGTAGACTTCCGAATTAATTGTTGTGTTATCCGGTAAAAGCTCAAAAAAAAACGATTCCTTTAAAATCCCAACACACAAACAGCATCACCTTTTTTTGATGGATATTGGCTTTGGAAATACTTTGAGCCGGCTCATCTTTTTTGCTCCATGATCTCTTGCGTTTGACATTGTTATATATAATCCATTTTTCGTCCCCAGTAATGATGCGCTTAAAAAATGGATCATTTTCGTGACGTTTGAGAAGCAAATCACAGACGTCAACGCGACGACACAAATTTCTCTCCGTGAGAACATGGGGAACCCATATATCGAGCTTCGAGGTTAAACCCAGGCCTTTCAAGTGGTCATAAACAGTTGAATTTGATAAATTTAACCTCTCACCGATCTCACGTGTTGTTATTCGCCGGTTTGCATCAACTAATGCCTTTATCGTGTCTTTATCAGCTTCAACCGGCCTTCCAAAACGTGTTGCATCTTCGACATCAAATTTGCCAGATCGAAATTTTGCAAACCAGTTCTGGCACTGGCGTACCATCAACACATCTTCTCCATACACATCGGTTAATTTCTTTCTGGCTTGAACAGCATTTTTACCTTTTTTATAGTAAAAAAGTAAAATATGACGAAAATGTTGCTTATTGCTCTCCATATTTAAAAGGGCACCAACCAAAAACTACTGCGTAGAATCAATTGGACTTTTTCACACACAAGCCTTGCTATATCAGCTCTCAAAACATATAATGATTATGCGGCTTAAGTGTGAAGTTGGGTGCAAAAAAATACAATTAAATCCTCTGTCAGGAAAAAACGAAATTACTTTCCGAACAACCAAATACATATAACACTTTGCTTCAACATTGCACGGGTAATATGGCTTGGTAGAACAAAAGGAACAATTAGTCCACGTATGATATTCCGGGAGATACAACGATTACATATTATGGCAAATGTTGTTAGGTTATCGTACTGTGAGCGAAATTTATATAAAAACCTATAAAAGATTGTTAATATTCCTGCATGTTTTGAAAGTAAAGGATAAATAATATTGTCACGATGCTATATAGTATAGATGCGATAGTATATTTCATTTGCTCGACTCCTACTTTCAACATTTCCGCGTCATAATTTTCCGTATTTACACATAATATAGTGTCATATATTACATATAATATATAGTCGCATAGTTAAATATATTTAACGAAGTCTCCAAGTGTGAAATATAATAATTGTAGTGCTGTTAGGCATTGATTTTTAGAGGTGTCAAAAAGGTAGATGTTTTACATTATTGCCTCGTGTTTGGAACGTGGTAATAAATTTGTGTAGATAACCATTGGAGAACAATAACTTTTTTGCATAAAGAAAAAGTTAATTTAAATAGTCTAGACTAGCGATGAGCAACCAACGGGCCGCAATTTGGCCTTCTAACATACTGCCTGCGGCCTGTTGGGATCCGATAACGTTTTTTTCTCTTTTTGTTAAGGGATGGAGGAATGCCTTTTCTTATACCCTCTCCCCTTACCTACCCCCTCCACAACTCCCACAACTGATGTAGGTCGGGTGGAAAGAGGGGCAATGCGGATCTCCACGCAGCCTGAAAAAAGAACCACATAATATCCACATAACCCCTTTACCCCGGGACTTCTCTCTTTGGACACGGGCTTTCCGTGTCCACACCGTACGGTTCTTTACAATCTGTAACATAGCCATTGTTATTTACCGGCTAGTTTTATCAGAATTCAACAATCTTCTCCGAGCTCTGTAAAAAAAATACTACTTGTACTACGATCGAGTTTACCATTTGTACACTTATCGCAAAACTAGTTCAAACTTTCGAAAGCATAAAACTGAAAATGAAAATTGACAGTCTATCCGTAGCTGTACGTACGACTATCTTTTTTTTCTTGTATTAAAGAAAGTGTTGTTTTTTATGCGTTACAAAAAAATATCTGTGTTCAAGAAATAGAATATTAACAAGTATTATCAAGGTAAATTCTCTTCAAAATTTAATAACTAGTAAAGGCAGTTATGCACGGACGCGTTGAACGAAAAAAGGAATCGTTACTTCTTTGATACGATATAGAATCAACATTTGATATCTACGAGATAATATCGTTATGTTCTCTTAATTATTGGAAAAAAGTATCAATATCAATTTGATATCTACGTAAAAATACGTATACGTATAGGATACTTCCTTGACGCTTCTATGAAAAGGTTGTTTATGATTTGTAATTTAGTATTTCACGCAAATATTACGTATTAACAACCGTAATAACATAATAACGAATGATTTATGAAGAATGAAATTTAATGAAGATAATTTGTATAAAGATTGTAATTATTAATCTTTATTTTATTTATTTCGCAAAATTTAAAACGCTACTTCTTACAAGTATTATATGGTACACAATTATTCTCAGATACCTGTGTTATTAATTAATCCTACGAATCAAATATTCATGTCAACTATTTAGAAATATGCATTACCACAGATGTAAACAAATGCTTGAGTTACCGACACATCAAAGAAATTTTTTATGAATTTATCAAGAATATGTAGGAAAGTGAATCCGAATGTGAGTCACCAACAGATTTTCGATATTCTCACCTATCCGAGGTCACGCGAAGAAAGTGAATTTTAACGGAGGTGGTCAGTGCTTATCTTCGAGAAAGGAGAGATCGTAAAATTATGTAATGGACACCGGTCACGTATAATACCGATGATTAACGAATATTATTGAAACGGAACTCATCCAGCAGCAAGCGACGCCGCATTCTTTTAATATGCATTTGTATCGGTATCTTTCTCGTCGAGCTATTATATTAACATATATTAACATAATTGACACACGTACAAATGAATATCACTAGTTTGACCCTAAGGTAAGAATACTAGGAATATCTGTATTGTAAAATGTAATATTAACATTTTTCTTTTTTTTAATATTAACGTCATATATCATAAGGGTAATATAGGTCGTAAAAATAACAGTAGTAACGAAAATAATAACTAGAACAAACGCGGCACATTCGTTGATCGTATAAATTACGAGTGCAAGTATAACGAGTGAAGGAAGTATTGCTTCAATCATTTTGAAAAGAAAAATTCCTTTACTCTTGTTAAATAAGTCTCGAACGTTTCTCACACTGAGAAACTATGCCTACCATAATATACAATAATACAAATACACCATATAAATATATTATACAACGGGTTTAAGCAATTTCAAGTGAAAAAACTGTGTCGCAAAACTTGCTTGGTTCCGAGGGTGGCATAACTCCATGTTAATCATTTTCTGCAGGTAGACGCGTAAAGGATGCGTAAAGGACAACTCCAAAAGCGAATAATGTAAATAATACAATGTGGTGTAGACTGTTCGGTGTAATATATTTCTCAACATCACGTTTTTCAAATAGCTTGACATAATTCCCCACGAATAATTTAGTTAACTAACTTTAGGGTGCCTATAGGTTTTTCATTAACTTCTCCCTGCATACTCTGGTCTCCAACAGACTGTTTGGGACAAATGTCTGACGCAATACTAACAATGAATCGAATAACTCAATTTCGTTGATATTAGAAGAATTAGGTTATCAAATAATCTGTTAAAAGAGTCTTTTGAAAATTGCAATTAGTCAATATTGCAAAGTAAAACGGAAGGTCACGACTTTTAACCATTTTATCGATATTGGTAGACACCCAAAAGAAATTCATGGGTTCGAAGGTTAACAATGTTATCCAATTTGCGTTTGTACGTATGAAACTTTCTTAGATCTTTCAGCGGTATCCTTTGAATTTACCGCTAGTTTCATTCTCAGAACAAAAAAAAGTAAACAACCTTAACCTTTATTTGAGCCGTTTATTTTGAAAGTGGCTTAAGTCCATTTATGCTCGAATCGAGATATTGAACGGTTTGCGTTGGATTAAATTTAAAAATGTGGGTAATTGCTACACTATTATTCGAAAAAAATTATAAATCACTATATCTGCATTTAAGAAATCGGTAAAAAATGAATTGTTACACAAATAATATAAATTAATTTTATATGCGCGAAAGAAAATTAACCATGTAGGTACGACGAAACAATTCTAGGTTAAAAGGTGTCTCGATTTTGGAATTCAAATTGCTTGGAGTGCAAAGTTAAGTATTAAGTGTTAAGTATTCTCACGAATATTTCGTGGCTCGATCAACTCACACGGGAACATGTTCAGTTGCGAAAATCCGATTTCAATTAAACTTATGGGAGCTTATAGCTTTATTGTTTAAACAAAAAACTTTTGATACAATTTTCTTGCGTGACTAGATTTCTCATTGAAAAACAGACAATTTAAAAAAAATTCAAATTTTTTCGATCTCTGGTTTCCAAGATATCTAAAAAATTCCACAACTTTGAGGGCTGTTTTCACCCCTTCAAAGTGAACAATTTTTCAAAGAACTATAAGCTCCCATAAGTTTCATCAAAATCGGATTTTCGCATCTGAACATGTTCCTGTGTCAGTAATTCTTATTAAAATGACTGAATTGTTTTGATTTATAATTTTGGTTAAATAATTGAGCCGTTTATTTTGAAAGTGGCTTAAGTCCATTTATGCTCGAATCGAGATATTGAAGGGTTTGCGTTGGATTAAATTTAAAAGTATGGGTAGCAGATAACATAATAGAATAATGTTTTTGGGTTTCTGAAGGTGTCAAATTTATCATCCCAATTAGCATAATTAACATTATTGAAGAAATAATATATTCTTGATGGCTATGAATGGACTTACGTCATTTCAAAATCAATGAAACGCTTTTTTTAATTCTTAAGAAAGCACAAGTCCATAGGAAAAGTAAATTTCCCTTGAAATTAAAATAAACGTATACACTTTTATGTTATAAAATCAAAAAAATATTCAACTTTCATTCTTTGTTAAATAATTTTTACATTAAAATTAATATAGTTTTATTAATTATTATTCAATCTTCTCCAGTTTATGTACGCTGGAGGGATTTAAAATAACTGTGGTGTGCAGGTGGTGTATAATGTAATGAATCCATTAAGTCCTTATATTTTAGGTTTGTGAGTGGTCTCGGTATTTTGTGCATCCTCGTTCATTGTCGTTTCATAGAATAACTTATATGAATCGCTTCTCCAAAATCTCATCCAACATACTTTAAATCAATTTACTCTTTCACCGTCAGTATTTTTTAGCCTTTTAAAAATCGCATTTTCTGTGGGCAGCCACTGTTCCGTTGTTTAAAACAAATTCATTGCACATTGATAGTTCAACTATTACTTTGATAATTAAACATAAAGCTGGGATCTCATAAAATTTTATTGCATAATTATTTTTCATATCCATTTGAAACTCTCACAATGGGTCTTACGCCATTTTCAAAATAAACCATTTCATCGCTTTATCAATCAGCAAATTTTCGTGTTACAAAATCTTAACGATTTTAAATATATTAGTAACAAGTTGTCTCAGAACGAAAAGATCTTGTAAATATGTATCTATTATTGTAGTTGACTCGATTTTTTTTTTAAATGGACTTACGCCACTTTCAAAATAAACGCCTCATTTATTGGTTATACTAGAAAAGATATACGCAAAGCGTCAATAGTTTTATTATAATGGTCCAAAACTACGGCATTTCGTTCAGTGGAGTGTCTATACCTAATGAAATATCCTTGACATTATTTGTTAGCCGAGTTTTCGCGACCACTTCGGTGACATCGATTAACGAGATCTGCCGAAATCTAACGTCATAAAAAACTGATATACTCGGAAAAGACTAGTCTGACCAATCTACAGAATCACCTATGCCTGTGTGTGATCATGTATACCACTTCGTAGAAATCTGTCATCCAACCTTGAAGTGAAAGTGAAACTCTCGAAAGATATTTTAAAAAGGGAAACGTTCGCAACCCAGTATTTCGTCATAATGCTACGCACATTTTAAAAAATACACTTTGCATTACGTAATTTAAAAACGGTTACGTGTATATAGGTACGCAACTTTATTTGCTAAAGATACAGATATCTTTTAAATATTAAAATTCCTATGCACATCTTACTTTCACAATTTAATTCAATGCTATTTTGAAAAGTTTTCTTTTAATTGCGACATTTGTACCTTGTATACTTTTAATGTTATACAATGTTAAAGTCTACGATACTATCGAGTTTAAATAATAAAACAATAAAATAATTGCAAATTATGTTACTTTTTAAAAAATCAACGTCAACGTTACGTCTTTCAATTATGAACTATAGTTTTTACACATTTAGTAATTTTGTTGAATTGCTGAATTTAACCACATTTGTATGTTAACACTAAACCTACCACAAGGGGTCAAATGACCCGTTCCAGATTTTCTATTTTACGAATACAGAAGTTATAAAATTGTCTTCACAGATATCGATTCAGTAGATTCTTTTAGTCCATCATACATTGTAATAAAAATTACACAAAATCCAAATAAATTAATTCTTGTCATTTTTATAAAGCAATATATATTAACCAATTTTATTGCTCGGTAGGTTTAGTGTTAAAGAATATGGGATTAAAAAACATTAAAGAACGGGACATCTTATCAGTCAGAAGCGAGGATAAGATAGAATAATAGGGCAATATGAAATAGTAAAAGTCAGTAAGACAGTAAGAATCATAAATAAAGTAGTATCATAACACAGTAGAAAAAGTATCGTTAGCATAGTGGGTGAAAACGTATAGTAAGACGGATCGCCACCAGTGGCATTTGTGGCAACGTCATCTGGGCTCGTCGAATATATTTATACAAAAACATAAAGGAACATGACAAAACGAGTCTTATAAAATTCTCCAGTCGAAACAAGAACCCTCCTATTTTTGAGAAACTCTTCCGCCGTGTTGTGGCAACATAACAATTGATTTAAAACATTAATCATTATTTCTCTAAACTGCGTTCTCTGACCACCTCTGGAACTCGGCAAATCTTTGGAAATATTCGTCCGATTCGCATAAAATTATAATAAATTGTTTTTTATGACATTATCTTCGCAGTAGGCTATGCTTTTATTGATATATTAATTTCACGAATTTTTGTCAAACGATAAAACTTGTATATCTTTTAAGAACAAAAACTTTTGTTTTTAACCGGCTAACATGTCGGCATTTTTCAAAATTATAATGTTAAAAGCTGTCTCCCTTTTTTTGAACACTTCGTATCAGTGTTGCCCAATGATTCCTTATTCTGCTGCAAACATAATATTTCTCCCTACCATAACATGTTTGAAATAAATAAATTTGTACTTAAATGTGAAACGTCATCGAAATACGCAATAACGTAATAGAAGCGTGTCGATGCAATTTGAATAACAAAGATTCAGACTGGGAGAGTAATGGTAAATGATCGAGGAGCAACAGGTTGACCAATAGTAATGTAATATTACCAGGTACATGTACATCTATACGGTTGTCAATCATGATAGTTAAAACAATCGAAAATTTCAATTAAATATAATGTTTATGAATATCTAGTAAGACCATCGCAGTACGAAAACTTCTCGTTAAACAAAAACCAGGCATAATCTTAATTTAAATCGTAATAGTTCATTCATCGTTGAAGATATCGAAACGATAGAAACTACCACGAATTTCCGTTCCTCTCTTTCAATAAGTAGCCCAACTCGTCATAATATTAATTCGTCGCATAATGATTATAATATTCGAAATTCTCAAACTTCGTCTAGACCAAACATTTGCATGGGCGATACTGATTCGAATAATACTTCTACCAGTTCGGTAATATATTAATACATCATCCAGTATTTGTCCATATATACATCATCCAACAAATTCCGATCATATCGATATATGTAGTTTAAAAAGCATCAATACCGTTAAATTTACGTATTAAGTTCGTAAATCAATCCAAATTAGCACATGAAAGAATAAAACCTACCGATAGAATTAACCTGCGGTCTTTCAAAAAATTTAGAAAAGTTAATTATTATGTTAAAAACTGCGTTAACGAGACCCTACATACTTGAATGTGAAGTTTGCAACAATTTATAATAGCAACGAAAAGGTGCAATTGAATTTTCCATTCTCGCTCCGGGTAAATCTTCTATTCAAGGATTACAAGCTGAAGCAAGAGCGAAACAACATGAATAGTGTGTAGACGCAGATTTAGAACTATCTAATTTATTTATGATCGGTATAGAGCAGATAGCGTGTACAGAAATACTTGTCCTGGACCTGACCAGTACATATGCACGTGTGTGGCGAATCTACCTCCTACGCTTGCCAACACATGGACAATAGAACGAAAGTTTCCTGTTAGTACCTAATTCGCCTCCGAGTCATACATATGTCGTTCTTAAGCGTCTTCCGATATTCCACCGTCTAAGACAGAGTTTGGTAGGCAGCCTTATCGACATAGCCTCCACCATCACCCTTTTTCAGTCCGCCAAACACTTACAGCGTAACCTGACGCAGTTAACGCTTTAACTAACAACCTCAACACTTTCTCAATATCAAAATAATTTATTTGATGAAACTACAATTGAAAACTTAAAATATTACGTTGGGGAAAAAAGAAATCCATTACTTTTACGCGAACTTCAAGACTTCATTTAACACTTTGACTGCCATGTCACCCATATATGGGTGACAGAATTATTTTTCCATATTTAAAAATAAATGTCTACGTTAATACATTCGTTGCATTCAATGTAGTTGATATCTGAAGAATATAAGTAGGTTGATAGAAAAATATATGCCATACATTTAAAGTTTCCAACCGCTGTTTTATTAAATAAATTAATTTGATTTTATAAAAGTTTCGAGGTCGTCAGTTAGGCAGTTAACGTGTTAACATGTTTCGGATTGTCCGATTTGGGTCAAATATGTACCGTTTTGTTCTATAATTTGTTGCCATTTTAAAGGTAACTTCATAATGCCTCTCTCATAGAAGTCTTGGTCTCTATTGGCGAAAAACTCTAGTAATCGATTTTCACAATCTTCTCTTTGTGCCAATTTCTTATCACTATGGAGGTTTTGCAATGCAAGAAAAACATGGTAATCGCTTGGTGCCAGGTCCAAACTATATGGTGGATGTATCAAATCTTCCCAACCAAGCTCTCGGAGTTTTTGGCAAGTCACTATAGACGTGTGTGGCCTGGCGTTGTCCCGATGGAATACAACACCTCTCCTGTTGGCCAATTCTGGTCGTTTCTGTTCAATTATCTAGCTTCAAACGGTCCAGTTGTTGACAGTAGAGATCCGAATTTAGTGTTTGACCATATGGAAGCAACTCATAATAAATGATTCCTTCCCAGTCTCACCAAATGCACAGCAGAACCTTCCTGGCCGCTAGTCCTGGTTTGGCCACCGTTTGAGCTGCTTCACCGCGCTGTGACCACGATCGTTTTCTCACAATGTTGTCGCATCTGACCTATTTCTCATCCCCAGTGATCATCCGTTTAAGAACTGGGTCGATTTCATTCCGTTTGGCCAAGGCTTCGCAGATGGAAATTCGATCCATCATGTTTCTTTGTGTTAATTGGTGTGGCACCCAACATCGAGCTTCTATTTAAATCCAGCTTTGTGCAAATGGTTTAAAACTGTTTTACGGTCGATCTTTAGCTCCTGGGCGATGCTACGACTGCTAACATGTCGGTCAACTTCGATTATTTCTGTGATTTTATCGACATTTTCGACGACGGGCCTATCTGTGCAAGGTGCATCTTTAACATCAAAAATACCTGAACGGAATCAACGAAACCAAAATTGCACGCAATTGGCTGTTACAGTATCGGCATCATAAACACTATTCACAATTTCAGCCACCTGGCTTGCATTTTCGCCTTTATCAAAGAAAAACTGTAAAATGTGCCGAATTTTCTCTTTGTTGACTTCCATTTTTAGCACCCTGTAACTCACAACTGACTGGACGAAACAATAAACAGCAAAAGAATCTTTTTAATTCGAAATGTCACCTTTCCAACGAGCATAAATCTGTAATTGTTTGATCGATACTTTACGAGATATCAATCACTACAGCCATCTACCGAAAAAATAATGGATTACTTTTTCCCCAACCTAATATATAACACATAGTTATCCTTCGACCTTCTTGTATTTTTCAGATATCGACTAAATTAAATGCAACGAATATAAAGGGTTTTCCAATAAGGATGGGTTGATGTTGAAATGGAATAAAACAAGCTGTGTGTGAGGTATAAATGAATTAATTTTTATTTGAAAAGCCCGTGTATGCCATTATGTACGGCATATGACATCGTGCAAATGTCCGCCGCGGCTTGACACGGTGGCACGGTTGCACGGATCCGAGAGGTCTAATTTTCAATCACTCTGCCGCATAGATCCGGCTGAATTTGAGCGATGGCCTTGTTTATGTTGACTTTAAGGGCATCGATCAATCACGGCTTATTGGCATAGACCTGCGACTTCAAAAACCCAACAAGAAAAAGTCGAGCCCCGCCAAAACAACATGGCCGCCACAGACTGTCAACATCGACCCGCCCCTATTGAGAAACCCTATATTAACGTACAAATTTATTCTTAAACGAGAACAGATAATTCAGTCACCTATATATGGATGATGCATAAGAATCAAAGTGTGAAAACTCTGTAACTTATATTTCATCGGACCGTGACCAGACTATATATGCAAATAATAATAATAATATCTCGAAGCTTACACCAAGCATACATTACAACAACGTTCGTTACATCGTACCACACTGTAGAATTCTAATTATTCAATATAGTTTTGAAATCATATTTTAAACACTACCGTTAGTTTGATTGTCAACTAAATTTACACCTGTTACAAGTATCGTTTGGCCTATTTTCCCACTTTAAATTTTAAACGAGGACGCAAGGTCAATGTAATTGCATGGGTAGATTCCTCATTATATACTTTCTTCGTATCATCCTACTTTACATGCTACATTGATTTTGATGAACGCTTTTGAGCGTGTCCTACCGTTCTCGATGCTTTGAAATATCAAATAATTTCTACATTTTCTAATTTTAGTACCAATAAATAAATAATAAGCAAATAAATCGTTTGCTATCTTATAAAAGTATTTTATTTTATTGGTCATTAGGTGTAAATTCAAAAACTCTTTGTATATTAGGTATAGAAGGGAGCAATGTATTATTTTTATCCTATTCAACATTAAGAAAGTGGAAAATATTATATTCTTTTTACTTCACTAACGTATTACTATTTTCTTCTTTACTATCTTTATCTTTATCTTCTATATTTACTACTTTTTATTATTTTCTGTATGTATAAACGAGTACGATGTCTTTAACAATTTAACTGCTAGAACAACAACCTCAAAAATTCCACAAAATCAAAGTAATTTATTTGATGAAACAACAATTTAAAATTTAAAATGTACGACACATAGTTATCCTTCGACCTTCTCGTATTCTCCAGATTTCAACTAAATATAGTGCAACGATTATACTAATGTACAAATTCATTTTAAAAAATGGACAAATTACTCTGTCACCCATATGTGGGTCACATGGCAGTCAAGGTGTTAAGAAAGAATAGATCGTTCGCTCGAATATCGGATAGAAAATACATATGTTTACATGTATTCTTAATCGTATCATAACATTTTATTACGATTGAATTTTAATACTTATAAAAATTAAGTAGTTATAATTATACGAACCTATGATGCCTAGACCTAAAAAATAAAATGTTCTATTCGGTGGTCAACAATCGATGATATTATTGCAGAATATTAATCTTTGGTTATTACAAACAAAATATTATTTTGTTACTCGCTACCTCTACCTGTGTAAAATAAAGATTATATTACTTATTACTTTTTCCTTGATTTTTATGATTTTTCAATTTTATACTTTTAACCATACCAAAGTGCTAGATGTCAAGATTCTACTAGAACATTCCACATAAACGGACCGGTCCAAAACCAAGTTAATGTACAATATTTTCTTTGTCATTGTCAAACGAGGAGACATTAATTATTGAAAAAAATTTCCTAAGTTACTTTTAACTATGATAAAAATAATTATAATTCTGATTTTTTGTTATTCTTCTATATTTATATTTCTAGTAATAAATAGTGACTTATTCATACAAAACGTATGGTTATTAGTTCAGTTATCCTTCTTATTGTACGTGTAGTTGATAATACTCGAATTTTGTATTCTATTTTTCAAAGTTAGCTGGTAGTAGACTATTTTTAAACTGTACAGTTAGAGCTCGCTAAAAATACCTCTTTATTCAAGATAGACTTCGTACGTGTAGGCATGGGTTGTCCTGCTTATGGACCTATATAAAAATTCGGTGTCGAACAGGTTTCTTGGCTTCCGGAGGAATTCACTATGTGACATAGTAGTAAATAAAAGATAAAATGGCCACTATTATTGTGAATTATTATTCTGAACAAATTTCCTACATTCGTATTAATATCGAAATATATTCGTCTTAATCCCTTGACTACTGCAGACTTTGATACGCATCGGCCGTATCATACGATGATTTTGGGTGGGGATGCATTTTTGTGAAAACATATTTCGATATATCAAAAATCTGTATTTCACTACATTAAAACGAATTATTTATATCTTTGGACCGAGTGAGTATAAATATTAGGAATTTAATATTAACGTATAGTATTTCACAAGATATTTTCACAAGCCAAACTATGTCGAGCGCCTATAGGTGCCCTCAGTGTCAGAAACGGAAAATTTCTGAGCGCCTACAGGCGCCCACAGTAGCCAAGGGGTTAAATTATTAAATTCTATAGCACTCTACCACTGAGACTATATTCCAGTGACAGTGTGTACATTCCTAATTCTTAATTTACGAGAAAGAAATCATTGAAAAAAGAATGCATAGATTAAGATTCTCAAGACCATGGAGGGTGTGGTGGCTGTATCATCTGCGCTCACCAACAGAGGGTCAATAAGACGAGACTTTCCCGCTAGTATCTGGTCCGCCTCCGATTCATATATCTACCGTCCTTAACCGCCTTCCGAAATCCCAGCGTCTTAGGTGGGGCCTGCGAAAGTAGCCTTACCGACGAGTCCTCTAGCAGATCCAGGACGAAATGTTCCCTTCCTTTCCATCCCTCCATCGTTACACTTTCAGCCGCTTTCAAAGAGGGTTTTGCGTTAAAATTCATGATCAAATTTGGACGGGCGAAATGCGGCTTCACGCTCGTGCCAAACCGTTTCAAATACTCTTCAAACTCGATGAGACCACGAATGGGCGTGACGTAACAACGAACAACGTAACAAACAACCAGAAATCATCCCGAATTTATAATCGCAAACCCACTGCCACGTTCGCACACGGTGTAGGGTGGAAGTTTTCGTCTCTCCCCCAAACACCTAATCCAAACCTAACCTAGATTCAACTAAAATGGCGGTGTTTGTATATTATGTATAAGGCATACATATACGGAAAAGTTATTCAAGATTATGATCTTGAGGAGACTTAAATCCGTGAGGAGTCCACTTGTTTAGATACTTACCATTCAGTTTGATATTTCAATTTATAATTTCACTGAAAATACTGATAACATGCAATCATATTTGAAATCTGTTCCCGCAGATCTATTTCTCATAAAACATTACAAAACTTTGCCCTGTAAATTATTTCTTTAACACGTTGAATGCCGAGCGATTTTTATGCATTTCAGACAAGTTTCATTTATCTTATTTATAGAAGTGATCAGTGTTGTTAAAGAGAATTGTTAGTTATTGTATAATGAAGCTCTCACCTCATACTAGAATTTGGTCAAATGCCACAATAATAAATCGATGTTCACTATCATTAATATCATAGTAGCATTCAACGTGTTAGTAGCAAGTGTCCAAGATATTTGCCAAAACATGGTTTTCAAATACGAATTTTTACATGTTCATTTCAGTCCGATTTGTAACATTTTACAAGTTCAGACTGAGATTAAACGACAGTAAGAAGTCTCAACTTTTCATATGTTTAAATCTCGTCGCGTGGAACGATGTGAAGCATATACTTTTTCACTGACAAAATTTTACAAAAATAAACCAATCGAATGCTCGATTGATTTGCAAAAATCCAAAAAATTACTGATAATTCAGGATTATTAAGATATGTATCAGATATATTCAAGTTTTAAATACATTTGAATAAATTTCAAAGATATTTTTATGGATTATGAGAATGCGATCGAATAAGCGTTACTTTTTCCACTGTCTGGAATTATGTTAAATCCAAGACTGCCTAATCCGTAAGCATTAACAATTATGATTTAACGTGTAAATATAAGCATCTGGACATATGGTTATTATCGATTACATTGACATAATCGGTACATATTTTTATATTATTTGTATTCGTGAAATCACCACCCCGCTGCTTGCGTAGTGATTTTTGTAAAACCTTGGGTTGTAATCTAAAAGCTAAGAAAAACTGCATGATGTACCTCGTTTTCGAAGCTTTGTACAAGACGTAATACGGAACGAAACAAACGGACACTTGATAACTCTTATAATATTGTATAAGACTAACATAATTAAATTACTAGTGTATTGCTCCACTCTACAAAATATTTCCACTTCATTCGAATTAATTTTTTCTGTTACAGGAAGAATTTCGGCACTCCTTATAGGTATTTTGACGCTAGTAATTGGCATTATCTTAAGCAGTATACCTTGGTTGGACTACATTATTTTGAAGGTAACTAACATTTTTCATCTTCGCTTTACATCGAAGCAATTACAAATAACCATAAGTAATTCATTTAAGATGGGAAAACAGCAGACTATTGAAATAGGTTTCATGTACAGGTATTTCGAATTTTCATCAAGTAGTAACATGAACTGGAATTATGTTAAATTTTTGCATCTTGCGGCACCGAAATGTAATATAACAAGTTAAATAATCTTTCCATACTTATTGTATTTAATCACATAAACATCAGATATGTTGAATAGTTTCATAGTAAAAGTAATAAATTTATTATAATAGTATTATATTCACATATCTCGACTTTTGTCGAACTATTTCAACATTTCAATTTCCAATAATAAACGAAAACGAAGGAGTTACAGAATTTCTGGTAATATTCATAGAATAATAAAACTAAAGAAAAAATAAATATTCGGGAGGCCGCTGGCCGAAAATAAATGGTAAAATTTGAGATGTCGACTTTAGCGCTATGCTCGCCCAAGATCGTTCATCGAAGTTAAGTTCGTCGTGCAAGAAGTTCTCGTACAGACGCTTTAATTCGCTCACAAAAGAAAAACAATTATAACTAAGACTGTAGATCGAACGATTGCTAATCGGTAATCATAATAATCACGCTGCTAACGAGAACGTTGAATTTTGAGGATATCACTCGGTTAACGTCGGTTGACAGTCGAAATTACGAACAATAAATATTTAATTTATGTACACTATCTTTCGTATTAAAGAAGTATTTTCTATCGTGTGAGAGATACGGCTAAGCAATATTCCTGCAGTGCCCGAGCACCATACCGCGCCGCGTCATAACTCAAAAATAAAAAATGCTGTTGAAACTTTAAAGGCCGATGCTGAAAAATAGAAATCTGAGCTACCGCATCTCGTATAACTCGATTCCAAGCTAGACCCTTATCCTTTACATTTAGACATTCACAGATATTTCCTTTTTATTATCATATTTCACTCTAATAGTTAAGACATTTTTATGAAACATAATGTGTGCCATACAAGTTTCGTAATCAGTTAGAAAGCACACCCGTGCTATCTTTAATTTTTCGTGTTAAGATTATGCTAGCGTGGAAACTCTGAGTTATATCTAAAACCTACCTTCTACGAATATGTAAACATAACATAGAGTGACTTTACTTCATTGAGTTTTCTTAGTTGAAAGAGAAACACACAATCCGACGCAGATAAAATGATAGCACACTTAAAAAATAAAAATATATATTTCATATAACACCACTACATGTTTCATATAACAAAAGTATACATATTTCTTATAATAATATGTGTACAAAACTATATTTTTCTAATAATGTGTAGAACCTCCTTTGTCTTCTATGAGTTCCACCATCCTTTTAGGTATAGACTTATATAGTTGTTTAATTTTTATTTGTGCTAAATTTTCCCATTCGGTCACAATGCAAGTTTTTAATTCATTTATGTTTAAAAATTGTCGGCCTTCAGCATATACTGCTTGCGAAAGCATTGCCCAGCAATTTTCTATGATATTTAGGTCGGGTGAACACGCCGGCCATTGAAGAGTGGAAATATTCTCCTTTAAAAAATAGTCCTTAACAATTTTAGCAGTATGTACTGCAGCATTATCTTGCTGGAATGTATATGGTGTAACAGCAATGCGTTCTGCATATGTATAAATTTGATTTTTTATGAGCTCGAGAGTACGGACGTTATTCATTGTGCCCTGAATAAACTTAATTTCTGTTTTCCCTTTATATGCAATACCAGCCCAGACCATTACCCCACCTCCACGCATTTGACGACGAATTTTTGTTAGCGGTTATTTACGAATATCACGATAATAATACGTACATCCGTCTGGACCATCAAGGTTGAACCTCTTTCCATCCGTAAAGATTACTTTTCTCCAAGTCTTTTTCCAATGTACATGAGCTTTTGCAAATGACAAACGTGCCTCCTTATGTCTTGCGTTTAGTGATGGTTTTGCCATTAATCTGGTCCGATTGACAATGTTGCTAATCCGAAGTACACGACGAACATTTTGTACATTTGTTTCCACTCCAGCTTTCTTAGCGATCTCTCTCGCAGTGGCACAAAAATTGGAAGCAGCACATATTATTGCCCATGTATCGCGTTCAGATAATGCTGCTGGCCTTCCTGTATTTTTCTTCTTTCCGTATGCACTTGTATCTTTCAGCAAATTATATATAACTTTTCGACTGCGACTGACTTCTTTTGCAATTTGAGTAATAGACAACTTTTGTTTCCGCAGAGCTAAAATTGTACTAATTTCGCTTTCACTAAGCTTTTTGCCACGACCCATTATGAGGATAACGATATAACCAAACTCTAGACAGAAATTGAACGTAATAACTCCGTGCAAGTTCACGAAACACTGAAGAATATGTAAACATAGTCCAAGTGAGCTATCAGCCGTCCGACTATTAATAGTCCTTGTCTCCACAGCAGAGAATACCTTAGTTATGTCAATATTATTTCTTCAACAAAATTTAAGTAACGCATTAAATGCGAGCCCTGTAAACCTCCTATAGTTATTATATGTTAACAACAATTATATGTTAAGATCTGCTTCAACTTTGCTAGTTGCCAAAAGTTCTCTTCTCTTCTCTTCTCTCTCTCTCTCTCTCTCTCTCTCTCTCTCTCTCTCTCTCTCTGCCCCCCACACAAATTATTTCATAATTTACTTTCTTCCATTTTTATTTTAACTTTTTACTACTGCCCCCCACCGGGATTTCAACCTGGGACTTTCTGGTGGTAGGCGGTCAACTAACGCGCTCACCCACGCAGTCCTCTCGTAGCAGCAATAGATATTTTGACCCTTAGCACTCCACTGGCGCCTCTAAAGCGTTACTAAAAATTGCCACACTAGATCGCTAGGTTTGCAGTTAAAAAATCGATTAAAATTTTAACATTTTAAGTACGAGTAATAGCAATTAATTTCTTTACGAAATTACGAAATCAATTAATTTTTTTTTCTTAATTAATTAATTTATGTACGAAAGGAAATAAGCTATGTACAACGGAGAAATTATATTTAAAACTATTGCTTCAATTTTGGAATGGAATTCCTTTGAGTACTAAGGATTAAAATAATCGATTATACTTCGCAATTTCCATAAACGATCATTATTATTGTGTAAACATAGTCCAAGTGTGCTATCATTTTGTCTGCGTCGGATTATGTGTTTCTCTTCCAACTAAAAGAACTCAATGAAGTAAAGTCACTCTATGTTACGTTTACATATTCGTAGAAGGTACGTTTTACATATAACTCAGGTCTTCCACGCTAGCATAATCTTAATACTAGAAATTAAAGATAGCACAGGTGTGCTATTACCCTAGGCGGATGGTTTCAATTTCTTAGTTACTGCCCAATGTGAAATTTGGGGGCTTCTAATTGTAAGATTATAGACATCGAGGATAAACCCAATACGAAGTTGGGGAGCTGCAAGAGATTGATACGTTGTAGACGAACACAATGCGAAATTGAGGAGTCATTTGGTTGGAAAGAACTTCTATTTGGAGTATGACGTAGCGAACGAATCTGACACAAAATCAAGATGTCGCTAGGATTGTTAGTAGACCTCGTAACTTTAATAATATAATTTCAATTCATACAATCCGAGGGGCAAAAGTGTATTGTATGGTAGCATTCATTTACTAGATTAGGAATTTTGGTCGACAATTAAATGTTTTTGGATTTGCATGATCAAAAATTTGAAACGGCTTTATTACTTTTGATTGTGTGTTTATAAGTGTTGAGATATCGCGACTTGACTTGAATGTAGTGTGTAATATGAATTGATATTACCTATGCTACACGGTGTTGATGCATTGGCAATGCGGGGTCAAACAGTGATTACAAAATGCCAAATAGAACTTTTACTAGCGGACTAGCGGAGTCTATAAGGTTAAACTTGATTCGAAGGGGAACCATAGCCCGATCTCACTAGACTTTACTCTTACGAATGTGACACGATGTGACCCTACGCGTGACTATCTGATTACGAACCAACGAGACTGAAAATGGCCGCGTTTATGTAGCCTCAAAAATGAGAGAGGATTGCCTGGAAAGAATGCATAGTATGACGTACGGCCACACATTGTCATATTCTTCATTATTTATAATTTCTAGTGAGATCCAAGGGGTTAATTCGAAATTACGCGAAGGTTTATCCAAGGCATTTCCTGCCAGAGACAAATCGAAAAATTCTCGAAGGAAAGAACAGAAAAATATTTTTCGTACGTAACACTACAATAGAAAAGAAGTAAAATATGAGGATTTAGAATTCATAACGCAGGCTTCGCTTTTGCGATTTAAAACATTTTAGAGTGCACGAGTTATTGATTACGAATCGACCCACACGTTTGTTCACGACCTGACGTTTTCACTTCTTGAAAATGTTAATATAGGTACGCGTACTCTGTTCATTAACTTTGTTAGTTAATCGTAATAATATCCTTTTTAGATTATCTTTCATGATATGACTGGATAAAATTTGAACTGTTTCTCTTACAATATAATGCTCACAAATGTACAATTACCGTATAAATCGTAAACATACCAATACATTTTTTTTCAGTGCACAAGCTTTGTTCGTTCGATAAAATCATAAATGTATCGGTAGATACAACATAAATGTATAGGTAGTTTTTCTATACTTCTATTCTCAAAACAGTCTTTCAATAAGCCGACTTCAAAAAGTTAAAGTTAACAGTTAAAAAAATATTCGACATTTGGATATTTTCTTATCTGCAATTGCAATGAAATCAGCTTTCAACGTCGAGATTAAAACCCCTGTTTTTTGATAGTTCCAGAACTAGAAGGTATAGAAGAGTGAAATTCTCTTTAGCGTTACGTACGAATTTGTACTCCCTTTCCAAGGCCCTAAGCTACTCCAGAGAGTCTCGTTTGTGTAGTTTAAACCTTAATTTGAATATCCTAAAAATCATCCCTTGCACGCAGATGTGGTAGCCTGAAGCAACCCAACAACCTGAGTTCAGATGTATCTGCAATCCCCCGCGCTTTTCATTCATTTTCCACGCTTTTCCAAAGCTAAATCCAATTTCCGCCTTAAACGCATGTGACGACCCGGTGGTGAAATAAATATCGGCAAGTCTACGTGTCCTTTCCGAAAAGTGGCAACTCGTTAGTGACAGAGGCTTTGACACGTCCATTGACAACGAACTCTTAGAATATCAAATAATCCTTGGACATGCGTTGTCTGCCTTGTCCTCGACTCGTAACATTGGATTGCACATTTTCAAGTAGAATATTTAAATACGTAAAAAATATTTTTTGAAGAAGTTATTAATTTGTACAACGTTTAGAAAATATTCCTTACAAGTTTTGTCATTATTTACTCATCCATGTTTATATGCTATATAATAGAGAG
Organism: Agapostemon virescens; assembly: GCA_028453745.1. Lineage (NCBI taxonomy): Eukaryota > Metazoa > Arthropoda > Insecta > Hymenoptera > Halictidae > Agapostemon > Agapostemon virescens. Next base: position 17,737,924 of record CM052083.1, on the reverse strand, counting down.
AGAGAGAGAGAGAGAGAGAGAGAGAGAGAGAAAGAGAGAGAGA
>CM052083.1:17714940-17737781 GCA_028453745.1 Agapostemon virescens | reverse complement strand
TACTAATCATCATCGCAGCATAAAATTTTATGATCAATATTATTTACCTGTGGACGTAAGACACGATTATGGGCTCCCTCTATGATTTTTATGACGTCGAATGAATTCATTTGCGAAATTGTAAAATACAACCTAACCAAATAAAAAGTAACAATCACACGAGTATTGTACAGATTTTAAATAAAATTAAAAATTTTATTTTGAAGAAAAGTTTTTACAAAATTTCAAAGAAACATAAACATATATACTCGATACGATTTCCTTTCGAAATTATCGGTTATTGCGTGTTGTAGTTATCTTTTAGTTACATAAATTTTAAGTGTAAACATTGAGTATTACGAACGAATTATTTTCCATTTATGACAATTGCTTCTTGCAAACTCTACATACATTTTCTATATAGCAATACTACAACACTGAACAAGCTATAATTTGACAGTGTAGCCATACAGGCCATATTTTTATACGAACTTTTCTTCTTATTTCATTGTGGTTAATCAGCATTCGCTACACTTCCCACATATCTATCTCATCCCGTATATTACTACAACAGGATTCGAATTAAAAGACTTTGTAATTTATAACTGATCGATTCCTAAGCACATCCGGCTAACCCGTTATTTTCTCTTAATCTCCATATACAGAGTGAGTCATCAAACGTTTGCAGCTCAAATATCTTTGTTGTTTCTAAAGATACGTAAAATATGGTAAAGACAAAGTTGAATGGTCCAATGGGGCTGACATAAAGCTATAAAAAAATTTTGTTTTTATGTCATTTTTTAGAGATATCAAGGTTACCTTGACTTTTTTCAATGGAACCACCATTTTTTAAACACCTACAATGATAGTCCCTTTCATTAGGAATTCAGTGACTATATTATTCCAAGGTCATTCAAGGTCAAGGACAGAAAAAACGTATAAAACTAAAATATGGAAGCAGAATACCTGTACTGTACAAATGTTCGAAATGATGGTCGTCTACGTCGATACATTGATGTAAACGAGCTCTGAAGGAACCTTGAACACTGATAAGTACATCCGAGGTGGCATTTGTTTGTTTGAATGATTTTGAAGCAATCTCCATTGACAAAAGTTAATTCTATTTTGAAAATCATTCCCGTGCAATTCTTGATGGAGCAATATGTGGAACGGATGAAATTTATGTCGGGCCAGAATTCGTATTACGCTACTTTGACTTATGCCTGCTTCCCGGGAAATTTTTCTCGTACTCGCGTACGAGGATTGACAGCTATAGCTGCTAAAATATTAATTTCATTGTCTTCATTGGTCGTGGGATTCTTCCGTTTGTACTGTCTTGCATGTACACTTCCAGTACTTCGAAACAACCTGTACGTATTAATGAAAGTCTGTCTAGAAGGAGTGTTTCGCTCGGGGTATCTTTCTTCATAAAGTAATCGAGCCTGCACTACATTTTGTCTGCATTCACAGTAAATCGTGATCATATCACAGTTTTCAGTCATTGAATAAGACAGCGGAATCGCGTTTTGAAATATACTGATAGTAAATAAGAATGCTGAATAACAATAACATTGAAGGACCTTATTATGTTTACTTTAACTACGACCATAATTTACTATTTACTACAAGTCTCAACCGTGATAAACGTATTCTGCTTTCATATTTTAAATCTTATACGTTTTTTATGTCCTTGACCTTAAATGACCTTGCAATAATATAGTCACTGAATTCATAATGAAAGGGACTACCATTGTAGGTGTTTAAAAAATGGTGGTTCCATTTAAAAAAGTCAAGGAGACCTTGATATCTTTAAAAAAATTACATAAAACAAAATTTTTGTATAGCATCGTGTCAGCCCCATTGTACCATTTAACTTTGTCCTTACCATATTTTACGTATCTTTAAGGAAACAACAAAGATATTTGAGGTGCAAACCTTTAGTGACTCACCCTGTACATTTGGTCTTGGGTGTCCTGGTCCTACTTGCGTTCAATGCTGTCTGCTGTCTAAATGACAAATAACAAGAATTATAATTATAGTTGTCGACAATTTTTCTCGATGGATTAAAATTAAATAAATACAATAGTACTGATATGATTGTTCTACTTTTTTCAGCAATTGCGGCTATGGAATGGTTCGCTGTCTTTCCAGTATTGGCAAAAACCCGGTGTTGTACGGTTAACCAAAGTGTACATATTCAATGTAACGAACACTGAAAACTTTTTGCAATTTCACGAGAAACCAAAATTGCAAGAAGTTGGACCATTCGTTTATAGGTATGTTTCGAAGAAAATGGAAATATATAGTGCTGGATATACAAATAAATAATTTAATTAGATACAATTAATTTAATAGAGAACAACGTCCTGATTTGTTATTAGTTCACCCTTACCGTTCTTCGATTATTGCAAGTAGACAATAACGTGTGATAGTCAAGAGATATTTCCTTGAAGAACTTGCTATTTTAGACGAAACTTGTCTTTAAAATACCACTCCTTTTACGTTAAAACGTTTAACACGTTGAATGCGGAGCCATTTTTCTTAGCTTTCGCGTCACATTTTATTTACCTTTAAATGGAAATAATGCAACTGTGCATAAGCAAAAGACTCGCTTAGCCCATTTGTACTTTTCTGTTTCAATCGAATCTATTGAAATAGTGCGAATATTTCTTAATCTAATATGAATTATCTATATCACATTAATTTGTACATTTGATACCGTCAGTCCCTAGGGACTGACATAGCATTCAACGTGTTAAAGATATTCCTAACCACGTGGTCTGTCAATGTATTTTTTAAGAAACTAAATTTAAAACAATTTTACTTTTGTAATATTCTGCAAGTTTCATCTTAAAACCCATAAATGTGTAAAATGTAATGTCTCAATGTAATTTATTCACGATTAGATATATACAAATCTTTGCGTATATACATATGTATTGTATAAATCCATTTGCCGCTACTTATATGTTCGTTAAAAATCCTAAATTATTTTTCTATTTTGCAGAGAAGACATGGAAAAAGTGAATATCGTATTTCATAATAATGGTACTGTAAGTTATCAGCACAAGAAGATATTGAACTTTGTGCCAGAATTGTCCCAGGATAAGGACATGCAATTAATGGTACCAAATATTCCATTATTGGTAAGTGACCATAAATTATTTAAATTATTTAACTGTATTTGCTTGTGAAACGTGTGCATGCAACGATTGCTTTGTATGTTCCAGACTCTTTCAACACAGAGTAAAAGTCTACCTCGACTCATTACTCTAGGTTTATCTATGTTTTTAAGTGGAATGCATATGAATCCGTTTGTTCCTGTAACTGCTCAACAGCTTGTGTTCGGATACGACGATCCGTTAGTTAGTATCGCGCATCAATTTTTTCCAAATACAAGACGGCCTATGAGTCAAATGGGACTTCTTCTCGGAGTAAGTAATTACAAAGTAAAAGTACGGTTGATATTACAAAATAAGCACGACCCGCAAAAAAGGAAAACGTTACACGAAAATAAGTATCAAAGTACCAAAAATTAAAGAATTACTTATCTCATGCAGTTTGCTACAACTCTTACGGTCTACATTTTGAAGACAACTTAACTTCTTTCCCTACAACATCATGTTAGACGTATACATAGGTTCCGAACAGAGTCTAATAAATTCGTATGTTACTAATTTCCTTTATTTCAAAATAATATATGTGCCCATAATTATGGAAGTGGTCCAAGTCATATATTTCTTATTTTAAGATATTTAATGAATTGCATTTGAATAAATTAAAAAATATTTTTACATTATGCGACATTTTAATTTATAATTTTATTAGTCTTCTTTTGCTACATTTCTCTATTAATTCATAATAATGCTCAGGGTTGTATAAGTAATTTCTTTTTTTTATTTTCATTTCTATCAACCCAAAATCACGGTCATTCGATAGAAAGGAATGACCCAATACCAAAAATTCAAGTTATGTTTATATAATTTCTTTAAATTTTTTACTTAGACCACTTTCATAATTAACACTAAATGAATTCCATATAATGTTGAAATTACAACCACTATCTAATGGTTCATTTCTTACGATATCGTAAAAATTACATTGAATAAATTTAGTTTAAAATAATGTGGTGTGAAATAACTGATAAACTCATTTTTCTTTAATTTTGACTTAGACCACTTTCATAATTATGGGCACATATATCCATTAGAGAACATACAGGCATACAGTAGTTGTAAATTTTCTGATTCTTTTGGTAAATCGTGAACTACAAAGAGATTCTAATCGTTGCAAACGTAAAATGAATCATAAAGCAAGGAGTTAAGTAAGAACGTCCAAAATTTTACAAAATCAAATTTTACAAAATATAAAAGTTCAATGAAAATGTGGTAAATTCTGCGAGGTTCAAGGTATTAACATAAATATGAAAAAATTTACTAGAATTAATTTTGTTTATTCTAAATTTGATTTAGACATTAAATTAAAATAATTTTAGAAACACGTTTTTACCTACACGTTTAAATATATAAATCTATTTATTCTATAGAATGTAAAGTTCTAGGAGTCGACAATTGCCGATTCTAAGAGTATGCACGCAGACAATTTGAAAGTCATCAAATTCGTTATCTGTAAAATCCTTAAAATCCTTATTCGAAGGGATCTAGTTGGCTGAGATAGTTTGTAAATCGTTACCGAGTATTGACACCCACTTCACCTAACTCAGACCTTTTAACTGTAATAATGAACTATAGTAGAACTATTTACAATTACAGAGGAATGGTACGATAAACGAAGTATCTACCATTTTCACAGGCCATACCGATATGAAGGAATTTGGATTGATCAATCGATTAAACGGATTAGATCGTTTACCTTATTGGCCAAATGCTCCATGTAACTCTATTCGAGCATCGGAAGGTAAATATATGTAGCTTGTACAAAACGTTATACACGTTTGTCATTTTTACGAATATTGTAACCACTGTTGCGATGGCAACACCTAAGGTTAAACGTGCCTTCAACAAATTAGTTGACTTCCTGAAAGGGATGCGACAAACCATTCGAATCGGCTCCGAAGTAGCCAACCATTTTACAATTACCGTATAATCAGCGTGCGACACACCCAACCAGCAAGAAATAGACAATCGCCGATAAATCACGACATTACTTCCTTGACAGTTTCCTACTCCTTCAGGTGTATTCCTTTCATCGCTCCTACACTCAATTAAAGCACGCTATGTTCTTACACCTGAAACTATCTTTAACCAATCACGACAAATCCGAAGTGACGACGGATAGAATATGGCAAAACTCGGATAGAAGCTGAACATCATGCCAAAGCGCGAATAATTACAAGTATAAAATTATCCAAAGCACGATCATTCAAAAGTTGAAATCACAGAAATTGTGAACAATCGAAAGAAGTAAAATAAAAATCATCACAAAACGGGAACTTATAAAATTTGGCAAACCCATGAAAACGCAAACACATACGGTTAGTTAGAAATTGCAAACATTGTATTACAATATAATTTAGCCTAATAAAGCGTACATATGTTCGTTCCGTATGGTTTATTACGCGACCTAGGTGCTCGGTGCCATTTTTTGCACACTGAGAAAGAAGGTATATACCTCCATATCGGGGTAGCTTCGCATACACTATGAATTGTCTATTTGTCGATGAATCACTGATTAACCGTTTGTGTTTATGGTGACATCACAACCACCAAGCAAAACAAACGGAAAATCAACAGATTCACTATAACTGTACTGTGTAACTGTTTGTAATTGTAAACTTGTGTAAGCAAAGAGTAGTTATCGCTGCAATGCCGGGATACCAGGAGTTCGTAGTAGAACTTGCAACAGTATTAATCTATTGTTTCATTTAACAAATACAAATCACAAAATGTTATGTATTTGTTGTTCGATAGCTTCGATACCATTGTGTCCCGTTTGCGTGCTACACAATTTATATTTGTATTCGTAGAATGTCGTCAAACCAAATATTCTGAACAATGTTTTGAGCATATTATACATACTGGCATGCTCGAAGTTAGTAATGACATGGAAAAAGTACTTTTATCAGTTTTTAGGCCAAACCTTTAAAACACATAAAATGGTATCTTTCTGTCTTAGAGTGTAAAAACCAGAAACAGATAAATGAATATTTAAAGGGTTATTAAAGGATTATTTGGAACAACATAAAACGATTTGGCGAACTAAACAGGGAATCATGAATTTTCGAATAATTAAATAGTTGCTTTGTCACAGCAGTTGGATTGAATCGTTATTAACCCTCTATGGGCCGAATTTTTGTTTTTAATCCAAAAAAAATTGAGGGAACGAAAAATCAGAAATTATAAACCTACATATGCAAATGAAAAAAAATGTTTCCATTTAAACAATTTTATTGCAATATATTCACTATGTGACTTTTAGGTAACAACGGCCTCTAAAGTTTGCACTTCTGTGCATAAAAGCTTAAGCGTGAAATTCCATAAAACAATTTGCACTTGACGTCAAACATTTTATTTTTGAAATCTCTTTGTTGGATCACATTGCAATGCATACATATTGGTATAGGCAACTATATTGCTTATAATTTCCTTGTCAAATAGTTTTCGAAAATAGGTCACAGGAGAATGGGGTGCTTCGGGGATATTAGGGCAATCTCCTTTCCAAGGGCGATAACAACTATTATTATTCGTCTGGGATTGTGGTGGCCAAACAATTCTTTGTGGTCCTGCATCTTCCTCATCTGACGAGGATCGAGTACTAAATTCTTCGTCACTGTCAATGACATTTATCCGTCGTCGGGGAAATACTATTGCATCTTCATCGGACTCGGAATCTAATAAGGAATCATCGGATCTATTACCGCTAATGCGTCTAATTCTAATTCCTCTGTTATTTCTATCTGATTTTGTATTCATATTTTGGGTATATGATGTATAAATCTGAAAACAGGAGAAAGTACAAGCTTTATCCTAAATGTACCGAAATCTGCCATAATAGCCCACTGTAACCTCAAAGTTACAAAACTGTATCATAAGAAAACAGTAACAAATTGAAAATTGAAATGCAAAGAAATAGGTTGTTATTGATATACGAACCCAGAGCTATTATGTGCACTATTTTTAGTTTGGTAATCACTGACAAAAGCACAAATAATATCAATTGGATCAAATGGTTTCGCTTATTTTTACTGCAGACAGTTTGCACAGCATTTACTTTGTTATTTCAGGTTTATGAGCCTAGCAACGGTCATAAATATTAATATTGGTTGTCTTGGCAACGTTATAGAATTAAGATTTATGCTCCATCTCATGAAAAAAGCTATAATTATTTGGTAAAATGTCGATAAATTGAAATGTGACGTGAAAGCTACATGGGCCCATAGAGGGTTAATTTTAAGTTTTTTAATGGATGTCTTCTGTATCAACGGTTCGGAGAAGGTTAAACGCTTTTAGGCGGCAATAGTAGTGAAACGGTTAAATAACGACGTCTTGTAACGCAGCCGATATTGCTCGTGCAACCTTCGAGGATCGATTCTTCAAAATCATCGGATGGTATGTCTGCCCTTGGAACGGACTTCCGGTGTCGCCATTTTCCGAGAACATCCATCGGCATCGGCATCAACATCGGCGAGCGAGTAACACGCCCATTGTACCTAACCAAATACATAAAAACATATGTATAATGTCGTGTCATGCGCGTTGCATAGACTGCCGTAAAAACATAGAATGTTATAAATGATTCGTGCTGTTTATTTAAGTAATAAGATAAAGTCCGTGGTGAATTTATGTAGTTACTATTATATGAAAATTCATAATAACGATTATATTATACCATATCGTTGATGTAGCAATTGCGATTAAACATTTAATTCTAGGGTCTTTCTTTCCACCACGCGAACAAACTGGCGCCGATATCGTCCATCTGTGGGATAAGGATATTTGTCGCACTTTGCCTTTACAATATCGCGGCCCCACGGAAAAGTCAGGAATTGCTGCCGATTATTATACTCCTCCTGACATGGTGTTTGGACGACCAAACGAAACAGCCCCAGAAAACGAATGTTTTTGTTCCGGCGACATGTCTACGTGTCCATCGGATGGGCTGCAAAATATCAGCCCTTGTCAATATAGTAAGTATGATCTCCATCGGCTGGATTAAAAAAGAAAAATGACTATTGTATAATATACTGCTAATGGAAAAAGTATTCGATCAAACTGCAGACAATAAAATATTTATATAAAAATAAGAATAACGGATGGGGAATTTAAAACTGTTTACCCGAATAACTCGCTTGCTTTTCAAGATAGAAGAGAATGTAGCGGACCAAATTAACTTTATATCGATAGGGACCCATAATTAACAATAATGCATTTTTCAAAGAAACGAGATAAGTACGATGATAGAAGTTTTATTGACGAAAAACTAAAAACAGTAAATTTTAATTTTTGAAATCGAACAACAGAATTCGCAAGATCTCTTTAATGTTGGTTTTTTATCGCCATCCGTCTCTACGTTCAAAATATTATAAAGAATGTAGTACCTCTCCTATAATTGTGACTCGACGGAACCGAAGTTTTTGTGAGATACGTTAGATCAAAATACAGTATAGTAAAGTGCTCGTATACTCGAAGAATATCTGAAGCAATTTTCTCTAAAACAAAGCCGCATATGAAACAATTTGATTTCTTATTTTTTACTTAATTTTTTTATAATAATACAATGTGTATGCGAACATAGTGAATTGGTACGGAATGCGGATATTGATAGACTGCAACAAAGGAATGAGAGATAGATGAACATAGGAAAAAGAAAGGCACCGGTCGTTATTAGACCTTGTAAATATAAGGAAAGTTCACAGCTAAATTAACATGTATATTTGAAGCTGATCAAGATTTAGAAATTTGAGATTCAAGATCAAGAGTTAGATTTCTACCGCTTTCAAATGAATTTTTATCAGATTTGGGACGGAGTTGAACTTTTCTCCGTTTTGTAGGACAAATTCGGTCATCGAGAAATAACGAAGTTTGTTATATTCGTCCTATCATGAGTTTCTTGCGAATATCTTAAAAACAAAATGTCGAGCTGTACAACATATTTAATTGTCAATAAGCGCAGAGACGAATACTCTTTTATAAATAATTACCTTCTTTACGTAAAATCACCACTTCTCCGGTTACACCATCATGTACCGATGACTCTATCTATTAATTCTATACTTATGAAACATCTTGAGTTTGCTACGCATTCGTACGGACGAATCATTTAGCAAGCAGAGTGGGAAACACTACCTGTCACTTTTTATCTTCTTTTCCTTTCTACCTATTATCGCTACCATGAAACTGCCATGGTTTCTCACGTACAGCGTACTTCCTGTACCAAATAATTCTTCGAGGCTAATAACGAATATAGATCTGCACTGTGTGAACCAACTTTATATATAAGCAAACAAATTATAAATACAATTTTAAATAATTTTTTTGTATTTTACAGCTGCGCCAGTCTACCTCTCCTTTCCACACTTCTATAAAGCGGATTCTAAACTGCTGGACGCAGTTGAAGGTTTAAGCCCAAAACAGAACCTGCATGAAACATACTTCAAGATACAATCGGTATGCATAGTTGTGGGTAAAAACACAATTTGGTTTGGGGAAACAATTTCTACAATAATATTTTTTTCAAAATGCGCATACAATAAATGGACCGTTTATTTTGAAAGTGGTGCAAATCCATTTTCTTCTGTTTCGAGAAAATTAAATGTTAGCAGATCTGACAATTAAAAAATATAGGTTAATTATGTGAAGTCTGGGAATGTTTGTACTAATTTATCAATATGTTATTTGATTATATAAATTTCTTTTAGGCGAATTTAACTAAAATAATATATATTTCCAGGCTGTAAATGGACTTACACCACTTTCATAATTAGTCAATTGTAAATATCATTTAATTTCAATTTTGAAATAACAAATATCACTTAAAATATATTTCATATTAATCCAATTTTGTTTATAAATAATAACAAGAAATAAAATAGAATTGGTATTTTTTATTTTGAACGTTAATTATACTTATATATTGTTAAACTTAACACAAGATATTGGTATTATTAATTATTTATGCTCTTCATGTGGCAGTGTTTTGAAATATTCATGATGCACAGGAGGACCATAGTACGGCAATTTTTAGTGGCGCCATTCGAGTGCTAAGGGTTAATAAGTTCTATTTCAATTTAGTATAAATTGCATGTAAATTCAGCATTCGTGTCAGAAAGTACAATATTTTAAATGTGTTTGACATCGCTGCGTAGAATTATTAGACTGTACTTGAAATTACTTATATTTTGTCATTTGATCTTTTTTCCGCAGAAACTTGGCGTGCCGCTGGAAGGAAAAGTTCGTCTACAATTGAATTTAAAAGTTGAACACCAACCAAATATTGGCGTAGTGTCGAAATTTCGTGATATCGTTTTCCCAATTATGTGGGTGGAAGAAGGTATCGAAGAACTAACACCGTCCATCCGCAGATGGATCTACTTAGCAACGACATTCAGCGATATTGCTGTGCCTTGTACCTCGTATGGATTAATTTTAGTCGGTATAATAATTATAATTACCGTTTGCGTGAAAGTCTACAACAACACTGTATTCACTCACGAAGCAATAGAACTGGGCAAACGAACGATCAGAAGGGGTTCGATGCTGCTGGTGAATGGACAACACAGATTAATAGTGACGCGAGATACGTATGTGTTACTCAATAAGAATAGTACCGAAGAGAGGATAAGGGTATAGGTCCCGTAGTAATTATTTCTATGAATAATACCTAAGATACATACATTAACGCGTGTACATTAAAATGTGTTGCACAACGACGAATCATCTCGCATAGTTTTTACTCGTTTTAATACCGTACACCAAAGTTTTTCTCCAATTACCTGAAGAGGGATGATGACGCGTAACAACGTTTATAATGTCATGTATCTGGCGAAATTACGATTGTTTCCTACATGAATCACATTCGATGTGGCTGAATTTCTTCTTCTAACTGTGATTATTTCACCTGTAAGGACTTGTATCATCAATATACGTATTATTGCAATACGAAATAGATCGTGGTTGAACGAATAAAAACGGGTAATTAATAATCAAAGACAATAAGAAAAATACATAATCATTCCAACATAATAAAAATCTTTTCCTTGCAACATGTGCTATGTACTCTGCATATGCAGAGTGTCCCAAACATAAACGACCAAACTGCAAAATACTTAATTTTCATATAAAACAAAAAAGGAAAGTTATAGAAAATTTCTGGAGAAAGTTGAATGTGTTTATATCCGGTCTCCATAGATTTCATATTATTTTATCATCTGATAAAATGAACACGTTATTTTGTGTGTAACGGGTAAATAATTATAAAATTTGGAATTTCAAATTTTGGAATGGAGCGCGTAATTATTGTACTATACTCGACGCATATATTTCCGTATATTCAAAGTTTATTCGGAACTCTACAACAGAGCGTTTCCTGACAAAATGATTTTTCTTCTACATAGGAAAACTTACGTTCACCCTCCGAGATTGGTCGTTCGAGTTTGGGACACCCTACAAGGATACATAGTATAAGAATATTATAACTCAATGTTGCTGCATAGGTATGGTTCATACACGATCGAAATCTAGCGTAATGTTAATATTATATATTAGGTATTAATACCAATAATTTCCAAGCAGAATGGTAGCTAGAATTTAATGTTTATAATTTGTGTCCCAAGGTCGCATTTATGTTCTTAGAACGAAACGAATTTGTAAAGTTTCTGAGAAAAGCCTAACTTATATCGTATTGAGCACTCCAAGTTTAGTGACCACTAAACTCTACTCAGGATATGTACTATTAAATATAAAAGCAAATTTTTCGAACTACTTTTTAATATATTTTTAGGAAAGAAATGCTGATTCAAATTCTTAAATTAATAAAATGCGTTGATCGAGGTATTTGATTACGGTTAGGTAAAATATATATCAATGAATGTAAATATATACGAAGTTTATAATAAAAATTCTACTGAAAGGAATATTGTATTTCAAAAGAATTTCCGTATAATGGTAAAATTAATCAATTAAGCTGAATGCAAGGTGTGGTAGATCATAACGGCACGCTCGTGTTGCGTTTCGATCGATTACAACATTCATTGTAATAGAAAGAGTTATAATTGACAATAAAATTTAATACTGAAACATTAAATGCTACGACTTTGTACGTTGTTTGTATTTTCCGAAATTTGTTTCCTCTATGTATATATCCAGTAAGCCAAATTCCATCTGATTCTACAATACATTTGGCTCCGCATTTGTCACCAAGACGAATCAACTTGAATCTATCCTTACCCTAAGTAAAAAATCTTATACGAAGAAAAACGGAATTTCGCTTAACACGTTGAGCGCCACGCGAATTCGTAAGGAAATCCCCGTCAGGCCACGCGCGCTGCTTAGTATTGCGGTGTAGCAATGTGAAACGGACTACTAACAGATTTAAATTTATTCGATACAGATATGTAAATATATTAGGACCATTGTTTTTTATCACAGTAGAAAATATTTAAGTTTAGAATGAAATGTTTATAGACATTCATTCAACGCGTTATGCGCCAAGTCTATTTTGTTTATCGTTCGGCCCGCTGGATAAGATTTCATCGAAATCGGCCTTTGAACTATTATTCAATACTACAGTTCTAAATAATTACATTTTATATAAAAATATTAAAATTACTGATTTCCGGAAAAAAATTAGTAGTACACCTTACAAGTTGAGCCGAGAAGAAGACAAATCCATCTGGCAGTATCACAACGATTTCTAAAAAACAACGACATAAACTGTAAAAAAAAATCTGGAGAAGTCTCTGCAATGCGAAAATATTGTAAATCATGTTACGGAAAAACATGTGACACAATCTGGCCAATAAAATGACTAAACGAGTTGTCACATTTTGTAATACCTTACAAAGGTCAACCATTTTTATGTTTACCGTGTTTCAATAAAATCCATTAAAATGTCTTAATGTAACCTCGTAATAAATAAAAATTAAGGAAATTTTAAATAAATTTTCATCATTTAAATATCATATTTCACACTGTCAGCCACTGATGGCTGACATGGCACTCAACGTGTTAAGCTTCTACATTTTATAATTTTAAGTTTTATTTATTTTTAATTTAAATCTTTACAAATCATACAATTTTTCAATATTTTGAAAAAAGATCTAAAAATCTGGAAAGTTTTAGTACCAGCCACTATTTAGCATTGGAAAATGCTGTTTACCGCATCTTTTAGTATTGTGGAAAAGAAGAATTACGGGAAACATAGAAATATTTTATTGAATATAAGATAATGAATCGAAAGAAATCAGGAACATTTCGAGAAGAAGGATTGAGCACGTTTTTATGCATTTTTCCTTAATACGTCACTGTACAGTCGATAATACTTTTGAAACTAAAAATAAAAAGTTCTACAACGATAATACATAATTAGTGTGTGGATATGTGTGGTGAAAGTGAAAAAGAAGTATAATGAATGAAAAGAAAGTGTATGAAGTGAATTTGGTTGTGTGAAATAAAAAGTGAATGTACAGTGATCGAGCGTTGTGTTTTTGAAAAACGTTTGTCCGGGTTCGTCTGTTTGTTAATGATTATATAAGCGAATTAAATACATTATTATTTATATATAAATACCTTAACAAATTGGTAGCAGAGCGTGGTTGGAGTGTCTTATAGTGTGGTTAAGTCTTATATGGTGGTTAAAAAAAGTTTTATAGTGTGGTTGAAGGAGTAAAAAAAATGGAGAGAAAATTAACAAGTCCCGTGTGAACAAATAAAAAAAGAAACAATGACTGATGGATGGAATTTGACAAATGTCGAGTTTTTAGATGATACGAACTATTTCCTGTGGAAGGAACAAATAGAAGAAATTTTGAGAGTCAAAAAATTTATGGAAGAAAGTGATAGGGATGCAGCCACCTATTAAACCACAACCCTCAAACGAAAAATGCAATGAGAAATTCATCAAAGGGGATGAATGGGATGATAATAATAGTGCAGCGCTATGACCAAAATAATAAATGCGATATGAAAGTCGCAAGTATTAAAATATTGTAATAAAAAACAACGCAAAAAATTTATGAAATGCAATCAAATATTATGTAATATTATGTGAAATTACAAATTTACGAATGACTCGAGAAGAAAGTGTTGATTACATTAATAGAGCGAAGGGTCTGAGAAATCAATGTGCACAATTGGGAAAGGCTATAGAAGAATTCGAATTAAAAATGTATATTATGAAAGGCCTCAGACAAGATGCTCGTTAACAAAGCCGTAGATTGAATTTTCGCTAAGGAAAAAGTTACTTCAAATGATCTCAGGAACCCCTCATTTCCTGCTGTCACGATACTTTTGGGACACCCTGTACAAATAATACTTACCATATTTGTATTCAGATTTTGTAAGGTAAAATTAGTAAACATTCGGTGTTTGCAATAAAATTTTAATCATAACATTAGAGACAATATTAAATCTGTAACTAACTTATTAAATAATCATTGCCTATAGCAATTTAAATTAAATGATGCATGTAGGATTTTAAAAAGAGAAGAAAACCACTAGACAGCGGGTCTCGAACTTGTGATTTTATGATTTGCAAAGGAATTAACCATTCAGGATCACGATCGCGATCACAATCACGAACGTTCACGGTTCTAGAATACTTCACATTTTTCAATTTTCTAATGCTTTTTAAAGGTCTGTACAGTTCTAATATCACATTCGGATAGTTAGCATTATTCTCGAATGTTTGCTACAGTATTTTTTGTGTATGCGTCAATAACGCGAACTCCAGTAGTTTTCCTATGGAATACTGAAATATGAGCACTGCGTAGAATCGCGTACAAGAAAATGAGATGCAACTTAAAAAAATTTCTTAGAAAAAAATGATTAAAAACGATTTTGAAAATAAAAAAGTTATTCAAGTGAGATGGCACGACGTAGTCAAACACAGAAACAACGACACATGTATTCTTCGTAGCCGGAAAGAAGTCACTTGGAAGGAATGTGAATTTAATTGGTTATTATATACGCACAATTTTGTTACTGGTTGAAGTGACAATATTAACCCTTTCGTTACGGCATTTCGCTCCGCTGGAGTGACGCCATTGAACGGGGCGCCGCGCCGCAAAAGTGTACACATTGCACGTCGGCAATCTTCGGTGTTCGCACTTATGTCTTTCAACGCCATCTTGGAATTCTCTTGTAATATGTACACTTTTTTGAAAGCTACGTGACAACTGTTTCGTCGCATTATATGAGAAACATGATCGGCGCAGATCATCGCATAGATGTCGATTATAGTCGGCACCCATGCACACAGGTCGTCGCATGGCTGTTGTCTATAGTCGGCACCCGTAACGAAAGGGTTAATGAATCAGATTCTGAACTGAGGCGGCCTTCGTTTCCCTGTGTCGTCCCGCGTGACTTCTATCTAGCAATAGACAGCATGTCCATAATTTCTAAAATTCTACATGCATATTACAGAAACATGTAATAAATGGATAACTCCTCAGATTTAATCAAATATTTTCGTGTATAATACATTGTAGAATAAACCATTTTTGTATTAAAAAGAAGACAGCGTAAGTAATCTGCCTCAAGCAGATTTAGCGTAGATATTAGTATCGTAGTTTGCGAGCAAATAGCGGTTGATCCAATGTCAAGATCTGCTTCGTATCTGCTACGAATTTGCCAGCATACTTTGCAGTCAAATACCGTGCCGAATGCGGAAGCAAGTGACTCTGTGTATGATACCAAAGTCTGGAGAAAGGTTTTTTGTTGTCGAATGAATGCCAGATTGCTGTTAATCATTGACGTCTGACAGCTATCTGGCGTCCGTTTGACATTATAATCTGCTCTTCGGACCTTCATGTCGAATACAGAGCTTAATGCGGAACCAAATAGTTCCGTATGCGATCGTACATTTTGGCGGCTGATTCGTAGCATTTTCTTTAGTGGGTGTACTTGACTTGAGCAAGGGTATGCATAAAAACATAATTCTATACTTAACAATATCACATTTTATGTAAAACCCAACGGTTCATATTAACGAAAAATGTCATATTTACATTTTTAAGCAATAATCCTTGTTCAATGAGTTTCAAGTTATCGCATATCATAAATTACAAGTTACAGAAAGTAAGTAGTAAAAGCTATATCTTTCTGAAAGAGTATAAATTAGAAAAATAAATTAATACGTTAGTTCAAAAATGTTAAATTTTTACCTTAAAAAGATACTTAATAAAAAAGTAATGAGAATAATGTGTGAAATTTTTGTAATTATCATTATGCTTACTTCTCGTCATCTAATTTTATTATTTACATGTAACGATATGTTGTACACATTTTTAAATTGCATACTACATTGAAGTTGTTTAGTAACGATTTCCACAAGTTGTAGAAATTATAGTAGAATTTATAGCCGTTAGTGTATAGAAGAACTGCGTATATATAAAGCATCAACATGTTTGTTATGCTTTGTTCTGTTTAACACTTTCTTCTTACTGGTTTCAAGATTTTTTATAATTATGTTTTATATTTACTTGATTTTACGATTTAATGTATTCAACTTGAACTTAGAAATAATTGCTAAAGAAAAATGTTATTTTATCTAACCACACGGCGCTAAGAGAGGTATAGAACTTAAGGCCGCTGGTCCCTAAGATTAAGTTTATGTAACTCTTCGTCTGCTTTGTTGTTCCTCAACTCTTGCTGCGTATATAAAAATTTATTCCATTCGTCGATTCTTGGGTGCGCTAAATTCTGTATTAAAACAAACACACGTTTAAGTACAAAATAATTTAGTAATTTTAAATATGACACTAAACAGATAGTGAATCAAGAACGGGTTATTATAAAATATGGAAATACTTTTAAATTGTGAAGCTGATAAAGTAACCATTTATTTAGTAAAGAGCAACATGAAAAACCATACTGGGTACAACCCTCTGAACTCTGTATCTCAATCCGGGGGGTAGTTATGGGGTAAAAACGAATCATCTGTTTTTGGCCTATTTTCCCTTAGTTAACGATGTTTAAAACTTTTAATATTATTATATTATATTATTATATTTCGAACATTTATTATGATATGTAAAGGTCAACCCGACGTAAACAACGCGCAATCTTTGTTGAAACACGTAAGTTTTAAACTTCCACATTTCATCCGCTTCAACATGATTATTCTTGCTCAAGGTCATTTCAAGGTCAAAAAGGTGGTATCCACTAAATTCAGTTTTTTATTGTCTATTATGCTATCGTAAGAAAAATATACTGTTCCGTTTAAAAAAACATCGGTGACCTTGAAATTTCATTAAAAAACACGACATAAAAAATTGTTTTCTTCGCCACTATATTGCCCCCATGCAATAGTGTCACTTTGTCCTCTGAAGTTTTCTGATAGGACTGTAAATACGAAAGATATTTAGGTGTTCCCATTTATGTGGGACACCCTGTATATGAACTGGAGGCGGAGCAAGAACTAGCGAGAAAGTCTCGTCCTACTGTCCCTCTACCGGCGAGAGTAGGAGGTAGAGCCGCCACACCGGTAATTAATGTTTCGGCAGAAAGTGCCGTTAAGCTAATGCAGGATTATAATACAATTTTAGCGCTTAATGATGAGGAGAAACGGATAATTCTGTGAATTGTACATATTACAATATTACCATCAAGAATATTCCGATGTAAAGAAATCTGCGATTGGAAAAAGTATGTAAATATAAGTTCTTTGAAATGTAAGAAATAAATCCCTATTATTATCCTGTAGAATATATTCATTTATGTACTTAATAACTGGTAAGATATTCGGTTCCTTACGCAGGACAAAATAACAACCTAGCATCAATTACAATTTGCTATGGTTGGATGCAAATATTGAAATATTTCTGTTATATGTAATTCCCTTAAAAAAATATCAGAGGAAAAAGTTGTATTGTTTAATAAAGCAAATATAATAGCATAATAAACAAAATCTCAAGTATAGCTTAGGTTTACCCTATTGCACACTCATAGTGTCTTACGGGTAACTATAGTTGTCCGTTAAAACTTTGTGTCGATCCTTGACTACTTTAGACTAAATTAGACTAGATTAGTCTAACACAGGGAAGCTACGTTACTTCCATTGTCTTATTTTGTTTTGTATTCTGTCACTTCTCTTACATGATAAACTACCAAATATAAAGCAAAGATAAAGTAATATAACGCTTCCTGTTAGCCAGGTATAACCTTATCGAAAGAGTTAAACCACTCTTAACCACGTTTTTCGAAAAGGTGCATGTTTCTCAATTACAATGATAACTGTTTGTTGTTAATTAAAGATAAACTTACCTCAGCAACGTCGTATACCCAAATTTTTCCAGTATCATCACCTACAGTTACATGTAAACCACTTGGAGTCCATGAAACTCTATTCAGAGCTGGACACCCATCGATCATGGCACTGGCCGTAGGTACTTCTGTGTCTTGGTTAAGATTCCATAGATCCAATCTTCCCGAGTCGTCTACAGCAGCAAACAAAGCAGGATGGGTTGGAGACCAAGCAACGTCATAGACGTAATCACCGTTATGTTCGAACGAGTACAGAGGTTTGGTTTCTTTGAGACTCCACAACTTAATTGTCCAATCGATAGACGATGTTAAGAACAAATGCGAGAAATCTATTCCAGCTTGTTCTGCATGTGCACTAACTCCAGTGACTGGTCCTTGATGTCCTTCGTACGTTTCTAATATTCCCGCTTTCATGCCATGACGACAAGCTAAACAAAAGTGAAATAATATAATTAATATAGAGAGGAAAGAATCACAGAGCAGAGGTTTTACATTTTTACTATATATTATTATTGCTTGATTTTTTCAACAAGTTAATTATTGAATGAAGTAAATTCACAATCAATGTAACATGTTTATAGGAAAATGACATTAGCATTGTAGTGGTAGATTGTAAAACAATCCAAATAAATTTTAAGTAACAACTGTATGTACCAAAATGAAATGAAAATCAATAAAAATAATTGCTATGCAAAATTACAGATTCAAATATATTACATGTACACCATAATTTGTGTGAGTCGAAAATTATTATTACATACATTCCTTTCAATTTATGTGCCCGTATTGATATATTTCTAGTAGGTATTGTATTCAAAACGAAATCGAATCAGTAATATTGTGGATTGTAGTTATGTTTCTCTCGATAATTTTTATTTAAATATACTATGGAAAGATACGGCTTAAAACTTGTTTAACATCAGGTACTATAGTTATTTTGCTGCAACGACTATTGTATTTTTGCACCAAAAATTATCGGGATGAATTTCTAACCGCATCGAATAAGTATCTACACGTTATAACTTTTACGATTGCAAATACAACTTACTGGAGCAAACAATTCCATTTTCAGTGCCCACGATAAAATTATTAACGTCACCTTGTGGAAATGCTAAACAAGTACAAGCAATATGTTTTGAATGTTTCCCGGACAATTCCAGGGTTTCTTGAGGTTTCGATAACATATCTAAACTCCAAGAACACATTTTTCCATCGGTTGAGATGCTTATTACATTGTGTGCGTTTTGTACTCCAACAACGTCTAAGCAATACACAGGATGCTAAAAATACAACAATTAAGATACATTTCCTAAACTGCTAGAAAAATTTCAAATTGACCTACTGTGTGCGCCTTCGCCGACAGTGGAGTGCGTTGAATAGGAGTTCTCTTTTGCACTCTATTGTCCCAGAGAACAATTTGTCCAGAATAAGTCCCCCCTAAGATTAGATTTGGATGAAATTTAGCAAACGTGACCGATAAAACTGGGGACTGGCAATGAAAAATAAATTCTGGCGTTGTTTTCTTGAACTTTGTATTCCAAACTAAACAAACCCCATCTGGATCATTCGGAATATCGTCGTTATTATTATAAGAGGCTGCGAGAAGCTCTGGAAATTGAGGTGACCAATCCATTGCTGTGACACAACGATTACGAGACCATCGATCACAAAAGAACGATCGATTCAACCATAAACGCTGGTGGCTTTTATCATCCCTAAAAATCGTATAACCATTTAAATTATTAAATAAAATGTATTTGCTTCCGAAATTATTTTAGAAATAAAATGTTATTCAGAAAATACGAATAACGTTTCATATTGTGGTAGATTGTCAATTATCAAAAGATCGCTTAAATCGGGCCTGGGCAACTGATAGCTCATGATCGATGCATGCTACAGTTGCTCGAGATCCATTTTCAGTTTTCAGCCACGTGCCATTTTCAAGTTATGTTTCTATAGTTTCTTTAAATTTTTGACTTAGACCACTTTCATAATTAACACTAAATGAATTCCATATAATGTTGAAATTACAACCACTAACTAATGGTTTATTTTTTACGATATCGTAAAAATTCATCTTAAATTTTAATTTTGACTTAGACCACTTTCATAATTATGGGCACAAGTAATCAATTGCTCAGGCTTCACTTAAATAAATAATAGGGTTAATGTCCAAATTTTGGCTATTCAGAGATAGTGATAAGACAATGTGAGATAGTTCACATCTACTTATCTACAGAGTGAGATATCTAGAACAACGCAGTATTGTTGGTGACAGAAAGAAATGTTGCAAATGAAACTTGCTTGGCTTCAAGGGTAACGCAATTCCATGTTAATAGTTTGTTTGTAGGTGGACGTATAGGGGACATGTGAAGGTGAACTCCGTTATTTAAAAACATCTACTTTCGGAAACTGATCAAACGTTTACGTGTCTATCGCATCACTCTTGTAATCTCTTATTATTACAAGCCATTGAATGTAAATGATCATTTTCGTAAATGTAAACAACCGCATTCATCTGTACCCTCAAATAGATGGACGACATCTATAGCCTCAACAATTGTGACTCGTGTTTGGAAAATGCAATATATAAAAGAGCAGAAAGTGGATGATATGGCTTTCGTTTACAATGATAAAACAGCGTATAACGAGAAGTAGCTCTGCTATCCATCCGAACGAAATCACGCAACTCGTGACATCCTTGTCGTAATGTCGCAACACCTTTGAGCATGAGAGCACCATAGAGAATTAACAGTATATCGTTAGGTAAACAATATAGTTGGTTTTCCAAAATAGTATATTTTCGATCGCAATTGAGCTTCAACGATCTTGAATTTCGAGTTGAGTTGAATCGTAGGTCATTGTACGTGTCTTAACCCTTTGCACTCCAAGCAATTTTAATTCATAACTCGAGACATTTTTCTGTCCTCCAATGATTCCATTGCACTTGGTCGTTTCCTTTCGCGCATATCAAATTTGTTACTATTAATTGTACGAGCAACACTTCAATGTTTACTAGCTTCTTAAATACAAACATTGCAATGTAAAAATTGTTTTCAATAATATTCTGCGAATTTTTAATGTCCCTTCAGAGGAGCCATTAGAGTGCTAAGGGTTAAAACGTCCTATTAGTGTGTACATAGAAATGTATAAAGGTCTACCTCACTTCAACCTACGAAATCACTATTAATAAAAAGATATGCATACTATCCTCGAAACCAAGAAAATTTCGTCTGGCACATTTCGTTTATCATTTTCATCACCGACAACCCTATGCGAGCTAATGAGGTGGTGGCCTATTTTAAATTCCTCAATACAAAATTAAAAGTTCGATGAAATTCTTAATGAACTTATTTGGTTGGATGCAATAATTGAAATTATATCGAAGGATCATTATATGATTTCTTATGTGTACTCACACTCCATCTTCTCCATCCATATTTCCAGCATAATCCGTATAAATGTCGACTGATTCGCCTAAGGCTCTTTCTACGAGACGACTAGTGCGATCAAAAAATCGTTGAAAATCTTCGGACAATATGATCATTTGTTTTTCCTCTTCGCTAAGTTCTCGTACTGCAAGTTAATATGTTTGTTAAAATGTTAGTAAACAATTTTTAAAACCTGTTTCTAATTTAGATATAATTAAGTTAGTGTGCACAATACAATTACAATTAGTGTAGTAAACAATATAGTGTGCAAATACGAGCTCAACAAATTGAGTGTTCTTAGATATGGAGGGTGTTTCGTCTAAAACAGTACACTTAAATATCTCCACTACCCTCTGAAAATACGAAAAATGTTGCTAACGTAATCTAAATGGTTTCAAAAGACGAATCGGATGGAAGAATTGTTTTTTGTAAATTGTAATTTTTTAATCGTTTCTCCAAGGTCACTCGTGTTGTTTTACATATATACACACAGTTTTTGTTGTTGAATGTTATAGCATACATTATTGTGCATACATGTATGTTTAATAGCATGACCTTGAAATGACCGTGAACTCTAAAATTTGCTAATTAATGCAGAACTTTCTTTCAGCGACATTTCAGATTTCAACGGTAACAGAAATTCGACCATGAACTTGAACTTGTAAATAATCACATTTATTACTGCAATAAATGTTCGAAATGATATCCTTCCGTTGTGATACATTTCGTTAGGCGAAAAACGACAGATTGTACAGCTCTTTCGATGATTTCGGGTTTCATATCAGCACATGCTGCAATTATTCGTTCCTTCATATTTTCTGGCGTCGTGGGCTGCTCTTGATAAACCGTACCCTTTAATGTCCCCCATAAGAAAAGATCAAGTGGGGTGAGATCGGGAGAACGAGCCGGCCATGATACAGGCCCATTGCGTCCCATCCAACGATTTGGGAATTTTTCGTTGAGGACACGTTTTGCAATATGGGAAAAGTGT
>CM052083.1:17700788-17714840 GCA_028453745.1 Agapostemon virescens | reverse complement strand
GATGCTTCATCCGTAAACAATACTGTTTGGAAAAACATTTCATCACATTCATATTTCCGTATGCCCCATTGAGAAAAGTGTACCCGGTTTTCAAAGTCTCTTCCATGGAGCTCTTGGTGAAAAGATAAATGGAAAGGATGAAATTTTTGTAAATGAAGAATCCGGAATATGCTTGTAACACTAATACCAGTTTCACGCCCAAGTTGCCTTATACTAACATGCGAGTTTTGATTTACTTTCGCGATGATATTGTTCACATTTGCTTCATGAGTAACAGTCTGACGTCTCATACGAATGTTTCTGTTGACACTACCAGTCTCACAAAATGTTTTAACAATACTTGAGTATGCAGAACGTGATGGACAAGAACGTTCTGGAAATCTGTCTTTCTAAATTCGTATTGCTTCTCTTAGACATTCTCGAGCTTCACCGTAAATTAAAACCATTTAAATTTTCTCCTGTTCTGAATAACGGATTATGGATCGTTTGTCGATACACTGAGAGCAATGAGCAAACTCTTAAATACATATCTCTCTCACTCTCTATGTACGCAGACGAATGATACAATGTGTTTATTTACAAGTTCAAGTTCGTAGTCGAATTCCTGTTACCGTTGAAATCTGAAATGTCGCTGAAAGAAAGTTCTGCATTAATTAGTAAATTTTAGAGTTCACGGTCATTTCAAGGTCATGCTATTAAACATAGATGTATGCACAATAATGTTTGGTATAACATACAACAACAAAAACTGTGTGTATATACGTAAAAAAACATGAGTGACCTTGGAGAAACGATTAAAAAATTACAATTTACAAAAAACAATTCTTCCATCCGATTCGCCTTTTGAAACCATTTAGATTACGTTAGCAACATTTTTTGTATTTTCAGAGGTAGTGAAGATATTTAGGTGTACTGTTTTAGACGAAACACGCTGTATGTGTGCCGTTTTGTATGTAAGAATTTACCTTCTTTAGGAACTTCTTTTTCCTTTTCTTGTTCCACTTGTGTAACGGCAGGCTGCACCTCTTTCAGTTGTGGCAAACCGTGCGGAAGAATTCCAGGAGGAAGCTTACTTTGGAAACCATCCATGTGCGGCAAACTGTTCTCTTCATCTTCAGCTTGGCCATCATCAAATGTCAAAACTGTGGTGAATAAGCTGGTTCCGCCACAAATGCCCTAACTTCAATATATCTACCACTGATAACTACCCTACTTAATAGTTTGAATCCCCTTTTTATAACCTATCATTAATCATATCCTATGATATCTTGTAAAAAACTATATCAACTCTTTACGTAGTTGCATTCGCTAACTGGTACAAAATGTTCTATGCAACATAATCGTTTTACGAACCTATGACAAAAATATGTATATAAACAAAACAAGACTACACAAAGCAAATAACGCAAACAGTTTGTTTAAATGATATAATAGGGCCTGTAACACAACATTGATAATAGTCCACTTCGCAATGTATGTAATAAAATCTGCATAATAAAGAATAAAGTAAAACGTCAACGGAACGAAAAAATTTAGAAAATAAACAAATTGCAGAACCGCCGAATTTAAACGTATGGGATGCAACTCTCTTTTAAAAGCTTTTATAAAGTTCTGTTCGAATAATAAGAAAATAATTCATTGGGAAATAAATAATCACACAGAAAACTGGCAAAACAATCATCAAATTGGATCACATGCATTGATATTAGTAGCAGAAGAAGGTGGACTGCTTGTTGGTGGATTATATATTATATATAGTATATTTATATGTAATAAATATAATAATAAATATATATATTATATATATATAAAATAAGTAAATAAATAAATATATATATATATATAAATATATGTATTTAACAAATAAAATTTCTTTAATACTATTGTAATTATAAAAATGTTCTAAAACGGTATCTCTCCACCCTTAGTTGTAGCATTAAACATAAGTAAAATGGAAGAATGAACTGAAGGAAAAGTCAACTTATCGATTATTACTTTAACAGATGTAAGTACAGATTGTATTACTATGTAACGTTTGTTAAAAGTATTTCTCTAACATCGGTACTCGACAATTAAAAAGATAAAGCAACAATTGAGAAATTCAGATCGAAATTTGCCTCGAACAGGAAGATCATATAAGAATATAAATATAAAAAGGAGTGAAGATAAAAAATTAACGCAACTTCCCAAGTCTCATGCAGCATCGAGTGGATATATATATATATATATAACTTACGTAAGAAAAATAAATATTAAAGAAACAGTGCGAAGTTACAATCAGATTCTACATTGTCCGATCAAAGAATTACCATTTAGATAAGAAAGAAAACGAAAATGTTGGCAGTAATTTGTCATACGGCTTTGTCCATGCTTTGCAGTAAGAAGAATCGAATGATATATGATAAAACTATAAATATATCTAAGCTATCTAAGCATGCATAAAAAACTAAAGCTAGAATTTTTACAGTTATATAACAAATCATAGAAACTACCCAACCATGTTTAACAGGCAATATTTAATATAAATAAAAGGTATGGGTTCCCTCCTTTCAGTGCACGTGGAGATAACAATTTAAAGAGAGAAAAAAGAAATTGAACGTAAATTACTTTTAAAACGCATCTTCGTATAAAGTAATCAAATTCACATATACGTAAGATAAATAGGCAGAGTAAATCATCTCTAAAGAAGATTACCTACCTGTGAATTCGTCCTCCCATTCTAAACCAGGATTTAGATTGTACTCGTCTTGAAGGAGGGAAAAGAAAATCTCAATCAATCTCGTGTTTTTTCATTAGATTAGTTGTTTCTTTTTAATTCCATGTCTTTCATAGAAAATTATTGATGTATATTGTACACATTCGTTTGGACGTGAATAATCGCAAGTACGTGTAAAAATAATATTTCCACGATACGCATAATAATACAAAATTTTTTCATTTTTTTAGTCAATGTAACTTGAAACAATGGAGACAATGTAGTTGCCACTAATTTCTCGTTTAACATGCAAAGTACAACAACAATTAACTAGAAAGAATGAAATCACAGTATTTAATTAAATCATTATAAATGCATCTAAAAACATGCATTTATTGTAGTACACCCCATTAACGCTTTTATGATTCTCAACAAGATGCTCTAAAGGGATTTTTACGAAGAATATTCAAACTTTTCATTACGATTTCAATGTTACACCTGCAGATTCATAGTTTCGACGTACAACTAACACGCCAAATACTTAAAATTAAATTCATCCTGAAATCCTAATCCCTTTACGCTTGTCATTATTTATTATAAATAAAAATTGTTGATATTATTGTTTTCGTATGACAAGACCAAACGAGAATAGGAGCACTTCGTTTTGAACCTAACGATACAGCAATATATTTCAAAATAAATTCGCGATTAAACAGAATGTTTGAAAATTGTTTGAATAAGATTGATATAATAATGAAAAATAAATAAAGATAAGAATGAGTTCTGGAAATTGAGATATTTGAAATAATTGAACTGACATCACCGACCAAAATTTTACACATACATTTTGCATGCTTTCAATTGAATTATTCGTTTACTTTTTTTTTAAACATATATATGTATAACAGATTTGAACTATTCTTCGAGATATAATAATTGGAATAATGTACTCTAACAGGTAGTATACAAACTTGATTAATTCAACTCAAAGTAAATACTCCTCTAAGTAAAAACAGCTTTTAAACCTTTTAAGTTTCGTTAAGGAATTTCATTACTGCATGACTTTGTGGTGTTAAGGCACATTTGTTTTTAAAGTGCATTGTTACATTAATTGGAAGTCCTCGTAAGCAACAGCAAAATTAATCTTTGACAACACTAAAAGCCGAAGCTGTAGAACCTTCCACCAAACAGTTTATTTTCTTATTAATATAACAGTTGGGCACAAAGTAGACCTGCCCCAGCACCAGAACACCCTGTTCGTTGTTAGTATTCCGCAATATTTAAAATGTTACCAAAATAACCATGTGTGACCCGCCGAGAACTCTGGAAGGTGCGTTAAGTTGTGACAAGATTTGCCAATGGATATTCACTAAATATTTAATATTTCAGACAATCCCTGTTTCAAACAATAATAATACATTTAATAAAAACATTATATGTGAAAAGTACAAAACTTCTACACACTGTCTCAAATAATAATATGACTTTTGACATTTTACGAAATAATGCACAATTTGTAATAATATTAATTATCATATTATAGAATTTGTTCTAACTACACAAGTCAATAGACATATTCTTAAATATGCCACATAATTATAATTTTTAGTGTTGGATAAACAGCTTATAATACTTTATATATACATAGGCTGTAGATACATATTGCATTGTAGATCTTCGATTTTCTTCTGGCAATTAAATCTTTAGGTTTAAAGAAAAGAATACTTTAAATTTGCAATAATTTTCCTGTTAAACTGGAGAAAGCTTATCGTTTCATCGTGAAAATTTGTAGGGTCAGAAAATACTATTAAAACTGAAACTGTTTGCAAATCCTTTATAAACGTGTAAATGCCGAAATAGTTTCGTTTGAGAGTCGGGATGTCAGATAAGCACTTAAAACTTAACGATACAATACATTAAAGTAAGTACACCCAATGAAAATAGACGAACAAAAAAGTAAAAGAGCCAAAAGGTATGAAGCAATTCATAAGATAGCAAAGATATATTAGGTTCTGGGTGGAGAGTCATTTTGTATTTCTACACAGTTGACCGAGTCTCGTATAAATTTCAAAGCCAATACTTTTGCTCTCTTCATTATAAACACTACGAATTCTCTGTAATGCGAAAAACAGAGAGTGCATTCTCCGAATTCTTTTACACGTATTATTAATAATTTTCCATAGATTTTTATAATATTAATCTCAACGAATAAATGGAATAAAGCTAAACCTAAATGCGAACCTTAAACTTGTTGAAAACCAAGAGAAATCATAACTTACCGTAATAGTCGAATGCATGAGCTGAGAAGGGGAGGGAAAAAAATTTCACTTAGTTACAATCTCGTAAGAATGCACTACACTAGTTGCACCTCTCTACACTCAGACCATACATTTTTTAAAAAGAAAGTAGTATTTTTTTTTAACATTTACAAAAAAGAAAAACGTACAATATCTAACGTTATCTTATTAAACATGTGACATTTAAAAATTAAAATAAAAAAGGTGAAGTTAAACTTGTGTTAAAGCATTTCAAGCAATTTCTCTTTAGGAGTCTGTATTACTCCGAGCAATTTTAAACAAATATTTGTGCATTCATATCAATTAATAATTATTCCTTGCAAAAGTTTCTTGCAACGAATATTAAGAAGGGTTAGATTTGTTGTTTATTTATTTATATATATAGATAATTTATATATAAATATATATATGTATACGTATATCTATATACATATGTATACGTATATATATGTATATATGTATATATGAATATATACATGTATGTATATATGTACATATATGTATGTATATATATATATATATACACAATTTTTATTGAGACACATCTATATATAAAAAAAAATTTCTCTGCTGACTGTAGTTAGGTGAATATGTTTTAATTTGTACATCGTGCGGTGCTGTGATTCCTACATGTAAGAGGAAACATACATATTCGATGCTTTTTATAGTATTGAAACATGTTCTCGTTTCTATCGTTTCAATCTTTCATATAATTCAACACTTTGTTTTAAACATTTTTCACCACACAATTTGGTTGATACGTTATTTACGATCTAATACAGACTAATGAAACACTTAAAAATGACTTAGAGTAATTACCAATGGACCCTTAAATATAAATAATATTAATTAATATCTCACTTACATCCCTTGTCACACTTATGCCCACCCCCATAAGTTTCTCAAAAATGAAGTTTACAAGTAAACTTTCGTAAAACATCCAGTAACAGAGCACTTAGTGCACTACAGCAAAGAAAAAACAATAATCGTCGCAGTGACATTCGTTAATGTCAAACATTTCTTTAAACAATGAACAAAAATATTGAAAAACTAAATATCTAATGTGTTATTATGATAACTACTACCATTAAAATACCAAGAATGTCTACAGATATTCGTATGTATAAGATTAAAAAAGCATCAATGACACTTTGTTTACGTGTTTGATAAATTTAAAATTAGCACGCATAAGTCAAGGTATATCAATTTCTGTTGCGATAATAATCTCCAAATTTTCCCAACAAACAGGACGCCTAAAGTTAATATAATACATATATTTCATAATCTGTTAGTATATAATTAAATTATGTAAAGCAAGTTAGAAGCTCATTTTTTATGCAAACAAATACACATTGCACATGGAAATATAATGATAAATAAAATTGTGATATACAATTTATAGGTTAATTGAATTAATTGAAACTCTAGCAGAATGATTGTCAGATGTTTTAGTAATTTTACAGGAATAATAACTGGAAGTTAACATATTAAATCTCAAGAAATAAAATAATTATTACTTGTTTAAAAAATTAAAGCCAGCTAGAGAAACAGCATCGGAATTCGTTAGAAAAAGAACTTCATAATTTAATGTAATTTCAATTTGTTTTAACAAAAATGTAATAAGTCGTGTATCATTGGATTGAGCCCACAAAAAAAAACACTTATATCCTCTATTAGATTTCTGACTTAACCTTTTCCTTTGTTTTTTTTAAACAGGATAACCCTTACTCTTACAATTTCAAGTCTTAAACTTCCAATTATTAATTTAGTTTACTTTCAAAACTGACTTAACATGTAACGAATTTTTCATAGACGTATAGAAATTTATATATAGGGTGGTCCATGTAACTTGTATACCTTGAATATATATAAAAATTACACAATATAGAATAATAAGGAATATTTTGGTGTACAAAGTTTTTAAGTACGTGTAGGCGATTCGAATATTTCATGGTCGCTTTGATTTCTTTAAACGAAAAACCCAGCTCTTATATCAGGAATCGATAAAGTATTAAATTCTGTGTACAAATGTATTGATCTCCATATGTCCTAAACCTAACGATTAACAATAAGGATATTATCAAAGTAATTTTCGATATGTACCTACTATTTGAATATAGTAAGTGCGTACGGAAAATTATTTCCATAATTTCTTATTAACTATTAGATCAGAACATATCTTCGTTGATTCAATTTTACGCAGAATTTGTTACTATTGTGGCGGCTGCTGAAGGTGTGTGGTGGAGAGGCTAGAGGACTCGTCAGTAAGGCTGACGAGGGTGGTGGAAAGCGGTTAAGGACGGTATATATGTATATAAACTGGAGGCGGATCAGGAACTAGCGAGAAAGTCTCGTCCTACTGTCCCTCTACCGGCGAGAGTAGGAGGTAGAGCCGCCACACTATGTCGTTTCAAAGTACAAAAGATATCTGCTTTTATTTCATGAAATCAAACTGATCCCGAAATCTCCTAAACATCTTCGCGCAACTAAAAACTGTTTATCGTTTACATCAGAATATTACTTCCTCTATATTATGTAACTTTCACATATATACCATATTTTCATGTTATTGCAAGTGACGGAAATATTTAAGGTGTGCAAGTCTCATGATCCATCCTGTATGTCCATGTCTTGTTATTAACAGAAACAATTCAATTTCAATTACAACTCCAAAGATATAGTCACTATACACGCAGACGTATTTCCATGTACGTCATTTTCAATATAATTGTGATTGTAGAATTAATATGTTTTTACCATAAATCGTTCGTTTCGGCGTAACAAATGCTAGAGCATATATGTATCACAGTACAATACGAAAAATCTGTGCAACTAAATAAAGGTGAAGAATAGCCTGACATTTAATTCTACAACCTTTAACTTTGAACATAGATAGCAACGTATCTACCTCTATCGTATACTGTTGTACAACAATTAAAAGAAAGGATAATAAAAAGATGACAGAACATACATAGGTAGTTTGGTGCAGACCCACCTTTCCTGGGACGCCACCAGTCAATCTCAAAGTAGCCTGCGGAGTAAGAGTGAGTTGGTGTTGATGTTGAACAGGAGGAGTAGATGGTGTATGCAGAAGAAGATGCGGACAGTCCTTGTGTCCAACACCGGTTGATTTGAACGATTGTATTGCAAGACAATGGGATACGCGTATATTTAATAATACCGCAAGATCAGTTAGATAATAGGATACGTATGTAAGAAGAAATGTATCCCATGTTTATCATGGACATTTACAATTTATACATCTATATAAATGTATCCCATACTGTACAAATAAACTATTTTTCAATTATTTATATCAACATTTTGTGTTTTCAGAAAAACACACACAGTAAAGTAGGTGGTATGAAAAAGGGCATATAGTGTAAAGATCACGCACCTTCTTATGGCATACTATCTGTTCATAATATAAAATATTAGCAGTTGAATCAGTTTAAAATTGAAAATTGCAATAAACACTAACTGAAATTGCGAATAGGAGTATGAAATATAAACAAACACAGTTACCATCACCAGGAAAGACAATATTTATGTCCATAACCCAATTACGTGTTGAGTGAGAATTTTTTGTGATTACTGCTATACTTCGTTTTTCTATATTATATATTTTCTATAAATTCAGTTTTCCTGAATTAAATTATAATATTCAAATTTCGAAGAATAATATTGAACCTTAGAGATATGTATACAATAATGTTTTATGGTTACTTGGTAAGACGTAATGTTTTTTCTTTACAGCAACGTAAAAACTTATGGTTAGTTTTACTAACATTATAAGTAAAATGTCATTTACCGACATTAACATATAAAAAAACCTTTTCTGTGCATTTTTATTCAAGACAGTATATTACTTCTATGGTGATAAACTAAAATTAATTTCGTGATAATTTTGTCTGTTTAAAAAGTGTTGAAAATTGTTGACAATTCAACAAAAGTTAATACACACACTAGAAAAATAAAGTAAATGTAACGTTGCAAACATGCCTTTCTTATACGTAAACATTATAAGAATATGTAAGTTTCCTCCTGAACTATAATTAATTGTAAAATCCAATATAATAATGGTGTCTCCATTTCTTACTATTAACATTATGCAATTATAGTTACAAATAACCAAGTTGTAATAATATGCCTAATAGTAGTAGTAGTAGTAATAGTAGTGGTAATAGTAGCAGTAGTAGTAGATTTCATGAATTAAAATACTATTATATACAATAATGCTAATTCTTGGTATGTGTTTTATAAAAACAGTATAATATCTCTAATGGCATATAGTTTTGAAGTATGTATTCCATGTACACCACCCACTTTACCATATTCAATGAATACATTAACAGATTATTATCAATACAAAATATTTAGTTACATTCAAACGGAAATATTTCTTAAAACATTGTAATGCCATAAATTACTTAATTTTCAAATCTACGTATTTTAATCCTTTGTAATCTCCTTTGGAAACATTTAAAAGTAACTTTTAATTAAAAATAACAATGAATATGCATAAAGTTTTTCATGTTAATGATTTCTAAAAAATCATTATGAAAATGTGACTCTTAGAAGTAGCAACCACTATGGCAACAATTGTATTATAATTGTATAGTACTTGAATAGTGAATAGCTTCAAGGATTACAAGAAATATTACAGTATTCTCTCCGTAAATATCATAGCTTTGAGTCTACTGAACTACAATTCCACAATAGAAGAGGAACTACAATCTTAGAAGTGTGCCGAACGTAGAGAAGGATAATGATTGAAAAAGAAAGAAGGGCTGAGGTTTGTCGCTTCGACTCTCCGCCTCTCTTTCTGTTCAATTATTCACCGCCTTCTTTCACATCTGAAACTTTAATTGCTTATTATAAAAATAATTATAATTATACTAATATCGCATTTCATATCGTTTTAATTAGGAAAATGAAACGGATACGATAGAAAGAACACAAATAAAAGACTACGAAAATTGTAATCTTTTAAAGGGTGTCCCAAAATTAACGCAAGATTTGAATTTGCCGCCATTTTTGCAGTAAATTGTTGGCAACCTTGAAAAAAGAACAATTTGACAGCTGAGAGTTTAGGGTTAGTAAAAATGGAGCGTTATTCGATACAATAACGTGTTTTCATTATTCAATAATATTTCAAAAATAATGGAAGTTTGGCGGCCGTAGTTCGAAAATTTTATACAAAATATGGTCAAAATAGTGTTTTAACCTCGTCAACTGTGAAAAAATTTGTTGAAAAATTCAGGGAGACTGGATCAGTTGGAGACGCTAAACACGCTGGTCGTCCAAAAACAAGCCGTTCAAATGTCAATATCGAAGCAGTGCGTGAGAGTGTTGGTGAAAACCCAGGAACATCAATTCGGCGTCGTGGACAAGAACTGCAAATTTCAAGAAGCTCTCTACTCGCGGATACTCGCAAAAGATCTGTGTGTCTCCATGCTTACAAAATTCAATTAACACAACAACTGAAGCCTAATGACCATGAACAACGAAGAGAGGTCGTGGAATGGATTTTTAAACATCAACAAGTGGATGCTGATTTTTCAAGCAAAATCATCCTAAGCGATGAAGCACATTTTCACTTTGATGACTTTGTTAATCGCCAAAATTTCCGTGTTTGGGGTTCGGAAAATCCACATAGGATTGTCGAACAACAAATGCACCCACAACGTGTCACTGTTTGGTACGGATTTTGGGCTGGATACATCATTGAACCATACTTTTTCGAAAATGAGGCTGGTCAAGCAATAACTGTTACTGGTGCTCGATATCGCAACATGATAACACAGTTCTTTCTGCCGAAATTGGATGCTATTGATGTGGCCAATATGTGGTTTCAACAAGACGGTGCCACATGCAATACAGCCAGTGAAACAATTCAATTACTGCATGAGACATTTCCTGGTCGTGTACTCTCTCGTTTCGGTGATCAGAATTGGCCCCCCTAGATCGTATGATTTAACACCATTAGATTTCTTCTTATGGGGTTATTTGAAGTCAAAGGTCTATGTCAACAAGCCCACAACCACCCGTGCATTACAAGAGGAAATTAAACGCTGCATCGACGAAATTCAGCCACAATTATGCAGAAAGGTCATGAAAAATTTCGACAAAATAGTGCGTATGTGTTATTCCATAAATAACCCTGTTAAGACAAGATAGTCTAAAACATATTCGACCGTTCACGGTTTACCTGCCGACACCCATCGCCGAGCCGACGTCACCACCGACCGGGAAAACCCGCGATCCCACTACCCCTAAACGCTCGAAACAAAGAACGAAAATCCAGCACCACCATTGGCCAATACTTGGTCACGAAAATAGTATATAAGCAGCAAAATGTATCCATACAAATTAGATTCGATTACACAGCTTGTACAGTACAGAAACGCAGAATAAACTTCAACTAAACCCTACAAGTCGATCGTCTCTCACGAGTTCAGGCTCTCGTTCAATCCCACCAGTGGGAGTCCTGCATATTCAGAGTCATTCAGTCCCACATCAGTGGGTGGTCCTTCGAAGTCAATAGGCACCAAGTGCAATATTCAGAGGAATCGTTCAAGTACAGTGAGCGACGCCTTAACAAACCCTATCCTATGTACTTTATGATTCAATGAAAAAATAACAATCTAAAGACTAAAAACTGTATTTTCTATTTAATTCTTTTAATTTTGGGACACCCTTAACTTTACTGCCAATAGTACGAGTCTCGTTAATACTCGAATTCTTACCGACTCGTACATCGAGCTTCTTGGCCGCTTCACCGGGGTGCCAAGAGCGATCCTTCTAATAGCAGGGATAAAATTCGGACATGAAAATGTCCGAAAGATAGAGATATTTGTGACTCTTACGGAAAGAATACTATACTTTAGAGAAAAATAATTAAATTATATTCAATAACTAGGCTCACATTTGTACTTCAAGAGGTCCTAAGCCGCACGACGCTCGAACCACTAACGCGCTTCGAGTCGCACAAACATGAGAAGGAAATACGAGGTATATGTATACCAGTTATATTCTAATACTAATTACTAAAAAAGTAATTGTAGTTACTTGAAAACTAAGTACCTAGTAATTATTCAGAGTAGTAGAACTGTCCCAATGATACTTACTCAAGCTTAGCAAAGGGTATAGCCGGATAAGGTAGTTAACACGTTAAGCGCCACGCCGAATTTCTGTGCCGTTCCGTTCAAGCCACGGTTAGCCGTCAGGCGGGTCGCTCGCAGATAGACGAATCAGAGTATAAACAGTTGGGTAACGTAACGCGCGCCGCGATAGCAGAACGAAAAATCTGTCGCCGGTCCCTAGGGACCGACGAGGCCTGAACGGAAAGTCCAGCGCCGGTCCCTAGGGACCGGCGTGGCGCTTGTGTTAACTCCCTTATCCGGCTATACCCTTGCAAATCAGAAGAGAAAAACAAAAATCAATGTTTCTGACAAAATATATGACGATATGGCAGTACATTTTATTTGTGCAATAATCTTATATTATTTTATATACTGTTACATGATATAATTATGTTTCTCCTTTTAATTTTGTAATAAATAATAATTCTAAAGTCATTTATTCAAATTATTTTTGAAAGGGAGTTAGTTTCTTCAGTTATATCTGAGTAATTTAAGTTATTAGGTAGTAATTAGTTAGTTACTCAAAGTATAACTGGTAACTAGCAGTCCTTGAAGATAACTAGGTAAATGTTACGCTTAGCGAACTCGGTTCGAATGACGTTGACTTTGGCATATACTGTCATACTATACTGTTGTTCAAAATGATATCCTTGACAATATATGTCTAGGACAAGGTCATTTGAACTGGCTCCGCAATCGTAATATTTACCAATACTTAAATTCCACATCACTATTAGTAAATAAAACGAACTTGCATATCCCTCTTACGACTTGAAGCGCATTAGTAGGACTAGCGGATTGAGCGTAGGCAGCTCGTGAACAATCAATCTCAAAAGATCAAGCGTATTTCTGTTAACACGTTAAACGTCAAACCTATTTTGCTTAAATTTTCGTTTATGCCGCAGTCTATTGTCAAGTAGCCGCGCATGTAAACAAAAGGCGACACAGCGGTGTAACATACACAGTGGCCAGCGTTAATATTCGAACTCCATGATACTCGAGAAGTTCTTGCTGTATATCTCCACTGTTAGTGGTCTTAAAGAATTCGTCGTTTTGTAATGATAAAAGACCCTTATTTTTTAAATGCTAGAAACATAGTTTTTATTTATTTAATTTATACACTTTTCGCGTTAATCGATGTTGAACAAAATAATGCTCAATTTTGTCGTCGCAAAAATATTCGGACACTTTGCGAATAATAATTTTGTAATTAAAAATGTTCATATACTTTAATAAATGGAGATGGATTTTAGTACTTTGTTGGAGTACCCTGTTGTTTAATTACACGGCTCAATCGCTTAAGCATACTAGAAATAACTATTTAAATATTCTAGTGGAATACGTGACCATTCTTCGCTCGATCATAATTTTAATTCTTCCTTCGACCTTCTCGGTGATATTCTAATTCGACGATCTAAGTAATCCTATAAATTTTCGATTGGATTTTTCGATCTGGTGACTGCGAAAAAAGTTACAATACCTTTAGACAATTGAGCCGTTTATTTTGAAAGTGGCTTAAGTCCATTTATGCTCAAATCGAGATATTGAAGGATTTGCGTTCGATTAAATTTAAAAATCTGTATAACAGATAACATAATAGAATAATGTTTTTGGGTTTCTAAAGGTGTCAAATTTATCATCCCAATTAGCATAGTTAACATTATTGAAGAAGTAATATGTTTTTGATGACTATGAATGGACTTACGCCACTTTCAAGATCAATGAAACGACGTTTTCAATTCTTAAGAAAGCACAAGTCCATAGGAAAATTAAATTTCCCTTGAAATTAAAATAAATGTATATACTTTTATGTTATAAAATCAAAAAAATATTCAACTTTCATTCTTTGTTAAATAATTTTTACATTGAAATTAATATAGTTTTATTAATTATTATTCACTCTTCTCCAGTTTGT
>CM052083.1:17683106-17695054 GCA_028453745.1 Agapostemon virescens | reverse complement strand
TGCGTATAATCAATTGGACTTTTTCACACACAAGCCTTGCTATATCAGCTCTCAAAACATGTAATGATTATGCAGCTTAAGTGTGAAGTTGGGTGCACAAAAATACAATTAAATCCTCTGTCGGGAAAAAACGAAATTACTTTCCAAACAACCCAATACCTTAGTTAATTATTTAATTTTATTCAGTAATATAAATATTGTACATAGAAACTTATATTGACTTTACGTAAATTGAATTTCTTTTTATTGCCGGATTCCTGTCTAGTTCATACGCACGAACACGTGTGGATATTGACACCACAGACTCAAACCCGTGTCGTTCCTGGTCGTAGCTGATCGACTATCTCACGGACCCACGGATCCCTCCGAATTTTCGTAATCTCCGTATATATTTGATCGGGTAGGGAAGCGGGAGGCTGAGTTGATCTATGCCCTAATCTCACAAATCATTTTTACAATTTTATAATTGATATATTTATCAATTTTTTAAAATATATTTTTATTGGTAGTTCTTGCAAAATATTAGTCTTCCTATCTTAATGTAACGGCTATTGGATTAATTTATTCGCTAGAATCTGTTTATTTAAATGATGATTTAGATACTCTGAAAATGGGTCGAAACAGATTCCAGTGTTGCAGCGACATGAAAATGTACAACACGTTATCGAATTTAGCAACTGTACACAATTCAAATTAATTTGGTAGACGATTAACAATGTCATTCTCAGAAAGTTATGCCAGATTGTGTGAGACTCGGAAAATTTAAACGATGATGTAAAAAGCAAAAGAATGTTGCTTCATTGTCATACGTGCCTAAACCCTGGAATCTTGTCCCCATTTATAAAATACCTCAACAATTAATTATTACCACGTTTAACTTCGCGATTGGTATAGAAAAGTCGATAATCGTATATAAATAATATTTCCTTTTTTTCCTCTTTTCCTTTACCTCTTTATCTGTTACGTGATGCTGTTAGTCGTTCAAATCTTCATCTATGTAGGGTTAATAATGATGAAAACTTAGCGACTTAGTTTAAAATGCACAGAATTCAATGCGCGTACAATATTTCATCCTATTTATAAAATTAATTGGTTCGATGACCTAATATAAATGAGCAAAAACGTCTAGTACGCCGCGTACGTTCCAATTAATAAAATGTACTTTTTGTTTATACTTATGAAGTTTTAACCTAAATAAATTCTCTCGATTAACCCGTTGGGTATATTTGACGAGTGAGACTCGTCATCTGCTTACTTGGGCGAAGTTACAGTGGACGAGTCTGACTCGTCATCTGAATTTAAGAAGCAGGCGTTGATGTTTGCGGCACCCTCGCCAATGGGCGTTGATCGCAAACAGTTACCTGACGTTTGTTTATGACAAATTTCGTTTATAAATCACTGAAGAATTATTGGCGCAAGTGGTCCTGCCAAATTATAATATCCGTGGGTGTCCTACAAATAGCGGTGCGCCACATCGTTTTATAACGAAAAATTGGGCACATTTTCCGGAGAATATTCCGGCAACAGAATTAAGGAAACACCTTACAAAACGGTGTCACGTATGTTATAAACATAAAATAAGAAAAGAAACCACTTGGCAATGCAAACATGTTTGAAAAATACCACACGGTACAAAATTATTAGACTTTAAGTTGGTTCTTGTTCTATATAAATATTTCTATTTTGTTTCATTTATATATTTATTTAAATTTTGTAACTAAAATGCTGATTAAAAAATATATTTATATCACAAATATAAGTATATTTCAAATGAAATGTATTACTTTTACATATTAATCCATATAGCGACAAATTAAATCCGTCCCATGAGCATAAAAATCTTCAAATAATTCAGTACTCAAAGGGTTAAGAATTTCAATGATAATGGAGTGAAAACTAGAAGGCTTTGAATAATCTTCGATATTTTAAAATTGCGTGTCCATTTAGTTTTATAAAAGTTAGGTTGCCGGAAAATTGTTTGGTAAGAACTTTCATAATGTACCTTACAACGCAAAGCAATTGTCGTTTCATGGAAACAGCGTACAGCAAGAAAAGGGGCTCGAAGGAAGGGGGTACGGGACTGATTGTAGAGTTAGGTGGGTAGCATCGAGACACACGATCAAAGAAAACTTTTCTAAATTCTCCTTCGGAATTAGCTTGACACTAATTTTAGGAGGAAGCATGGGTAAGGCTAAGAAAGTCAGGGAAAAGATTGACCGAGGGAGGTCGACCTCGCGTGATGCATCATACCGACTTCGCGTGTCGAAGTCTGATTTGCTTTGTTGAATCAAGTGTACAGTGGGTGTAGAAAGTATTTGTACATCAATAAATTTGACACAAAAGTTCGTAAAACTGTTGTTTACTAATTATTTTTTTATAAGCAATGAGTATTAACATATTCTAGGATATTTATAGAATAGATGCAGTGCAGAAAAAAATGATTTACTTGCATAACTTACAAAATTAACAAGAGAAAACACAAAATCGACAGAAATACACAAGCAATAACTATTCGTACAGTTCTCAATTTGAACTGCTTACAGGAGAATTTATAATGTAAACATATCATATCGAGGATCGTGGTCCGTTGATCGTGGTCCTTCGTGGATCGTCACTATGTTTGTCAACATTGGTGATATCAGTAGCATTGAAAATTTCGTAGTATTGTCAGTTACAGTTTAGAAATGGGACGAAAGCGAGCGGAAACTACAATAGCAGAAAGAAAAATTATTGTTAATTTGCATAATCAATGTAAAAGTTTGGCAGAGATTTCACGCATTGTAAGTAGACCTCGATCTACGATACAAAGCATAATTGATAGGTACGGACTTCGAAAAACACTGAAAAATAACGCAAGAAGTGGACGTCCAAGGAAATTTAATGATCATACTGGCCGAGTTATTATTCGAATGGTAAAACAAAATCCAAAAATAAGTGCAATCAAAATAGTTGAACACCTTAAAAATAATTTAAATACGGATATATCTGTTAGTACTGTGCGCAGTTTTTTACGAAATCAAGGATATCATGGTCGGGTAGCCCGTAGAAAATATTTCGTAAGTGAAGCAAATAGAAAGAAAAGATTACTATTCGCAAATAATAATGTCACTACGCCAATGGAGTACTGGAATAGAGTGATTTTCACAGAGAAAAAAAAATACAGAATTGAATCCAGAAAACTTACGGCCTACAGTGAAACACAGGGAATAATGAACCACAGGGTTTATATTGACATTTTAAAGTGCAATCTTCTTTTCAGTGCAGAAAAAATGGGCATTAAAGATAATTTCGTTTTCATGCAAGATAATGATCCCAAGCACACTGCGTACAATACCAGAATGTGGATACTAAATAATACCCCGGCGTATCTAAAAACTCCTCCGCAATCTCCCGACATCAACCTCATAGAACACTTGTGAGATTACCTGGACCGTCAGATCAGAAAACATAAAATTTCCTCAAAAGAAGACCTAAAAAATGCTCTCATAGAGGAGTGGAATAAAATTCCGCCACACGTAACATCGAATTTAGTTAATTCGATGCCAAAAAGGATTGCAGCAATTATAAACTCAAAAGGATGTCCTACAAAGTATTAATTAATCCGTTTCTTTCATTTTCTAATGTTAAATTAATTTAAATTGCGTTTTTTTCGTCAATTTCTGGAAACTTAAGAACTGTACGAATAGTTATTGCTTGTGTATTTCTGTCGATTTTGTGTTTTTTCCTGTTAATTTTGTAAGTTATGCAAGTAAATCATTTTTTTCTGCACTGCATCTATTCTGTAAATATCCTAGAATATGTTAATACTCATTGTTTATAAAAAAATAATTAGTAAACAACAGTTTTACGAACTTTTGTGTCAAATTTATTGGTGTACGAATACTTTCTACACCCATTGTATACCGGCTGTTATATTGCACACAGAAGCGAACGAGATAGTGCATTTTCCCCTCTTTTATATCCTGTTACCCACTCCGACTTCATTATTTTCGTCAATAATTAGATTCCCGATAAAACGTCTGGTTGTCAGTCTGTTCGTGGTATTATAATCTACCGGTACTATTACTGCCCTCGTACTGCTTGGCTTTCCTAAATTAAATGAAGTTGCTGATATGATTTAGGTGAAGCATTGTTTAAAAAGCATTGCGATGAAGGTATTCCATATGTAACGATGAGTCGCAGGACTTATATTTTCATTTTAACAACCGATAATCTTACCATTTTTCTCATCTTGAAACATTATTTGAGCCATTTATTTTGAAAGTGGCTGAAGTCCATTTATGCTCGAATCGAGATATTGAAGGGTTTGCGTTGGATTAAATTTAAAAATATGGGTAGCAGATAACATAATAGAATAATGTTTTTGGGTTTCTAAAAGTGTCAAATTTATCATCCCAATTAGCATAATTAACATTATTGAAGAAATAATATGTTTTTGATGGCTATGAATGGACTTACGCCATTTTCAAAATCAATGAAACGATGTTTTCAATTCTTAAGAAAGCACAAGTCCATAGGAAAATTAAATTTCCCTTGAAATTAAAATAAATGTATGTACTTTTATGTTATAAAATCAAAAAAATGTTCAACTTTCATTCTTTGTTAAATAATTTTTACATTAAAATTAATATAGTTTTATTAATTATTATTCAGTCTTCTCCAGTTTGTGTACGCGGGAGGGATTTAAAATAACTGTGGTGTGCAGGTGGTATATAATATAATAAATCCATAAGTCCTTATATTTTAGGTTTGATATTATTAAAGTTTTTCGGTCTTCCCCGTTACGGTAGTAAATCCAATGTTTTGAATGGTGCATCTTCGTTCATTGTCGTTTCATAGAATAACTTATATGAATCGCTTCTCAAAAATCTCATCCAACATACTTTAAACCAATTTATTCTTTCACTGTCAGTATTTTTTAGCCTTTTAAAAATCGCATTTTCTGTGGACAGGCACTGTTCCGTTGTTTAAAACAAAGTCATTGCACATTGATAATTCAACAGTTACTTTGATAATTAAACATAAAGCTGGGATCTCATAAAATTTTATTGCATAATTATTTTCCATATCCATTTGAAACACTCACTATGGGACTTACGCCACTTTCAAAATAAACGGCTCATTTTTGGAAATTAAATATTTTTTTATTTAAACGAAGAGATAACAATAGAGTATGCGGATACGAATACAGATACAGATATATATGGATAATTATGTAAACAAATACTAGTTAAACAAAATTGTACACACAAATCGTACAGTTTACACGAAAAATATCTGTTGTAGAATCACATTTAAATTAGTATAATTAATTATTTAAGGTTTTAAATTATTATTTTCATGTATTGTCTTGATTATATTGTTTCGGGCATATTTAAAGCTGTTTGCACGTCAAACGTACAAAGCAAAAGCGTAACTTTTTCCATTCTGGCACGAACAATAGTAAATACGAATCGTCGCAAAAGCTAGATTCAGTCTATTTTTCGTTATTCTTTGCTTTCCTGCGTCTGTTTCAGAGTCTTTCTTACTTTTCTCACATTAATAAGAAATCACACTTCGGTTTAAACGATAAACATTTTTTTACGTATTTATCATCTATATAATAATTTAATAATTAAGCTGGAATAATGTATGATTTTCTTTAATATTGTATAATTTCATAAAATTATGATTTTATGGTGCTGAAAACTGCAGTGTATAATGATATACAAGATAAAAAAATATATATACAATTTCCTATAATTTGCCTATTTACTATATTAGAATCATTTAAATTTCAATGAAAACCTTTCTAAGATAAGTAATTGTTGTATAAATAAATTTTCTCTGGTCCATTAAAAAAAATAAATTATTGTAATTTGTACTATATGTATCGTTGTCGGATGCGATGTCTCTTCCACGTTACAGAAAGGTTCATTGTAAGTTGCACATATGCTTAATTGTTGTTATTTGTAAGGTATAAGTCAAAATAACAATTAGTGAGAAAGAACTTTGCAATAATTAGTGTGCATTATATTTTGGAAGCTAAAGAAGCGACTGTTTTCTTCTGTTTCTTACAAAGTTAATGCTTTGGTAACCACGATTATGCAACCTAGAAAAATATTTACTGCCATACACGCAGTAAATAACGAACATTGAAATGAGCATCGATTGAAGAGACACGTCCGAATAAGACTTAACAGAAAGTAATAATGAGTAAGCTGCTGAGACAAAAATATATCGTTTATTATAGAGTAGTATATAATAGACAAAAGATTTTTGACAAGCTATTTTTTCAACGCAAGGATAAAATACTACTTTCCAATTTGCCCATCATTGTAACTGTCATTTTGAATTTTATCCAGCTATCATTGCTACATTGTTTGAAATGCTGTCTGTTTATTTTTTTTATTATTAAATTGCATGAATTTTATTCTACATCTACCACGGCTACGTATTTTCGTCGTATCGTAGAATGTATACACCTTCGCTACACGTAATTCGTTGAGAAAAAAAGCCAATATTTGCATAGATTTCCTTTCGTACTCCGACTACCATTGCAGTTCAGTTCACCGTACCGGGCGCTGCATAGTCGCAATAGTTCTCACGAACCTTGTATATTTGCCAGATAAGTGGAAAGCCAGTGACGTAGGTCAAACTTTTGGTGGATTTACGGAATCTCAAATCGTACCAACGTAAGCGGATCTGGCCTCTCTGGTCAAACGAGTAAAGGTCAGCCTTGTCCACTGAAGTGGGAGCGAAGGAAGAGAGAAAGTGCGGGTTCCCCTATATTTGAGGAAGGGAAGCACAGAGTTGATGACCTCTAGAGAAAGTACAGATGACCGAAGGGGTGAAGAGGATAGAAGTGACCTCGCATTTGCCACAGAGTCGTCTGATGAACCACCTGGTGGACGCGCATTGCTTCTGAGAGCTAGAAAGCAAAGTTACAACAACGTGCTTCGTTTCATCTCTCCTAGTCCCTTTATCCTCTGGCCTGCGTTTCTGTTACAAGCTTCATACGCTAATGCTTTTAACCCACAGGTTAGTTACCCAGTTAGTTCCAGTCTAAATAACGAATTATTTTCTTACTTGGCAGTGTGCATCAACAAAATATTATTCTTTATATTTCTTCTTTTTGTTCCGCGAAGAAACCACGTGTTAGTTTCCTTGGTACGAAACAAATAAATCCATTCTAAACAATTTATTACTTCGATAAATATTTTAACTATTTCAAAGTATTTTAGTATTTATCTTATTTACTGAAAACACTTGGACCGTTTATGTTTTAAGTGGTGTAAGTCCTTTTTTAAAAAAGATGAGATATGACGTAATTTATGTTTAATTTAGTGTAAACTTTTTGTTTATAACTAGTTAGTATTTAATATCTTAAAAAATGCCTATGCTTTGTTCAATTTAAAATTGGCCGGTAAAAGAAATTGCGTAACCATTGATTATGAAAGTGGTGTAAGTCCAATTTCCATAGACAGAAAAAATGGCATTACGAAAAAAGAATTTCCTGTACACACCACAAGATTATTATGATGTTATAAACCAATGTAGACAACATAATAAATTTATTTTACACGAAATGAAACGAAAGAATTTCGTTTCAACAAAAAATCTACAAAACGCAATTTAAAAACAGATAAGAAGAAACAGTAATGGAGAAAAAGTAAATTGGTTGCAAATATGTTGGATGAGATTTTGCAAAAGTGAACCGTATACCATTTTATATAAAACATCAATGGAGGACACAGAATTTAAGACTGTAAATTTATCACCTACATGTCGGGGAAGACCGCCAAAATTTGAAAAAATCACCCTGACGCCTTTGTATCACGATGCCAGGCCTATTACATACGAAAAATATGTATAAGGATATGCAGCAGCTATTACCTTATATACCTCCTGTGCATCATGAATATTTCAAAACATTGCCACATGAAGAGCATAAATAATTAATAATACCAATATCTTGTGTTAAGTTTAACAATATATAAATATAATTAATAATTTTGTTATTATTTATAAACAAAATTGGATTAATATG
The DNA here is from genome assembly GCA_028453745.1 of Agapostemon virescens. Classification (NCBI taxonomy): domain Eukaryota; kingdom Metazoa; phylum Arthropoda; class Insecta; order Hymenoptera; family Halictidae; genus Agapostemon; species Agapostemon virescens. The sequence goes on along the minus strand of CM052083.1, from coordinate 17,687,025 downwards.
AAATATATTTTAAGTGATATTTGTTATTTCAAAATTGAAATTAAATGATATTTACAATTGACTAATTATGAAAGTGGTGTAAGTCCATTTGCAGCCTGGAAATATATATTATTTTAGTTAAATTCGCCTAAAAGAAATTTATATAATCAAATTACATATTGATAAATTAGTACAAATATTCCCAGACTCCACATAATTAACCTATATTTTTTAATTGTCAGATCTGCTAACATTTAATTTTCTCGGAACAGAAGAAAATGGACTTGCACCACTTTTAAAATAAACGGTCTACTTGTCGAATACTATTATGATACGTCTGCGATATAAATTTAAATGAGTGAAAGTGAGAAATGTAAAAAATAACAATCACATTGTAAGTCGGAATCGCACAGAATTTAGAGCATAGCTAAACTATGTAGGAACTGGTATGAAATAACTGATTTACTACACAGTAAGTAAAATGCTACGAATCCGACAACAAACTTTGCAGCGAGCGAAACGGAACGATCTGGTTTCGCATTAGGCACCGTATCCGACACCAAGGTCTGAAGAGCAGATTACGATGCCAAATGGATGCTACAATACGTTGAAGCAAGACGTTGGCGTCGCAAAGAGGGCAAGGTTAGAGATCCGGTCTCAGAGCGATCGACCTACCTAAGTTGGGATGGAAGACACGAGCGAGTACAATAATAATTAGTTTACCGAGCACGTCGTTTGCGATGATACTGTTACGATTAATAACGTAATAAACGGATCCACGTATACAATAAATACAAGAACAATGTACGAGAAGCATGCAGGAAGTCTACAAACAATATGCTAATATTTTGCAAACATATCATAGTCATTTTCTTCTTTATAGTTTGTGTTAGAATGTATTGTATAATAATCGTGTTTCTTGCATAGTAAAGCCTCAGTCTTTAAATATCATTCGCGAGTAATACTATTCCTAAAATTGTCGTTAATAATGCAAATGACAAAGTAAAATTAAATAAAGAATTACTAAGCATTGTCTCCTTGTTAGACTCTAGGTAGACACTTTGTATAGAACACTGCAACCATTAATAAAATTCTTTGTTTATAATCTTTTATGTGATGAGAAGTTTTTAACACATTTATTTTATTGATAATATAACTGCATCAATTATAGAAAAATTCAATCGTAGTTCTCTCGTTCTTCCATTTATATATTATTCTATTGTATAGAGCAAAGACGTTACATGTAGCATTTCTGGGTAAAATATTTTTATGTTTCTTTAACATATAGATATGGAGTTGTATTTGTCATCAGAAGCAGAACTCTTGTATCACGGTAAGATTATATGTATGGCCGTAATCGAATGTGATTTACATTCTCTAACTGTTTGCCGGCAAACACGTGGGGCGCTGGTTCTTATTCTGCTCACATTTGTCTAATTCTACAAAAACTTAAATTCTGCTTCTAAATAAAAATGCTGTTTCTAAATAACAATTAATAAGCATTTCCAATGGCCTGTACTCCGAAAACGATACGATTAAAGTGTTGTAATAATATCTGGAGACATTTCCAGTGTTCCATAATAAACGTTACTACGTACATTTCCTCTATATTACCGACGGTAATAACAGATTATGTTGTGGAGGTGTATCTATTACTGATCTTATAGTAGTTGAATGGAAGTATCGTAAATTTTTGTAAAACAACAGATAGCAAAAAAAATGTATAAAATCTGAAGAAAATATGTAACATATGTGTTATGTTGTCACAACACAACATGAGAATATCCCAAAAATACCAAGCTTCTTGTCCTGAATGGAGAATTTTGTAAGATTCGTTTTGTTAAGTTTTTTATCTTTATATAAATATACTCGGCGAGCCCGAATGACGGGAATAGTTCCCAGTAACGGAAAGGAATCCGTTATACTATAGTTTTATTATAACGACGATACTGATTTATTTATGATTCCTTCTCTTAACTGTTACTTATTCTTAACCATATTCTCGCTTATATTCTCGTATACTGTCTCATCGATTTTTTATTATTCGCGGAATAATGCTGAGACACGGTATAATATTGACAACAATAGGAATAATAATGATAATAACAACGATATTGATAATAATAATGTATCTAATTAAAACTAAGGTGGAATAGTAGGATGTAACAATATACAATTATCTTTTTGTAAAATATGTAAAACGTATATATGTAAATAACATAAATATCCGCATTCTTTCGTACTGATAATGAAACTGGGATAGTATACGTTCATCACAAAAATTGGTAAGGACAATATTAGGTAGTAGACAAATTAAAAGAATTTATGAACACCAATCGGATGTCGGCAGCAGCTTATAAAAATTATTTAAAGAAAACAGAAAGTTCCATTCGGCTGCTATTCATTGCTGTTAACGCAGACATTTTTTAACTCGGCATAAAGACCCACAGTCTAAAAAATAACATACGAAACTTATGGTTATTAGTATTTCTGCTCATACAGTTTGCAATGCTTAAACGGGTTTGAAATAGACGATTCAGTTATTACGGTGAAATAGAACTTGTACAGCTTGGTGAAGTTATTTGTATTTCGTTCCATTAACTCAAAGGATCGCATATACTTTTAGTTTGAACTGCGAAGGAAGAGGGTAGAGTTTGATGATACTAAACGAGGGGTGGAAATCGTTCAGAAAAGTTGATCGGCGTTAATTCGTCGATCAGTCGAGACTTGTGTGCTCAGCACAGTTTACCTAAAGGTTTAGTAAAATCAATACTCTCTGCAAGTTCCTTGAAACGAAAAGAGTCCGTTAACATGATATTATCGTCCTTTTGAATACTAATTTCCACAGTATACTGTGCACCGGATAGGTGAGATTTTTTCAGCGGAGTGCCACTATAATACGATGTAGTTTTTGCGTGCATCAGAGATTAATGATTGCGTACAGCAAAGAACCATGACAAATTTTTGATTAATAGCGGATCAAATTGAAACGCCCAACAATATAATCCACTATATATACGTACATACGTACATTCGTACGTACACACACGTGCGCGCATACACGCATAGGGTATCTTATTATTACAAGACCAAAATTTTATCAAGTGTAACTAATATCTCAGGACAAAAGAAGAGACTACGTGTAAGAGTGTTATTAATCTTCATTTTTGTCATATAGAAAATCTTTTTCTGGTGGTATTATCAGTTGCAAGGTATCGAATATACGTACAATGAATTGTACTATTATTTATATTATCCTTGATAAAATCCTTAAAAAAATAAAGAACTTCTTTCAAGCACTTGCAATATTTAAGAACAATAAACTTTTGTTCTTTATTTTGTATGTCAAAATACATGTTTTTCACATTATCACTTTTGCATTTTTTATATTGTTTCCTTCAAATTTTTGTATCTTTAGTTTCACAATATAGTTACCACTTGAAAGCTAAATCTCTACAGGTGAATAGTAAGTAATGCGTGTGCAGGGGATATTCCTAGTGGTACGCCTGTGTACGCGAATACATGCGTGTTGTTTGTAGGAATTTATTTACTGTGCAGTACAAGATTAGCGTTCCTCGTTCTAAGGCCTACCGTTCAACATTTGAATATGTTACGTTTTTACCGAGCCGTAGAATGGTAACTGCTACCTAACTCGAACTTTGTGCTAAAACGAGGAAAGCGATCAATTGTAATATAAGTGATTAAATATTGTTTTTCATTGTTTCAGTTCATAATTTCAATGTTATAAAAGTTTTGAATACATAAGATACAAATAATTTTAGATAAAAATAATTACCGATACGTGAAGTTCCCAAACCGTACCGCGTGTCGCATTTCACGAACTTCTTATAATACGATGATAACATTTTTTTAAACAGAAGTTGATCAATAATTGTGCCCATAATTATGAAAGTGGTCTAAGTCAAAATAAAAAAAAAAA
>CM052083.1:17664992-17682706 GCA_028453745.1 Agapostemon virescens | reverse complement strand
TGTGCCCATAATTATGAAAGTGGTCTAAGTCAAAATAAAAAAAAAAAAGAGATTATCAGTTATTTCACACCACATTATTTTAAACTAAATTTATTCAATGTAATTTTTACGATATCGTAAAAAATTAACCATTAGACAGTGGTTGTAAATTCAACATTATATGGAATTCATTTAGTGTTAATTATGAAAGTGGTCTAAGTCAAAAATTTAAAGAAATTATATAAACATAACTTGAAAATGGTGCGTGGCCCTCTGTATATGGAGGATATAAATACTCAAAAACACGTAATAGCTTACAGTGATGCTTGCTCAGGCCAAAATCGTAACATTAAAGTAACATTGACATGGATGAAAATTGCTCAGTCATCAAATAATAATATTGAAACAGTAGACCACAAATTTTTGGTATCGAATCATTCCTTTCTACTGAATGACCGTGATTTTGGGTTGATAGAAATGAAAGTAAAAAAAGCAAATTACTTATACAACCCTGAGCATTCTTATGAATTGATAGAAAAGTGTAGAAGAAGAAATACATTTTTGATAAAACGAATGTCGCAGCCGGATTTTATTTCAACTAAATCACTAGAAGAGTCAATAACAAGAAGAGTAAAAAATACCGCGGGCGAATCTGTCTCTTGGTTGCAAATTCAATGGATGAGATTCTTGAAAAAAGAACCTTATAAAATGTTCTATAAAACTTCTTTAGATGATTCTAAATTCCACGTTTTGGATCTTTCACCTAAAAGAGGAAGACCAAAAATATACAGAAATATTAAATTACTTCCATTATACACCACCACTAGACCAGTAACGGAAGAAAAAGATAAAGATATTATGTGTTTACTACCATACATCCCTCCAGTTTTTCAGGAACATTTTAAGAATCTTAAAAACTCGAAATGATAAAAATGGATTAGTTTTTAAAAATAATTAATAAATGTTCATGAATTATTTCATTAAAATTATTGTTTCAAGTAAAACTCATAGTTCTTTATTGCTTTAAGTCATTTATAGGACATTCAGTTAATTTTGAAAATGGTATAAGTCAGTTCAAACTTTAAAAACAACATTTTCGTATGAAATTCACACAAAATTTCATATTCATAATAAATTTCCATTAATCAAGACTAATAAATTTATAAATTAAAATGTCGCATAATGTAAAAATATTTTTTAATTTATTCAAATGCAATTCATTAAATATCTCGAAACAAGAAATATATGAATTAGACCACTTTCATAATTATGGGCACAATTATACAGTAATAAATTACATTCTAAGAAAACGAAGATCACTACAATTTTGTTTTAGTAGTATTTTATTTCCGTTTATTAATCAATATACGATCGATGTCCTGTTTCAAAAAAGTACGATCGGTTTAAAGTCGAAAATGGATAATGTTAGAAGTTACTGCTAACTCCTATAGAATTCGAATAATGTGTGTCGTGTCTCCGTGTTGCTATAGGTCGCGTATTGCAAAAACATTTTGCTTGTATTTTGAAAACGAAACATGATTTTGAAAGTAGCACATTATCGCATCAAGTAATAAAATTTCTTTCTACACTCTTTTTCACTTCAACCTTCGGTGAAACATGTTTTCGTCTGAATCGTGTAATTCGGAACTATATCGCCTTATTTAGACTGGTTCACGAGAGTGTGCTATTATTATGCTTGTAAATTTGCGATATTTTTCAAAATAAATTTTCTCGGAAGCGATCCACAAAAATTTATCCACTGAAATCGATCAAATTTTTATTTGAATATTTGCTGAAAGCTACAAGAACTAATTATAAAATCTGTCGAATATTCTTATTCGAGTATATCGTACTTCCTATTACTCGGCCAAATTGTAGAACTGTTGAGAATGATGCTGATTCGCGGGCGTTGTGCGGAAAAGACAGCGATCGACGAATCATGTTCTTCTATCACACAATGTTAAATGTAGGGTTACAAAAATGTGTTTCTAATTCATACATTATTGAAACCCATAACTCTAACAATTTATAGGCTCATAAGAAAGAAAACAAATAAATGGGAAAGTATAAATAGCGAATAGAAAAGTGAAAGTGAATTGGAAAGTAGAAGAACTTCGAGTCGGAAATTCAAGTCGCATCGAGTTATTATTAAATAACGACAACGACAAATGGCGAATCCAAGCAGAAGCACTGCTACGAAATAAATGACGATTGGGAATATGCGAATGGACAAAAACGTAAGCCCATAGCGAACGATGTGGCCTCGGTGGATGGAACGCGTGCACGGGACGTCGCAGATCAACGATCAAAATCAAACATTATACTTTCGGTATCTTTTAAATAAATAAAGCAAATTAAAGGATGTAATACTGTACACCAGGTATGGAAAAAGCTACTCAGTTAAAAAATTTATCGTTCATCGTATCTCGTATGGTGCGCATGTTATCAACACATAAATGATTTTATCGAAGTTGTAGATAAGCTCGATAAAATGTGTATTGCGATTTGAAAGGACCTACAATCTACAGTGCTATTAAATAATCTATCCGTCACATGCAACAATTTTAGATGTGCAATGGAAATTTGTAACGAACTTCCAGATCTGAAGATATCGAAGATAAAGATTGAAGAAGAATTTGAAAGAAGAAAACAGAAACACAGCGATGAAACAGCCGAGTCGAAACGTTTCGGTTTCCAAATGAAAACAAAAATTGTTTGATTTTGTTCTGACATTTTTCTCATTTTTTTCGACAGCCGTTTGTTTTACAAAAAAGTAATACAACATAAAAGACGTAGCCTATATGAATCTACAAGGTTCATTGAACATATTTTTCGATGCAATCAATAATATCGAAGATATTCGAATAAACCGATTTTATGGGCATTTAATTAAGTTTTCGAAATTTTAAGTGCCTGAGGCACGTCTTCCCGTTATCCGACTCTGTTAAAACTTTGCACAGATTTTTTTTTATTAATTGGAATCATTCTAGGGGGATGGCGCAAGAGAAAATTAGTGACAAATCTTTTCCAAGAGAAAATAACAGTCACACTAGTATCCATAACTATAATGTTTAGATTTCCTACGAGTCTATACATTTCATGGTATCGTATAACTTCTTTCACTGAAATAACATATATTAGCGTTCGTCTTCATTTTGAAACTGTAATTTATGCTAAGTCGCTGACATTTATTCTCCACTCGTTCTTTAAATTGATTCAATTTCTTCCTTAACTTGAATCGTACGCTTCAATTTAATCAAATGCGTCCATTTAAATATTTCCATGATTGTATTTAATTTTCTGTTAACACTCAGAAAATGTCCTTGTCCTTGACTAACCGTTTCGCTATCACTCGTTATGTGATTTCTTATTTGCAGCTTCGTGGTTTACTCCCGTGAACAGCTGAGTGGGAACCGATTAACATGCCATGAAAGCGAGCTAAGCGACATCGGACTGACCATCCATGAAAGCGAAACGATTAATTTCCATTAGAATACTTATAATTTATTTTCTGGCCACATATCTCGACTCGATCAACGAGTCTTTTCATTTATGCGAAGGAAAAATTTCAAGAGCAGTGGTGTTTGTCGATGAGAGGAAGCATCGCGTGACCGCATATGGTAAAAGAAGATCCTGTTTGTATGCTATGTAAGAAAGATGTTACGTAATGTTTGTACACATACCTCACAATCGCATTAAATATCACACTAGCTCACGCAAATTGTTACATTCCGAAGTGTCCGAATATTATTGTCACGTTAAAATTAGACATTGTTTTGTTTAAAATAGAATACTTAGTACACGTTAGTAATTATATAAATAAAAATTATGCTATTATTAACTAGACCCTATACAGTAATATAATTTAGATTTAATTTTTTTTTATTTATTATATTTTTTTATATATTATATTTATATTATATATAATTTATATATATATATATATATATATATATATATATATATTATATTTATTTTATTTTTTATATTTATTTATCGTGAACAAAATTAAAATACGACAAAGTGAAAATTGTGAAGCCACCTCATCATATCGTATTTCAATTATACCGCTTCTATTAAACATTGTCTCGGTCGCATCAAGTTTCAATGATCTCTCTCTCTCTCTCTCTCTCTCTCTCTCTCTCTCTCTCTCTCTCTCTCTCTTTCTCTCTCTCTCTCTCCACACGTGCATGCTTCTCACATCCTACATTAGTTTACAATACACAAAATTGGTACAATCGTTAATGCCTTCAATTTTCTCGAAGACTCTCATATAGATGAGAGAGTATTTCCGTAAATTATAAACGAAATCTATTGAATGTTCTATCTACACATCATCTCAACAGTTTTTTAACTGTGGATTTTATGGAAAAGCAGGTCTCTGCCACACACTTCTTGGATATCGTATGTCTGAGAAAATATCCAATGCCGCCACCCTTCGCAGGCTTTCTTTGCGATTCCTTGGAAGTACGACAAAATTACCTTCCCCTTTGAACGAGTGGTTAATTAAATTTCTCCATCTTTCTTTTCTCTTTCGGACAGGTGTGCCATTAGCGTTGGACTGGTTATATTTTCTCCATTTAACTGTTCAGCCTATATATTTAACACGAGTTACAAATATTAATATCAACTACAGTTACGGTTATATATTTGTGCCCAGAAACGTTTTACTGCATTATTATTAGTTTTTAACAATTGGTAAATGGAAATCCACATTTCTATATTCTTGTTTACCCTGCTATCTGTTGGTAAACACCGGATAGCTATGTTTTAAAGAAAATTTAAATTATTATGTAAATTATGTAAATTATATATTTACCCCTTAATGCACAGTTTTTTTTTAAACCGGCCAAAAAAATAAATTTTTTAATGTAAAAGAACACAATTTAGAACATTGTCTTGGCAAAAAAATTTTTTAAATACAAAAATAGTAAAAATTTTCTTTTGTTGGAGAATTTTGATATACTGCGCTTTTGTTCCATGGAAAAAGGCTATATTTTATTCTTGAATAAATAAGTGAAGTAGCTTACAATTTCATGTAAATGATAAATATCAATAAAACGATTTTTTTTCTTTGCTTTCACATTGTTATTTTGAAAAATTATAGCAACATAAAATACAAGGCCGCTCGAATTAACTTGAGCGTACAAGTTAAGGGGTTAATAATTGATGTAAGACAGCTTTTTGCCTTTGTCCTTCGTGTCTTGTCCGTCGTTTCCAGCTCTACGCTTGACTCGACTTATACGCGTTACTGTCGACAGATTTTAATTATTATTAATTTATTACAATCTGGAGATATTAACCCTTTGCACTCGAAGCTGTTTAACTCTAACCCCAATGCATTTGTTCTGACCTAGAATATTTTCATTCTACACGATATGTTTTATCTATGCATACAAAATTTGTTTACTAATACTCGTCCTTAAACCGATTAAATTTTTACGAATTTCTTTGAAACAAGCATAGCGATGTAAAGATTGTTTTAAACAGTCCTGCAGCTGTTTCCAGTGGTGCCTGAGAGTCACCTTTCGAGTGCAAAGGGTTAAAATATGTCTTTCTCGACGTATTGACAAGTTGTAAATATTTGTAAAATAATGTATAGTTGTTAATTATTGGAAATTAGGACTATTAAATTGAAACACTTTTTGAAATAAGGTACATCTCTACTATTCGAACAAATGGTCCAGAATGAAAGTCAAAAGTCTAACCTCAACCGAACATCTGTACACTTTGCAACTGTTAACGTAAGCACTCGCTTGAGTATTGCAAAGATGCATTCTTGAAAGAATTCCATGAAATCCAACATTAATAATTCTAAAATAACTTATAATTGTCAATTATTGTAAAATTATTACACTGTAAAACATTAGTCTCGAATTTTGTAAATAATATTTGACAAACCTCGAAATATTATGAGTAAGTATCCCTGTAAACCCCCTGAGTCACCGTGAACGCCCGGATTAACTGGAAGAAATAAAATCGTCCCTTTAATTTTGTTTGCCTTAACAGTAAACCTACCGACATTTCATGTATACCTAATCCTACCATGAGCGGTCCAATGACCGCTTCAAAAAAACATATGTATCTTAATATAGAAAGAGATTTTAGCCAATTGGATAGTAAACAAAATATTTTTCTGGTGCTACAATAAAAACCCGCTCCCCGCTTTTCTATTTAGAAAGTTTTATTTACCTTTATGCATTTTTAGCACATTTTTTACAAATTACAGCATTCTGTATTGCACATTTTCCACATACGTATTTTTTACATTTTATACAAATTTTGTTAGTCTTATTGACTTTACAATATCTTATTTGATAAGATTTTCGTCCAGAAGAATATGTAGCTATGTTTATTATTGTTTTTGATGAACATTTTTTGCTTAACTGTCTCTCCTTCTGATATTCGGTCCCAAGCTGTTCTGTCAATTGAAATAAAAATTCTTGCCTCGATATTTCTTCACCCGTCGTTTCTTTATATAAAATCCAAGTATTTATCCCGGCTAAATCTAAGATATTGAAAAATACCTGTAAAGACCATCTTTGACATTTAGATTTTACACTATATTTTCTGGCCATTTGATCGGTTACATCTACATCGAATTTTGTGCTAATGTAAAATCTAATTGTCTCTGGTATACGGTTGTCACTTTTTTCAATTTCAACGGATGAACGCATTGAACTAAGTATCAATACTTTTTTATTGGGTTTAGCTTTATAAATTGAAAGAATAAAATCATTCGATTTGTATAATATTGTTGAGAAGCGTGTCATACTATCCTTTGCCTGTCTCGCTAATTTTGGTAGCTCTCTTTTATTTCTGAGGATAGTTCCAACAAGCGTAGTTTTTTTTGCTAGAAGTTTACTCGCTAATGACGCGCTTGTGAAAAAATTGTTCTGCTAATTTCAAAATTACAATTATTATTCTGCTGTATCATTATCAATATCTGAAACTTCTTGGTCATCTTCCGAACAATCCTCGTCGATATGATTTATTTTGTCTAATAAATTGATATTCCTCGAATGTCTCGACATTTTTGGGGATGAATATACAAATGATAAAGTAAAAACTAAAATATAAAAATATGAACCAAACGAGGCAAAAACATTGAGACCAGAAATAAAAAAAAACAGTTGTGAATCACACCACAAAATATTGTTGGCTCTGTTGACTTTGTCGAAACTATCACTTATACCACGTAATAATTTCTATTATACACTGTGAAATTTTGATGCTGTCTGTTCGGATCGCAAGACCGTATTGTCGTACAAAAAACGCTATGCATTTGTTCCAATCGCGCGTTTGTCTACACTGTAGATCCACAATTACATTGTAGACTCGTAAAACAATTTCAGGAGTGCGCTTTCCGAAAAATATAGTCGTAAATAACATGAATTTTTCAAATGGTCAAATGACCGTTCGTCGTAGACTAGACATGCTATACATTTTTTTCGGAAAGTAAACAATAAAGAAAGTTGTGAATATTGAAAAATGGGTTGTATGTATATTGTAGGAAAAGTTAATATGCTACATGGTGATACAGTAACGTTGTATACGAGAAATTCTAAACGAAATTTCAAAAACGGTCATTTGACCGCGCATGGTAGGTTTAGTGTTAATGCCGATCAGCAAGTACACTTCTGTGTTTTCCTACTTGCAAATAATTGAAAAAAATGCAATCAAGTATATTCAGTATCTCGATATAGTAGTCTATTCGAAAAGATATTCAACAAAAACGAAATATATTGTTGTTATCTATGCCTTTTTAAAAGTATTACTTGTGTTAGTTACAGAACGACAATCGATTTCTACATATAGCATTTGTTTGTACCTCCATGTTATTTCATCCAAAATTTAATGGTTTATTTGAACTTTTGTTTTAATTGCATTACCTAACTGTGTTACAATGTAACCTGTTAAAATGTTTGTAAAATTCAATTAGACAATCGAGGGTTAAGCGATGTACAATAGAAGGATTATTCGACTGCAGTATTTATGCATTTATGATAAAAATAGGTATGCAAAATTGAAAACAGTGTATTAATTTTAGCTTAAAAAGATCATTAAAAGAAGAAAACATTTGATTTGATTCCGAAGTATTGCAATCGATGCAAACATTTTCACTTTTGCATAAAGATCCGCAGTCTAGTCATAACTATTGTTAATTCGTATATATGTGATTATACACGTAACATACGCGTCTTATATTTGGTGAGTGAATAAATTTTTATTAAAATTTAATTAGTTAATGTGAGAACAGCTGTAGGTTGAGTCACCATGCGTGAGTTACGTACTAGGACAGCAAGTAGCGCGAGAGGCTGGCGAAAGGATTATTGCCCTTGGAATATGTTTTCAATTTGTTAACGAGGTGCACGGACGAACCCAACGCTAAATTGGGGAGCCACTACGTTGGAAAAACCTCTTGTCGGAATATGTGAAATCGCGTACTCGATGCAAAATTATAGAGTCGTTAATCGTTAATCGTCAAATTGTCAGAAGGCTTCGTAACTGTATACGAAGGTAATACGATGGTGGTACCTTCTTCTCAGTGTGCATAATGTGACATCAAACACCTCTATTCCCACAAGAAGCCACACTCACTGGATTCTAAATATACAGGGTGACCCAAAAGTATCGTGACAGTGGGAAATGAAGTGTTTCTGAGGTCATTTGAAGCAACTTTTTCCTTATCGAAAATTCAATCTGCGGCTTTGTTAACAAGTTATGGTTGAAAACTGATTGGCCAATGAGAGTGAAGCGCGCGAACTAGCACGCGCTCAATACGAGAGCGTTCGACTATCCGCCGGCCAGGTGCGCGAACCGAAGTCAGAGAGCGCGAACTTTCCGAATTTTTTTTACTACGCGACGATAACAATTTTAAGGAAAACGCTGTTGATTCTTATTTCAGAATGTCTAAAGAATAATCACTAATTTTTCAGATCCGAGATAATAAACAATTTAGCCGTGTCAGCCGTTTTAATTTTCTGGTACGCATGACATCTCACGCGTACCACATGAAATTTTTATACGATACGTACTGTGAAGATAAAAAATAAATAACCCCGTCGAAGTACGTAAACGATATTTAAATTTAAATAATGCTGTGTCCGAACAGAATTCTACGAACGATTCGCAAAACTAATTTAATAATAGATAATCGCGTTAAAGAACATGCAGGATATGTGCGTTTAAGAATTGTTAAAGAATGTCATTAACAGTAAACTCACCCATTCAGTTGTAAATCCATTGAATGGTTGTAAATCTGAACAGCAGGGCAGCAGGACAGGGTGTTGACCCCTTACAGTATACGGTGAACTGATCAGCTGATTCCTATTCCATGGCGATTAACGGAGGTAACGGACGAAGGAAGGCTATACCAATCTCTGTATACCACAGGGTGGTCCACGCAATTGTTTCAAGTCATAACTCCGTTATTATTGCATTTACGAAAAAATGCCAAAGGAGAAAGATAAATGGTTCGAAGATCACTACATCTGTAGGCCTTTAAATTTTTTTAGATGCAGCAGTGCATGTGCAATTAACAATTGCATCATTTCTTTAAATAGAAATCAATTTTTTTTACACAGATAGATTCTTCTGTTCATTCTACGTAAAAAATGACTAGGATACCATGACAAAAAAATTATTAGATCTCGAGATATTTTCAAAAAATGTCTTTATTGAAGAACATACTCAAACACTTCATGACTATGTTGTAAAGGTAAACACCCTTTCAACATTGTTATCATAACAGAAACTGATTTGTACGAGTAAGCATTTCATCATTCAGTAGCAATTCACGTATCGTAATTCGAATATGAAAGCTAAGAATTTGAAAAAGTGTAACTGTATTTCACTAAATACAAGAAAATGTATTTTACTAACATTGAGAAACAAGATATGTACGACACTTTTGTGTTGTGTGACAAAAATACGAATGCCGCCGCAAGACTGTACCAGGAAAAATATCCAAACCGTCGATAACTATAGCGACAACTGTTTTTCAAATTGAATAACAGTTTGCAACACTATGGTTCATTTACCAAACCCAAAAGAGAAGTTCCAAAACCAATAGTAGGAAATGAAAGCAACAGAGTGAACATATTCGCTTATTAACAGTGGAAACCACAAGCATCTACACGAGAAATATCGAGAGAATGCAATGTAAGCCTCGGTAGTGTGAAACGAATTTTAAAATCAGAGAAGCTTCATCCGTATCGATTTTGTGTTGGACATGCCTTACATGCTGGAGATTCAATAAGACGTATGCAATTTTGTCAATTTGTTTTAAACCAAATTCAAATGAACGAAGATTTCCCGCGGCAGATTTTGTGGACGGATGAATGTACGTTCACCAACAATGGTATTTTTAATCGTCATAATGAACATACATGGGCAAGAAGAAATCCATTCCTTAGGAGGAACATACATCACCAAATAAGGTACACTATTAATGTATGCTGTGGGATTTTAAATACCAATATTATTGGTTCATACTTCATCAATGGTGCCCTAAACGGAGAAAAATATCGGCACTTTTTGGAATTTGAATTGTCATCTCTTCCCGACGACATTCCTCTCCGAGACAGGCTAAATTGTAAATACTTTTAACAAGATGGTGCACCGGCACACAACTCACAAGTGGCCATGATGTTCTAAAAAATAAGTTTTGCAATAACGTTATCGCAACAAATACATCAATACGTTGGGCAGCCCGTTCACCTGACTTAAGTCCCCTTGACTTTTTTCTGTGGGGTTATTTGAAAGATACAATTTATTCAAATCCTATAGATTCTGTAGGGAATCTGAGAGAAAGAATCATATTGGAATGTGCAGCAACAACTGCAGATAATTTAAACGCAGTTATGCAAACAATAAAAAAACGTTATCAGAAATGTTTAGAATGTAATGGAGAAGCGTTTGAGTATCTTCTTCAATAAAGACATTTTTTGAAAATATCTCGAGATCTAATAATTTTTTTACAATGGTACCTTAATCATTTTTTACGTAGAATAAACAGAAGAATCGATCTGTGTAAAAGAAATATGCATTTCTATTTAAAGAAATGATGCAATTGTTAATTGCACATGCACTGCAGCATCTAAAAAAATTTTAGAAGCGTACAGATGTAGTGCTCTTCGAACCATTTATCTTTCTCCTTTGGCATTTTTTCGTAAATGCAATAATAACGGAGTTATGACTTCAAACAACTGCGTGGACCACCCTGTATACCGAATTACAGCAGACAATGTACCAGAACGTAGAATAAAAGATTATTGATTTAAACGTTGTCATACATAACATGACGTAACGTAAAATATGTAACATTATTTGCAAATAAATAAAATAGTGTAATATAAAGTGTAATATGATAATTTTCTGAAAGATATTAACAATAAAACCGATATAACCGGAAACATTTATAACGGATGCAAAAGTAAGTGAACTTCATTGAGCATAAAAATTTAGCCAGCCATTTCCAAAGCATCGAAACAAACTGCGAATCCAATGCTCGAGGTGTAATCAAGTCTAGATGGCTCGTACTGATTGACAATTTTCCATGTCCTCTTCACCCTCCAGTACCCGTTTCTACGATCACCACACCTCACACTATCCATCACTTCAATACCCTTTTGAAATCACGTTTCGTTTCTGTTGCAAATAAAGCCGCATTCATACTAATCTTTATAAATGTAATAAAATTACCATTAAGTCGATCGAATTAAACGATACAAATGTTTTCAAATAATTTTCCAAAAATTTAAGACGCTTAAATGTAAAGAATATCGATGTTATTATTATTATTCATCGATGTTATTATTGTAAAATCGACTACGCGTACGTCTCTATCGAGCGTAGAGTAGAAATAATATTGAATTTGACGAACTTCTATCGGAAACTGCAAACGTGTATAAAGAAATACAACTTAATTAAAAGATGTATTTGTAAGATATCAGTGAACGATATTGCATTCGAACCTACTCCGATCGGTATCGCGTTCTGTGTAATGAACTTACTGAAAATGAAAATATAAGACAGAACAGAATAGCAGGGTCTGGAAGCGGCTTAATAGAGTCAAGTGCCGGACGAGAAAGAACGAATAAGAAAAAAAGACAAGCTGTGTCATCTGAAAATTGGAATATTCGTTCGTTCGATGGCAACCCCGCTTACTATTCGTTTAGAGATTGGTGTACAATTGAACGTTCCGTATTCGGAGATTGGCGAGATTAAATACGACGAAATTAATTAACGCTCGTGAATATTTTTCTGTGACATTTTCGAAATAAATACTTGTGTAAATTGTTACGAGGCCACGCAACATTTTAAGTTGTTAATTATCCGTTGAGAATATTTCCCAGCAAATGTTTCCCTCTAAAGTCAAGCTGTCAATAGATTGTATTTTACAACAGCCTAAACTAATTTCAATTTCAACTATTTTCATTCTTCTATTTTCATTTTGGAAGATTGCATATTTTTAGCCGAATAATAAACGTAAATCGAGCAATATTTACTAAAACTGATCCATAAAAATTTCAAATCAATTTTCAAGATTTACATTGTTCTTTCTATCAAAATTGTATTTTCCTCGAATAAATCAACAAACAATTATTTTTATATTATTACAATATTCAATACTAAAAATAGTAATAAGCATATAAATAAGTATTACATATGTTTGTTGTTCGGTTAATGTATCTTTGTTTATTATTTCATGAAATTAAAAGTACCATAATTCGAAGCACGTGGGTATGTACTATTATCTTCTCTTGTCCATATACTAAGACCCCGTTTAACGCTGTTTCAGTATTACGCGGTTGTATTGGGATTCCCCTAAATCGAACACTGTATGGATACTTGTTGTATATGTGTGCAAATGAAACGGCCATCCACCAACCAAAAGCGGTGCACTATATAACGACGGTGTATACTATGTATCTTTTTCAACGCTCTTTTGTTAGTCTGTCCAAAATAAAGGTTCCAATTGTATTCCCCGAAGTACATATTAGCAATAAATAAGTCTATATTCAATGTATTAAAAAGTATTTAACAACAAATGTTACAAAATATATAAAACAAAAACAGAACTGATAAATTTTCTTATTCTCTATTCTTTTTCACTGATCCCCATTACACATTTACATATGTACGTGTTAAGTTGCCTCGTTTAACGCTGTCTCGTTTAGCGCTGGAACTTATTGGAACGTATCCCCCGTGTTAAGCGGGGTCTTAGTATAGTTATTGCATTCATCGTAGAAATTAGCACTTCTATTTTTCCATATACCTACAAAGAATGTCGAATGTACTTATATGCGGAGTGAATTTTTTTACGAGGCATTAATGTCATAAAAAATGTGCCTCGCAAAACAGTTTGGTATATAGGCACATATTAGACAATATAAATTGTTTTATTTGTAATTACAAGAAAGACGTCAAAGTCAAGATAATTTATTTTTCAATTAAACTTTATAATGTTTCATATTTAATGTTAATATTAAGATTGACGATATAATTTTACCAAGCTGCCAATTTTGACTTATACTGTATCTCACTGTTTTCAATCATAGTCTTTATTTAATTCTTGATATGACATGCATGTAAAAAAATTTGATGGAAAGTAAACTTAATATAATTCACAGAGTTATATTTTCCTCATTATCGACGAATCTCT
Source organism: Agapostemon virescens (assembly GCA_028453745.1). NCBI lineage: Eukaryota > Metazoa > Arthropoda > Insecta > Hymenoptera > Halictidae > Agapostemon > Agapostemon virescens. The sequence continues at coordinate 17,669,058 of CM052083.1, read as the reverse complement.
TTAGCAATCGACAAACGTAAATACGTAGTGTTCTTACAACGCGTCGAAGTTTGCTCACCCTAAACACGCTAAGCTCTTGAGCTACAATAGCGTCGAACAATGGGCGCTCGGATTAAGATGTAAATTAGTTCATAAGTCACAACATTATGCAATTGTCAGCTACTGTGAGATACCTATTGTTATGCCAATAAACTTTAAAGATTCGAGCGTCGCGTTACCAGTCGAAATAGATTTCAAGATTGTCAATATTTTTTACTACTGTGCCACTCTCGATTGTTATCGATGTACGGTACTATGAAATGTTATTATTGTTCTAATATGGACTGTAAACAAACAAATTAGTGCGTTCTTTCTTTACAAATTATAATTTTACTGCGGATAAAAATGTCAAGGTAATGTGCAGACAAAGAGAATTCTCTATTAGCTCAAATTTATTTAATGTGAATACAGACAATCATTTTTATTAAAAATGAAATTTATATGTCCCAAAAACATATACCTTATTCTACATTGGAAACGTACATAAAAAGAATTAATAATATTGTAGATTTAGAATAGAATTTTAATTAAACCTAATCAGGTAGCGGGTTTGAAATGGTTTTCAAGTATTTCTGTCCAACATACTTTGTTATCTTCTACAATCATCTTCTTCTATTCTAACTCGCAATGTGTTGTTCTTATCTTTACATTTGATTACAAATATCCTTACTTCATAATAATAGGATTTATGCTGAAATTAAAAATTGATAAAAAATTTTTCGCCCAATAGTAAGTGTTAAAATACTTGTTAAAATACTACTATATACGAATATGTTAGTACTCTCAAAAGTGCTAGTTCAATTTCTAATTAGCAAGTAAATAGAATGTATTTCACACTATTACGTTGCCACGACGCAACGCAATACGAAAATTTTCCAAAAATGTGAAGGTTTTTGTCCTAATTCGAAAACTCTACGAGACTTGGTTTGTTTAAGTTCCTCTTATTTTTGTATAAATGTATTCTACGAGCTCGAATGTCGTGAATAGTTCACCGGTAGGAATTTCTTATACTCTTACGTTACGGACTGACGGACTGGTTAACTCATATTATTCTAACTCGTTGACTATTCTGTTTGATCGACTGACTTTTATTTTCACAGACTCTTACTTATGGTTCGATGAGAGAAAAATCAGTTATATACGAAGGTTCTAACTTGAGTGGTTGGGGTTTTGGAATTGTAAAGGCTAGGATGGCGAGATTAGAGTTTTGGGGATGGCGTAATCACGCAAAGGTTCAAGTATGATGCGGCAAGGGCAGAGAGTGAGGATGAGTCAAAAGCGAAATCATAGGTTTATGGAACATTTTGGGATTGTTTGGTAAGGAAGTGATGGATCGACGTCGGTTAACTATAACAAAAAATGGTCGCGGAAGGACGCGGGTATACAACAACAACAACAACAATAATAATAATAAAATAATGATAATAGCAAAGATATTAATAGCAATAATAATAGATCTAATTAGAACTAAGATGAAATGGTAGGATGTAACACACATTGAGAAAATAATTTTAATGAATTGAGCCGTTTATTTTGAAAGTAGCTTAAGTCCATTTATACTCGAATCGAGATATTGAAGGGTTTGCGTTGGATTAAATTTAAAAATATGGGTTACAGATAACATAATAGAATAATGTTTTTGGGTTTCTAAAGATGTCAAATTTATGATCCCAATTAGCATGCTTAAGATTATTGAAGAAATAATATGTTTTTGATGGCTATGAATGGACTTACGCCATTTTCAAAATCAATGAAACGACGTTTTCAATTCTTAAGAAAGCACAAGTGCATAGGACAAGTAAATTTCCCTTGAAATTAAAATAAATGTATACACTTTTATGTTATAAAATCAAAAAAATATTCAACTTTCATTCATTCATTTCAATCATTAAATAATTTTTACATTAAAATTAATATAGTTTTATTAATTATTATTCAGTCTTCTTCAGTTTGCGTACGCGGAAGGGATTAAAAATAACTGTGGTGTGCAGGTGGTATATAATGTAATAAATCCATTAAGTCCTTATATTTTAGGTTTGTGAGTGGTCTAGGTTTTTTTTATAGTGATGCCAACTGGATATTATTAAAGTTTTTTGGTCTTCCCCGTTACGGTAGTAAATCCAATGTTTTCAATGATGCATCCTCGTTCATTGTCGTTTCATAGAATAACTTACATGAATCGCTTCTCAAAAATCTCATCCAACATACTTTAAACCAATTTACACTTTCACAGTCAGTATTTTTTAGCCTTTTAAAAATCGCATTTTCTGTGGACAGGCACTGTTCCGTTGTTTAAAACAAATTCATTGCACATTGATAATTCAACTGTTACTTTGATAATTTAACATAAAGCTGGGATCTCATAAAATTTTATTTCATAATTATTTTTCATACCTATTTGAAACTCTCACAATGGGATTTACGCCACTTTCAAAATGAACTTTTTCATAGCTTCATTAACCAACAAATTTACGTGTTACTAAATCTTAACGATTTTAAATATGTCAGTAACAAGTTGCCTCAGAATGAAAAGATCTTGTAAAAATGTAACTATTATGGTAGCTGACTCGAATTTTTTTAAAATGGACTTACGCCACTTTCTAAATAAACGGCTCAATTAGTGGTCGAAATAATTGAACCATGGTGAGCTGAACTTCAGGGGAACAATCGTAGAGGTTTCAAAGTAGACTTGTTAAAATTTCAACTCACGGATGCTTCATGAAGCAATTAATACTATTTCAATTATAGAGTTTCAAAGGAAAGGACGTTAAACTTTTAAAGACCAATTATTTTTTGTTTATGAGAATGTGAAATGAAACATGAAAAGCAATTTCTATTTATGGTTGCTATCACGGCTTATTCTACAAAATAACTGCGATTCTATATGTACATAATAGTACATAATATACATAATAGTAATAATGTATTAGTTATACCTAATTTTAACGAGTAATGAATAATCTGAGTTTTTAACGTTGAGTTACAACCCAATAACTTTAAGATAGAATGAAGTGAAATATACAAGACAGTAAAAACTGTAGTTTTTCACGCTTATATAAATTAAATAAGTTTAAACTATCAGGATTTTAATAATATAATAATAATAAACCTTTTCAGTATTATATTTAATACTTCCATGTAATATAGATTTCAGTGCATTAAGTATTTGCAGGAATTGTTTGTACAAATAGCCTTCGAAATCTACCGTTGTAAGTAAATTTACTTATTAATTCACAATTAAACAATTTAACATGTAATATGTTAGATCATAATCAAGAAACTTTACTGTTAAATCAAGTTTTAAACACATTTATAATGTCTAAAATCATAAAGGTGAATTAATATTAATAAATATACCAGCATACAGCTATTATATTTAGTAATATAGTACTCGACAAAAATCAGCGATACCAAATCATTGAAGTCAATATCATTTATTTAGATACAATTACTGTTTCCTCGTTTAATTTCATCTATCTATTTATGTCACTTTAACATTGATACGCACACGCTTCAAGTTTACCGCGTGATAGCCAAAGGTTACTATGTCGATGTTTTTGATCCGTATAAAATAAAACACTGACGTAAATACGAGTACCACATGAATTTCCTCACCGAAACTCTGTAGTATCTATATTAATGTGTAGTACTGTAATTACAATATGAAGTATTTGTCTGGAATATATATTCGTATGTATATATTATGTATATTACTACCATTAATGGCAATGTTTGTTTTGAGATATTCAGTGTGTGTCAAACTCGTTCACTTGTTCACTTGAACAACTTGCTATTTCTATTTCTATTTCCATTTCTATTCCAAATAATGTAAAAAATGTTACTTACAAAAGTTATAGACTTTAAGAAAGTACATTTGTAATGTGTTATATGTATAATATAATATAAATCATGATCTAGCAAGTGGAGACATAGAGGAGATATAGATGTCAACTTCCTGTTTTTTTTAAATAGAATATTAAAATTTTTATGCTTGACTTTGATAGATTGACGTATTCATACTATAAAA
>CM052083.1:17623868-17659210 GCA_028453745.1 Agapostemon virescens | reverse complement strand
ACACCAGCTTCGTGGTGAAATGGTATCATTTCCGCTGCATCCAAAATTTGAAGAATCGTTGGATGGAACAAGTGGTCCATCGTCGTGGTGGGTCAATCTGGGTTTCAAGATGGGTTCACATAATGATTTCGTTTGAATGATATAGAATGTGTTTTGACATCAGACCAACAGCATCGTCAAGCTGAATGGTCAAAGTTTACACCATCTTCGTGGTGAAATGGTATCATTTCCGCTGCATCCAAGATGTTAAGAATCGTTGGATGGAACAAGTGGTGCATTGTCGAGGTGGGACAATGTGGGTTTCAAGATGCGTTCACATAATGATTTCGTCTGAATGTTCTAGAATGTATTTTGATGTATTTTGAATTGTGATGTATGTTTACAAACATTACAGCCTGTGTAAACTGTGTCGAGCCTCAGAAAATCAGTTGTGTTTAGATATTCACTAAGTTCACTGGTAATAATCGGACGTAAGAGAAACACTTCGTACAACGTACGCCAATTCGTCATTTTTCAAAATGCAAAGGTGAATAGCAAAGGAAAATTGCAGCAATGCTTAAAATTAGTAAAAGTACAGTGTGAGACATTATTAAAAGATTTAAATATAAAGACGGAATACAATCTATTCCGCAAAGAGGCCAACAAAAATCTTGGACACGCGAGATAAAAGAAAAATTATAAGAAAAATAAAGAAAGATCCTACATTAAGTGCACCAAAATTAGCTGCCGAATTATTAAAAGAGACTGGAAAGAAAGTTCACCCCCAAACAATACGCAGAGTATTAAAAGAATGTGATTATAATGGACGAGTTGCTTGGAAAAACCGTATGCGAATGAAACTAATAGAAAGAAAAGATTAAACTTTGCGAGAGAATTTGTTTTAAAAGAGGATACGTGGTGGAATGACGTCATTTTTAGTGATGAGAGTAAATTCAACATTTTTGATCTAATCAAATTGATTTCGTCTATCGAATAGGCGAAGAATGGTGTGACGAAAGAAAAATGAAGAATTAAAAATTAAAAATACGAAGCCGACTATAAAGCACGGATGTGGAAATGTACTTGTATGGGGATATATCTCAACATTTGGAACGGGTGAATTAATCTTTATTCATAACATAATGGACAAAAATGTATACCTAAACATTTTAAAAAATAATTTACGTAAAAGTGCAATAAAAATGGAGATTCAGAATACATTTAAGTATTGTCCAAAATTATTCTTACATCTAAAGAAATGTCAAAAGAACGACTGAAAGAGGAATGGAATAATATTAGTACAGAATATTTAAAAAAAAATAATTTGCAATATGCCTGAACTATTAAAAGAGGTCATTCGTCAAGAAGGATATCCTACACGACATTGCATTACTTTTCGTTTGTAAAAATTAGTGCAAAAACTATCAGTTTTTAAAAGTGTCCGAATATTATTGTAACGTTAAAACTAGACATTGTTTTATTTAAAATAGAATACTTAATAAACGCTAGTAATTATATAAATAAAATTTATACTTCTATTAACTATACATTATGTAAGAATGTTTATTTAGAATTAATTTTTTTTCCTTCATCGTGAACAAAATTACAATGCGACAAAGTAAAAATTGTATAGTGTCCGAATATTAAAGTTACTCACTGTACATGTGGAAAGGGTGCAGTTTATTCTGATATTGTCGCGACACTCGTACTAGCCTCGCTCGTTGTGTCTTCCAGGATTCCCGCGTCGACAGTCGTATTAATTCGACGATTGCGACGCCCATGTCGATGAAAAAATTGAAAAGAACCATGTCCCGCACCAGTTCGTTCTGCTCTCTGAATAACACTTCTATCGGAATGCCGAGGATTTGGATATCGGCACTGGACAGGCACCTAACGCAACAACATATATGCTACGGATGTATATCATATACTCTCATGTACTCTCGATTACTGTTGTACCGATAGTTTGATAGTAAATAATGAATAGCAACTAAGAGCTCCATTCGACGAGTGTAAAAGTAAAGCAAAAGTAAGAGAAAAAATGATAACATCAACGATGTTTAGAAATACGGCAATGGTTTTCAAGCACAAAGACAATCTACGGTGACATCCGTTGAATCGAGATTCGATCGGATATGCGTGTACCGAGTAAATTTTTAAAGTTGATCTTTTCGAGAACGAACTCTCAAATGAATACATTTTTTATTCTACATTTTCGACTTATTTTTCAATATATAAATATAGCCCTTATGCAATTTTACCATTATGTATATTAGTGTAGTTCATTTTAAATAGTCTGATATAATGGTATACTACAAGCGTACGGTACAAGTATCGCTGTACAAGTTTACTGTAGTCTTTCGATGCAAACCGGTCGGGTAATCTGGTGGCTTGGTATATCTACATAATATGTATAAATGCAACAGTTTGTATAAAGGTTCTGAAAGTTGTCGTCAGGGTGCGTCGCCGATGAAGAAATTTCTCGCTTTCAAAAGTATACGGTACACATGTCAAGTTGCATCGGAAAGGGACAGAAAGTATACTTACCTGGCGGAGAGGTTACCGTGATCAAGAAGGCGGTTCCTCCAGGGCGAGGCTCATCCATTGCACTAAGGGTGAGCTGACCCTTGCGAATATCCCTAACGTGGATATCTCGGACGTATAATTTTTGGTAGTTCGGGACTGCGTTCGCGCTATCCCGTATAATTTTATTTGCAAAGTTAATATTCATATCATTTTAAACCATGTAGAAGTTTCAAAAAATGTTCTGCTGCACATATACACCATGAACAATCCGTCGGAGCTTTTTAATTACCTCGTATCTACGTTTATCAATCATCTCAGTGCTAGAATATCTTTAGAGGAGTTTTTGCGCATTTAACACTAGAACTACCGAGTAATAAATTCGATCGATGTATATATCTTTGTAATAATGACAAAATTGCATCCATTCAAATCTAGTACAATTTTGGTCGTAATGTCTGCTTCAATGAAGAAATTCATTTAAAATTTTCTGGTGAAAATGTTTTTATAATTTCAGTATTTGTAAACGAAAAAATCAGGAACCAGTCAAAATGACAGGTTCGGTAGTTCTAGTGTTAATATAAGAATTTACTTTAGAAAATACTAGTTTTCTATAAATATTCGATATACATACTATAAATTTTCAATTAATTTATTGCTTCAAGAAGAAAGAAGATTCTATTCGTTCTTTAATAACGACAAGTACGCAGTTAAATTGGTCCCAAAATTAAATTAATTTGTTTATACGTGAAATAAAATCTTCGCCACATCGCGCTTTTTATCTTGTTAATAAATTGCAAACAAACATTCCAACGCGTGTTTTCACAAATGTCCTTCAGTAGCAAATAAGACAACAATTTTCAAAAATGTTTTAGTTATATTTAAAAAGTTGCCAGGATGTAAGATTGTACATCAAGATACATCTTACATAGAATGAATTTAGGTCAAACTTTTTAAATTTTTGTTTAAGAGAAAGTACTAAAAATGAATAAACTTGGGTGTTAAATTATATACCATTGTTTCATTTTACTTCGAAAAACAAAACTGTTTTGTGACTATGAAACTTCATAACTAACTGATTATGAAATTCGTTGATGATCTTTATGTTGTTTACTATATCAACTTGCGTTTGTAGAGGAAAAAGGGAAAAAATTTGTACATTCTGTAGGAGCTGATACAAAATGATGAGCATATAATTTTCTAGGAATTAACTTTTCAAACCTACTAGAGACAATATCTCAAACAGATCCTGTACGTTGACATGTGGGCGTTTATAAAATGAAACAGCCATACGCTTTCGATGCTCATCGTTGAATATCGGATGGATAGGATTGGATACTGTTTTAATTATTTAAGTTCTTTATTTCACGATCGCATTACTACCCTCTTTGTGACAACAGTTTTGAAATTATAACAACATGGCGCGTAGACCGAGTTCCTGAGCAATCTGAAGATTCAAATACAATCATCTCTTCGCTGAAACAGTTGTATCGCACGGCATTTCCGTGTTCTGTCAAATTTGTGTCTTTCCTGCGTTTGGTAAACATGTAAAACAGTTTTCGATTAACGGTATTCGGCACATCGCATCGGCCAACAATCAGGACGCGCGATAAAGTCCGGTTCTGTTTGCGTAGGTCTGTAGAACAGACTCGTGGAACAATACGGCCGTAAACCCTACCGTTGAAAAATTCTGCGAAATTTCAATACACACATATGAAAAACTTGATGGCGTTTTTAATGAAATTCGAGCGCTCCATCCCGATGAAGAGATTCTTTCGCCTCGATAAAAAAAGAAACCGCTACCCATTCTTCTCTTCTCATTGAGAGAGAAAACCAAAATAATATATACAGGGTAACCGTGAACTCTAAAATTTGCTAATTAATGCAGAACTTACTTTCAGCGACATTTCAGATTTCAACGGTAACAGGAATTCGACTATGAACTTGAACTTGTAAATAAACACATTGTATCATTCGTCTGCGTACATAAAGAATGAGAGAGATATGTATTTAAGAGTTTGCTCACTGCTAGATTTCTCAGTGTATCGACAAGCGATCTATAATGCGGTATTCAGAACAGGAGAAAATTCAAATGGTTTTAATTTACGGTGAAGCTCGAGAATGTCTAAGAGAAGCAATACGAATTTACAAAGACAGTTTTCCAGAACGTTCTTGTTCATCACGTTCTGCATACTCAAGTATCGTTAAAACATTTTGTGAGACTGGTAGTGTCAACAGAAACGTTCGTATGAGACGTAAGACTGTTACTCATGAAGCAAATGTGAACAATATCATTGCGAAAGTAAATCAAAACTCGCATGTTAGTATAAGGCAACTTGGACGTGAAACTGATGTTAGTGTTACAAGCATATTCCGGATTCTTCATTCATAAAAATTTCATTCTTTCCATTTATCTCTTCACCAAGAGCTCCATGGAAGAGATTTTGAAAACCGCGTACACTTTTCTCAATGGGGTATACGGAAATATGAAAGTGATGAAATGTTTTTCCAAACAGTATTGTTTACGGATGAAGCAGCCTTTACAAATCATGGTGAGGCGAACCTCAAGAACATGCATTATTGGTCGGTTGAAAATCCACGATGGTTTAGACGACTCGATAAGCAGGGACCATGGACCATAAATGTCTGGTGTGGTATTCTAAATAATAGGATAATTGGGCCGTATTTTATCAACGGTACGCAAAGTGGGCAGAAGTATGCTGAATTTTTAGAACATATTCTACCAAGTTTATTAGAAGATCTACCATTTAGGGATCGACTAGAATTATGGTATCAACATGATGGGTGTCCAGCACACTTTTCCCATATTGCAAACGTGTCCTCAACGAAAAATTCCCAAATCGTTGGATGGGACGCAATGGACCTGTATCATGGCCGGCTCGTTCACCCGATCTCACCCCACTTGAGTTTTTCTTATGGGGGACATTAAAGGGTACGGTTTATCAAGAGCAGCCCACGACGCCAGAAAATATGAAGGAACGAATAATTGCAGCATGTGCTGATATGAAACCTGAAATCATCGAAAGAGCTGTACAATCTGTCGTTTTTCGCCTAACGAAATGTATCACAACGGAAGGACATCATTTCGAACATTTATTGCAGTAATAAATGTGATTATTTACAAGTTCAAGTTCATGGTCGAATTCCTGTTACCGTTGAAATCTGAAATGTCGCTGAAAGTAAGTTCTGCATTAATTAGCAAATTTTAGAGTTCACGGTCATTTCAAGGTCGTGATATTAAACATGGATGTATGCACAATAATGTTTGCTATAACATACAACAACAAAAACTGTGTATATATATATATATATATATATATGTAAAAAAACACGAGTGACCTTGGAGAAACGATTAAAAAATTAAAATTTTCAAAAAACGATTCTTCCATCTGATTCGTCTTTTGAAACCATTTAGATTACGTTAGCAACATTTTTCGTATTTACAGAGGTAGTGGAGATATTTAGGTGTCCTGTTTTAGACGAAACACCCTGTATAAAATATAAACACCAAGATTCCATCGATTATAAGATGCTTATGGTATTCCTTACGAGAAAGACAAATTCATGCGATCTACCACAAAGGGCAACAGGAAAAATGATCGGAGAGCGCAATCGTAAACGATTTTATTGTTCTACCGTCGATTCAATTGTTTCATATTCACACTTTAAACGTCTTACGAATTATATTTAATTTACGCTCATACAGTGTTAATTCAACTTACGCTCATCTTACATTACGATTACAAAGTTGATAAATTTAGTGCAGCTTGATCAAGGAGCGGATGAAATCTATAATTTCAGTGTCTGTGCATAAATTGAAGAAAAATTGGTAAATTACGTAGATAGTTGACGCCATCTTAAATTTCGATGGTGTTTCAAGTATGTTGTTGGCAATGCCGTATTAAGACCATTAGAGGCCCTAAAGCAATTAGAAAAATATTGAGGGTTCCTCAATGTAGGGTGGTGCGAGTTAAATTGTAATAACACAATTTAAGAATTGTTAAAGAGTGTCATTAACAGTAGAAAACTCACCCCATGCAGTTGTAAATCACTTGCATGGTTGCAAATGGGGACCAGCAGGACTGTGCCTTTTAACCCCTTACAGGGTATGCTGGAACTAATCAGCTGTTCCTATGTGATGGCGACGAACGCAGGTAAAATGACCGAGGGTAGACTATTCCAATGTTCACTTTCATTGCAAGGGAAGTGAGAAAAATTCATTCACTGAACGAGGAAGAAAAGGAAAGAAGGAAGGGGAGCGTTTCGTCCTGGATCTGCTAGAGGACTCGTCATTAAGACTGACTAGCGGACTCTGCCTTAGACGCTGGATACTGGAAGGTGGTTAAGGACGGTGTATATATAGACCGAAGGCGGATCAGAAACTAGTGGGAAAGTCTCGTTCGACTATCCCTCTACCGGCGAGAATAGGAGGTACATCCGCCAGAGCACTATCACTAAACACTGATACCATAACTTTAATAATATTTAAGACGATGTTTCCTCATAATTTATGGCTCTGAAAAGAGCCGATTTTAAAAAGAAATACCTAACACAATGACTAAAACACACGTTTCACACATTTTCTCCAATCCGTTGTTCAAACCGCACAAGAACATTTAAAAAGATATTATAATGCAATAACACGCTTGCGACATCCTTTCAATAGGAAGAAACTGTGGAAGACTGGGGCGATGGTCGGGTTTTTCTACAAACGAGCTTGTAACACGAACTAAAAGAGGACAGAGAAATTCCTTGTCCTAACAAACAGAAAAGGAAAATACATACCTCTCAATAGAACCGTTTTCGGCGTAAGTCGTCGCCTGTGAGGGCTTTCAAATGACCGGGCCCCAAAATTTAGACTTCGTCATATTTATGACCCATCCTTGAGACCCGGCCGCATGTGGCACGCACTCGGAACGAAGCTCAGTCGAGAACAATGTATCGAAAGAAGAAATATACAGGGTGGTTGGTAATTGGTGGTACAAGCGAAAAGAGAGTAATTCTACATGAAAAAATAAGTCGAAAATATGGAATAAAAATTTACGTTTGAGGCTTTGTTTTCGATAAAATCGACTTTGAATTTTCGCAAAGTACGCGTGCACTTGATCATGTCTCGTTATAACGGATCTCACTGTAGATCGTTGTCTCGATGGGATACGTAAATTACGAAGTAATCACAAAGTTTATTATTACAAAAATTGCTGAAAATGTTGCCCATTCTGCCGAACATATACATTATACGTTATTACGTTTCGTGTCATTGGATTTTTATGTTTCTCAAAATTGTATACTTTGAAATATTTAAACATCTACAGAAATTTGTTTTAAAGATTGTTCTTCTATATCTGTCTCATTTTGTTCTCTATTTTTTGTTCAGTACATTAGCACTAACTTTTATTATCATTATAAACATAATTGAACTGAACTGAAACATAATTTATAAGCTGCTAGGTCTATTAGAATTAATTAAATATAACTTCAACTAGACAGTTTCATTTATATAACTATTTGTTCTCGTCTGTAAAACCATTCAATTAGCCAAATTTTGGCGACAACTTTGTAAGTTGACTATTTTCAAATTTGCACGACATATTCACTTCATCACATTTGGATGCGCTGAGACGTCGCTCATACATAATGGAAATCGTATCAAAGCATTCAAAACATCAAGCCCGAGCATCAGCATACGGATATAAAGTTACAAGTTCTTGAACTACGAACGCATTGACATAAATACCTCACAATACCGTATGTCGTTATGCATTCATCGACAGAAAGATAACATCGAACTACTTGTCCCTCGAAATCGTTCAATTACTACCGGGACAATTTGTCGACGTTATTAATAGTTTCGAAGTTATTTGTATATCTCTGGGAAAGTTATGTACGAAGGTAATCGATAAGCAGAAGAATAGATAGCTTCTTTTCTTAAGCGTGTATTCATTTTAATTCAATTTAATTTAAAAATTGTCAATATTAATGAATTACTGTCCTTTCCTGAACAAAGACTACTCAAGTAGCACAACGACATCTTACGTACCCACTTATACGTACTCGGTGGGTCTTTTAACTCTTTGAATACTGTTGACGCCTAAAGGCGTTCAATTGCTCTCGCAATACTGTAGACGCCTAGAGGCGTTTTCAAAAATTTCTCTCACGATACTGCAAGCGCCTTCGGGCGCTTAAGCTACACCAATCGGTTGATACGAGGGACATTTATTAAAAAGCTTAAAATTAATATTCAATTTTTAGTATATGCACTAACTAGACGTTCTGAAGGTGTCCTGAACGGAGATAAGACGTTCGGACGTAAACTGTACACAAGTGTATGAACCTATGAACGTACGGTGTATTTGGTAAACACAGTGTAGTCGTCGTTACATATACAGTCGGTGTGGAAATTATTCGTACAGCGATCAATTTCAAATAAAACTGTGTGCATAAACTTCAGTTATAAATTTTATGCGAAAAAAATGATTAATAAATATTCTTGGGTATTTGTAAAAAAGATTTCGTGAAAACTAAATTTTATTTTCATCAAAATTAACAAAAATATACATCTAGCCTAGATCAACGTAAGAAATAGACGACATACATACATGTCGCACAGCAAAACAGAAATGAATGGGTCTTCCAACAGAATAATTCTAGTGTATTCATATACCTGAAAATTTGTGAAACCATATTTCGAGTCCGAAAAAATTGATGTTTTATAGTAGCCTGCAAGGTCTCTGCATTTATATATCTTCGAGAATCGTTGAGCAACCTTATTGAGGTTGTTAGGTATTCAGATATGATGAAAACGGAAATAATCGAATAACGTCAGTGGAAACCTATGAAGCAGAAAATAATAGTGCCCATAATTACGAAAGCGGTCTAAGTCATATATTTCTTATTTCGAGATATTTAATGAATTGCATTTGAATAAATTAAAAAATATTTTTACATTATGCGACATTTTAATTTATACTTTTATTAGTCTTGATTAATGGAAATTTATTATGAATATGAAATTTTGTGTGAATTTTATACGAAAATGTTGTTTTTAAAGTTTGAACTCACTTAGACCATTTTCAAAATTAACTGAATGTCCTATAAATGACTTAAAGCAATAAAGAACTATGAGTTTTATTTGAAACAATAACTTTAATGAAATAATTCGTGAACATTTATTAATTATTTTTAAAAAGTAATCCATTTTTATCATTTGGAGTTTTTAAGATTCTTCAAATGTTCCTGAAGAACTGGAGGGATGTATGGTAGTAAACTCATAATATCTTTATGTTTTTCTTCAGATACTGGTCTAGGGGTGGTGTATAATGGAAGTAATTTAATATTTCCGTATATTTTTGGTCTTCTTCTTTTAGGTGAAAGATCCAAAACGTGGAATTTATAATCATCTAAAGAAATTTTATAGAACATTTTATAAGGTTCATTTTTCAAGAATCTCATCCATTGAATTTGCAGCCGAGAGACAGATTCGCCCGCGGTATTTTTTACTCTTCTTGATATTGACTCTTCTAATGATTTCGTTGAAATAAAATCCGGCTGTGAAATTCGTTTTATCGAAAATGTATTTCTTCTTCTACACTTTTCTATCAATTCATAATAATGCTCAGGATTGTATAAGTAATTTGCTTTTTTCATTTTCATTTCTATGAACCCAAAATCACGGTCATTCGGTAGAAAGGAATGACCCGATACCAAAAATTTGTGGTCTACTGTTTCAATATTATTATTTGATGACTGAGCAATTTTCATCCATGTCAATGCTACTTTAATGTTACGATTTTGGCCTGAGCAAGCATCACTGTAAGTTATTACGTGTTTTTGAGTAGTTATATCTTCCATATACAGAGGGCCACGCGCCATTTTCAAGTTATGTTTATATAATTTCTTTAAATGTTTGACTTAGACCACTTTCATAATTAACACTAAATGAATTCCATATAATGTTGAAATTACAACCACTATCTAATGGTTCATTTTTGACGATATCGTAAAAATTACATTGAATAAATTTAGTTTAAAATAATGTGGTGTGAAATAACTGATAAACCCTTTTTTTTTATTTTGACTTAGACCACTTTCATAATTATGGGCACAATTAAACATCTATACAAATCATTTCAGAAACTACTTTTGGACGTATAAAAAATGAAAGTTGCATTACACGTTATTAATCGTTTGAGTTCCAAACAGCGTGATCGCGCTGTTCAGATTTTGTGTTGAGAAAACCCATCATATGTCGAGCATTGTGGACAACTGACGGTGCGTTATCGATTGTCGAAGTCGCGCACTCAGATTTACTGACGCAAGAACATCACACAGCTCCTTTTAATGTAAATAGTGCATTAAAATATTATAAGAATACGTCCGATCACTTTACAAACTGCAATAAATGTGACGGAGCGATGAGAAAAAGACGAGAATCACTATTGCTCCGATTCGGATTCATCGATATCAAATAAACAAAGCGCTATCGCGCTGCTTGGGATTCTTCGACAGTGTTTCTTCAATAACCCCAAGGACTCTAACTGGAAATGATCTCTGGAACAATCAGACGAACATTAGTAGTACACCTCGACACGGTCAGTGCATCTCGTCGCCATCTGTGCATTTCTGCAATCAAAGTTAGTCTTCTGCCTGTTTTTTTCCAAAATCCATTTCTTCGTCCCTTTGCATCGTCCGAATCGCGAAATTGAAGGCGTGGACAACACGATGCACGCAACTTCCGATTCGTTAATTTCACCTGAAAGAAGAGGATGTTCCTCGAACATCTTTCCACGATGGAGAAGAAAGAACACCTCCTTCAAGTGGCTAATATCATGGAAAACTTTAGACAAAAACCTCACTCCGAATTGGTGTGGCTGTCCGCTATCCGTGCAAGTATTATTTTTTAGCTGTCTGTTAGTCATTGTGTCGTTTTCGATGTCTACCTGTTGGAAACATTTGGTATTCGAATCTCCTTGCTACGCATTGTTCCTCGACAAAGATGATACGGTCAGAGGTAGCGAATAAGCGAGGTTGCGCTGTTTGGGATTCTTCGACAGTGTTTTTTCAATACTCCCTGGGACTCAAACGGTTAATATAAGATAAAATAAAATTTATAATTTCATTTTTTCTAAAAACTGGTGTACGTCTTTTTAGTTTCGTTGAAGCTACAAGAGAAGCATACTTTCGCTTACCATTCGTTGAGCCATAGCTTTAACGAAGGCATAAACGGAATAGTGTTATTATATGATGTAAACGATAGTATTAGAAATTAGAAGAGAAAAGATTATTGCTTAGACTGGCCTTGTTAGGCATTGGCGTTACAACGCAGAAATGTTTGAAGTTTTAAATAAGATAATGATTAGAAGGTTACGAAACTATCAAGAGCAAAGCAAATGCGACGGTCTCTGGTTAAACAATACAGGAAGCGCATGGGCCGTTTAAGCACACGTGTGAGGGGCTGTCGGAAGTTTCCGTATGTCAGGTGCTCGAGACGTGTTAGAAGTTAACAGGCCAGGTGGGCTGGCTTAGCGATAGTTGATGCAAGTGCGGGGTAGCCAGCAGGACGAAGGAAAGGAATTAAACAGACGCCGAGTCCTCGCAAATTGAGTTGAACGGGTCTGGAATTTAAACATTCAAATTAACCTGTTTAGCAAGTCAAAAAGGTTAATGTGTGCTCGTTGGTTTTGCATTCCCTCAGATTTCTAATATTCAATCGATATTGCCGCATCTTTTCTGCTCGCTCTTTTTCTCTCTACGAAAATTTAAATTTTGAATGCATACCATGAGTTTAGAACGTCGCGCAGTGCTTCGTCTGTGTGACAAAAATAGAAAAACCTAAAAGCTTCTGATGGAACTAATGAACTTCGCAGACGGGTTGGAGACATCTGTTATGTCCACAGAATTTCAAAAAAGGTTTATATACAGCTAGACGAAAGCCAACCAAGATGGAACTCTTAGCTTATGACGTAACAGCAATATTAATAATAGTATTGATATTTTTATATTATGAAAAATATTTTTATTTATAATGGCTCTATTGTAGATGGTTCATTTCCTTTAGTTCATACGAAATTAATTACTATGACTTGTACTTAGAACATTCACATTTTTATCGATTTTTCAACTGCACACCTAGCGATGTAAAAGTTGTTTAAACAATAGTATGGCAAGTTTTAGTGTCGCTTTAGAGGCACCATTCGATTGCAAAGGGTTAAATTTTCGGCAGAGCACGTGTATAGGGGGCGAAACATCTAAAACAGGCCATTCGAATAATTCGGTTGCTATTAGAAGATGATAATAGAAAAAATACGTGTCAGACGAAACTTGCTTGGCTTGATTGACCGCGAGTGTCGATGTATTCTCTAACGCGCTGCAACAAGCATAAAATGGTACGTAGAAATTTCCTAGCATAGAAATTTTTGATCGACGGTTTTTAATATGCTTCCTGTATTTCTGTTCTTGGTGTCTGTTATACATCATTTGCATGTTTTCTTATCCACACTTTCAGTCTTTTCCAAGACTCTATTAACACTTTACCGACCGGCGAATATTTCAGAATTTTTCAAGGTCCATTGTCCATAATTGAAAACTTTTCAATGGATCTCTTAACGCTAACAGCAATTTCTATTGTAAATCAACATGACATTCTCAGTAACGTTATCTAATAATTTGATTACAAATTACAATGTAAAAGCAGTTTGTTAGGCTTCATTTTGTTACAGTGCAACTATTAAAAGTCCTAATAATAGGCTTCTGATTGGTAAAGTGTTAATATAAATAAAGATGGACCGCGATGGTTTAGCACGATTGAAAAATCTTTCAGCATACGAACGCACTGCTCAGTTGCATTCGCTAGAAACGAAGACCGCATCCACATTCTCCGCTTTCGTGTAATGCATTTTCATAATGCCGCAAGAAATTGAAGTTTTACCATTGTATTATTATTATCAGAAGAAGCACCGTTGCTGCATTTGGTGTAAATAGTGTATTATTGTATTTATTTATACTTATCTATCTTATATTTATATTAAATGTAAGAAACTAGAATTCTACTTTCTTTTGTATCGAATTTTATATATTCGTTAATACGTGAAATGTATTTTAAATGGTATTTTTCTTTAGATTTTCGGAAGCGTGCGTTAAATATGAAATACTAATTACTTATAAAGGGTGTCCCAAAATTAACGCAAGGTTTGAATTAAATAGAAAACACAGTTTTTAGTCTTTAGATTGTTATGTTTTCATTGAATCATAAAGTACATAGGATAGGGTTATTTATGGAATAACATATCGGGCAAATGGCCTCCACGGCTTTGCTGGCACATACGCACTCTTTTGTCGAAATTTTTCATGACCTTTCTGCATAATTGTGGCTGAATTTCGATGATGCAGCGTTTAATTTCCTTTTGTAATGCACAGGTGGTTGCGGGCTTGTTGACATAGACCTTTGACTTCAAATAACCCCAAAAGAAGAAATCTAATGGTGTTAAATCACACGATCTAGGGGGCCAAGTCTGATCACTGAAACGAGAGAGTATACGACCAGGAAATGTCTCATGGAGTAATTGAATTGATTCACTGGCTGTATGGCATGTGGCACCGTCCGTTTAATCGCTATTGACTGTCGTTGTTTCACCTCTATTCGGGGAAAAAGGACTCATCAGTTCTCTACTATTGTTGGGCAATGAGAGACGCTACAAATTATTTCTCTTGACCATTCCATACTCGTTATTTGGTGACTGTACGCGATAAACTTAACATGATTCCAGAAATAAAAAGCCAACGGTGATAGATCTATGGATCGTGGTGACGAAGCTATTTCAGCACCGCGGCCGATCCAACAATGGTACTTCGCATTTAAACAATTTCTTACTACTCGACTACAGTGCAGCGGTCCTCCATTCTGTTGAAAGTTCTAATTTAGTCGTATCGCATAAGGAACGTCGCATCTTCCAATAATTACGGTAATACGTCACACAAAAAATGTAAATATGCTTCTGACTTTACAGAAAAAAAAAAGGTCCTATAATTTCGTCTCCTATTATAGCAGCCTAAACGTTCGCATTTCGTCTCTTTTAAAAATTATTTTACAAAATAGCATGCAGGCTTTCAGATACCCTAATGAACGTAAATATTGCTGCATAACTTAACTCATAAAAAATCAAATTTATACGGTGCCGAATTGAAAACACAAATGTTAAACCTGTACATGTAAATTAATTAATGATTACATTCAATTTTCGAACTGTATCCTACTTTGTGTAACGCAAAGTTTTGCTCTTCACAATGTTTACGTTCACTTGTTTACCTCTAAATACGAGGCGTTGCTATTACGTACCGTCGAATTATTTCAAATATTCTGGCAATTGATTCATGGCGATATTTTCTTTTATAACATTATTAAGTTAAAAATACCCAGTTTCATTTAAAAGTATGACAGCGACCTTGATTTCTTGTTAAAAAACGATTTTTCTTTCATTTAAAACATTGCAATCCCTTGTCGGTTAAATACTGATTAACGCTAGTAAGAACCACTTTTATATCCGACCATCCGAAGGGGCTGAAAAATCGTAGGAACCAATTTATGCCGCACTCTGTATAGCGTACATACTCGTATCCTTAATCGTACGATATTAATTATTTTTGTATCTATTGTTGAACTTGAGCAAAAAGTGACGTTTACTATTCTTCGAGATTCAAGAAGCGATTAACACTTTGACTGCCATGTCACCCATATATGGGTGACAGAATTATTTCTCCTTGTTTTAAAATAAACTTGTACGTTAATATATTCGTTGCATTCAATTTAGTTGATATCTGAAGAATACAAGAAGGTTCCTAGATAAATATATGCCATATATTTAAAGTTTTAAGTCGCTGTTTCATTATTATAAATTAATTCAATTTTATAGAATTTTTGAGGTCCTTAGTTCGGCAGTTAATGTGTTAAAGAAGGGCCGCACAAATTTTTAAACGTTGATTTTATCGCGCAATATAAAATTCGTATTCGACTGTTTTTATTTCGAATTTTAAAACCTGTATGTTTAGTACGATTTTGATTCAACGGATTGCGATTATTCATCGTCTCGATCACCCAGTGCAAACATGGATAGCAAGCAATGAAACTAACGCGAGCGAGCGCCGGCGACAGTTTGGGAGGTACGGCTATGAGCTCCTGTTACGGGTACAGATTCGGTTGAAGTTGAAAGTGGGGAGGCTGTGTCCCCTCCTTCGTTTCTTGAGATCACACAGCTGACAATGAATGTAACTCATTGTCAGACATCGTATCCCCACCGTTCGTTCACACGATCCTGTCCCTGCAACGGCTTTCCCGCCAACCAGCTTGCAAACAAGACTGATATACGACCTGCTCGTACGAGCAAGTTCGTGCCTATACCTGATCTAATGTTCCGATTGTCGAGAGATTCGGATTGTACCTTTGCACATGCAAAATCGGATTTAACTACAGTTTCTAATTTGTAAACAAAACGTACGCTCCGCGACAAAACATGGCACACCTAATTTATTTAAAATCTTTTTGTAATTTACACCTAAGGAACTAACGCAATTTTAGTGGTGTAAGTCCTTTTTTAAAAAAGTTTAATTTAGTGTAAACTTTTTGTTTATTACTAGTTAGTATTTAATATCTTAAAAAATGCCTATGCTTTGCTCAATTTAAAATTGGCCGGTAAAAGAAATTGCGTAACCATTGATTATGAAAGTGGTGTAAATCCAATTTCCATAGACAGAAAAAATGACATTACCAAAAAAGAATTTCCTGTACACACCACAGGATTATTATGACGTTATAAACCAATGTAGACAACATAATAAATTGATTTTACACGAAATGAAACGAGAGAATTTCATTTCAACAAAAAATCTACAAAACGCAATTAAAAAACAGATAAGAAGAAACACTAATGGAGAAAAAGTAAATTGGTTGCAAATATGTTGGATGAGAATTTGAAAAAGTGCTCCGTATACTATTTCATATAAAACATCAATGGAGGACACAGAATTTAAGACTCTAAATTTATCGCCTACATGTCGGGGAAGACCGCCAAAATTTGAAAAAATCGCCCTGGCGCCTTTGTATCACGATGCTAGGCCTATTGCATACGAAAAATATAAGGATACGCAGCAGCTATTACCTTATATACCTCCTGTGCATCATGAATATTTCAAAACATTGCCACATGAAGAGCATAAATAATTAATAATACCAATATCTTGTGTTAAGTTTAACAATATATAAATATAATTAACGTTCAAAATAAAATATACTAATTCTATTTTATTTCTTGTTATTATTTATAAACAAAATTGGATTAATATGAAATATATTTTAAGCGATATTTGTTATTTCAAAATTGAAATTAAATGATATTTACAATTGACTAATTATGAAAGTGGTGTAAGTCCATTTGCAACCTGGAAATATATATTATTTTAGTGAAATTCGCCTAAAAGAAATTTATATAATCAAATTACATATTTATAAATTAATACAAACATTCCCAGACTTCACATAATTAACATATATTTTTTAATTGTCAGATCTGCTAACATTTAATTTTCTCGAAACAGAAGAAAATGGACATGCACCACTTTCAAAATAAACGGTCCATATATTTCAACTGCAAAATATAACCGAACAGTAGATAAAGTGGAAAGAAAAGTCTTGTTTTATAAGTGTATACAGAAATAATGAAATAGCGACGCAACACAACAGTAGCATATATACGAAAAATTTATTTCAAATTTTGTTGTTGAAAGTCAGGTCAAATTGGTTACAATTATCGGTAAAAATTTGTGAATTTTGTATGTTTGGCAGATTTGCACATTTTACACATCCAATCTTTTCTGTTTCAAAAATATAAATTTACTGGACCTACAGTTAAAAAGTTAGAAAAGTAACACTAAATTGCTAGACATTAATAGAACGTTAATACTACTTTTTAAATATTTCTAATAAAATATTACATTAATATTTGGCGAACCCTCCTTTTTTTTGTTCGTCTATTAATTTGATATAACTATGTACCTGCCATGCTATAAAAAAAATTTATTTCTGTTTTTCTATAGTACCCAATACCAACATATTGCTTGTACTTTTTTGTATATGGATGGAGCTCATGGTTTTTTATTTTCTTGTTAGATTTTCTATAATCTTTTAAACGTAACAATGTTATTCTATCGATGTCACTTTTATTCAATATTTATCTAGGTACTATTAACTTCTTTTTTTCAAACAAATGCAATAATATTACTACTAAATTTTACGGGTACGTCTATTCGCGGACGAGTTAACTATAGAAATCGTAAACATAAAAAATAGATTGAACGTTTTATATTTTTGTCCAGCACTGTGTAGCAACCAATTATATCAATCAATTATCGGAAGTTTTCGCCCGCGTTTTTTTTTTGTACAGGCTTATGCTATTTCAATGTCGTATCTCTGAATTATTTAATAATATTAGAAAATTTGTTGCAATATAAATTGCATTATTACATGACTGGATTAAACTTCATTAATGGGGACTGCGACATCGTTCGTTGAAAAATATTCAACGGTATTAACCTTTAACATACACAAATCCAAACTGATGTTTATCCACGAATTTCAATACCTACCTTCTTTATGCTAATCAGCAATTGTCGATGATCGTTGCTTGGTATTTTGTAACGTGTCGTGTTATCAGTTTTAACAAGTATAAACAAATTTAAAAATTCAGTGAATTTAGTTTTTGAAAAAATTGAAGATCTCTATAAAAATTTGAAAAAAGTCGATCCTTTCAACTTGGTAGATTAAGAATTAGATCATGATATCTCTCTATCAAATAGACAACTTATTTTTACGAAATTGAACAATCATTCAATTTTTCCATTAATAGAGCAATTGTTTTATATTACATTCCATGACTAAACCGAAGCAATCACAAATAGTTTATTTTATTTTACTCTGAAAATGTGAGAATCCTATATATGTGGAAACAAGACTTATTTTGGGACTGATATTTCGCAAACCTACCGCCAGGGGGCTTAGGGGATGAAATGCTTTCCCACAGTTGAAACTGTGCGGTGTAGCCTTCATATACCGTCCAGACGTGAAAGAAAGCATACTTACCTGGCGTAGAGGTTACCGTGATCACGAAGGCGGTTCCTCCAGGGCGAGGCTCTTCCATTGCACTTCGGTTGAGCTGACCCTTGCGAATATCCCTAATGTGGATATCTCGGACGTATAATTTTTGTTAGTCGGGACTGCGTTCGCGCTCTCCCGGATAATTGATTACCAAAATTAAAATTCTACAATATCCAGCAATGTCGTTGGGCCAATTAATGTGGATTATTTGAAATATTGTTAACAATACAGGATCTATTTTTATTCACCGAAATTTATGAACACTTTTTGCTACAATAAATCATGTGTACGATATACGGTGGTGTAGTTTCCATCGTTTAACATACGCCGGATAAATGTTAATTTTTAATATTATCATCTTACCCGTTCAAAGTAAACTTTCAGAACAACCTCCTCTACCTCACCACTACCCTACGACGTCGATGATTTTTTGGATTTCGCATAAATATAAATGGGTAGCATAAGAAATGCAAGAAAAGGTAAAATTATTAATTTAATTTGAAAAATATATTTGTATGAACACGATTGAACTTATATAAACAAATACTGATCGGAACAAACTGTATAAACATTAATATATGACGAAAGTTTGAAAGTTTACATGGTTCACAAATGTTATAATGTAAAATACAATACACAACGAGTGTTTGTACAGTCCGCGACACTAGAATAGCACACCCCGTAAAATTTGTTAATTCTTATTTATTGAAGTATAAAAATATAATTTTGAATATGTAGGACAGGTACACCTAAGTGTTGAACACCAAATAGCGCTAAGTTTCTATATGTATACAAGGATGGTCCTTTTTGTTTCATCTGCGAAAATGTATATATCTCGATAAACCGGTGCGACAAAATAATAGCACGTTATTGCAATTAATTAACATTTATGCATACATACGAAGGGAACTCAATATTTAATATTTTGTAGATCCTCCAGAGTTTTTTATAACCGAAATTATTCGCTTTGGAATCGACTTGAATAATTTTTTAATCCTTTTCTGCTTCATTCGTTCTCATTCGAGTGCAATGCACTCTTTTAATTCGTTTACGTTATTAAACTGTTTTCCTTTAGCATAAACTGCTCTAGCAAGGTCTCCCCAACAGTTTTCTATAATATTCAAGTCAGGGGAACGAGCTGGCCATTGCAAGACTTGAATATTTTCCGTCTCGAAGAATGCTTTCACAACCTTTGCGGTGTGAACCGCTGCATTATCCTGCTGGAATATGTGTTTTTCCCCGGAAATTCTGGTTGCGTGTGTGGTTATTTGTTCACGGATTAACATTAAATATTTCACGCTGTTCATTTTTTCACTGATAAAATTAATATCCGTCTTTCCATGGTAGCCGATACCGGCCCACACCATGACTCCTCCGCCACCCATCTGGCGACGGATTAAAAACATTTTTTCTTTACGTAAGTCGTGGTAATAATAACTCCACCTGTTAGGTCCATCGAGATTAAACTTCTTTTCGTCGGTGAACATGACTTTTCTCCACTTCTTCTTCCAGTGAGCATGTTGCTCTGCGAACTGCAGCCTTGCCTTCTTATGCGCTTCAGTTAGATGCGGGTTTTTTAAGCTTCCTTCGCTGCAGGTGCTTAGATCTCTGCAGGACACGTTGCACATTTCTGACGTTTGTTTGTACGCCTGCTGCTTCAGCAATCTGCCTGGTAGTCATTGGTGCATTCGATGTTGCCCTTAGAATAGCACGTTTCTCTCGTGCTGATAGTGCCGCAGGTCGTCCAGGACGTTTTGTATTACCGTATTTCTCGGGGTTTTTCAAATAATTCATGACAACCTCCCGGCTTCTATGAATTACTTTCGCAATCTTTGAAATAGAAACATTTTCTTTAGATAGTGTCATAATTGTTTTCATTTCACTATCTGTTAACTTCTTTCCACGACCCACACTATATATCAAATACTTAGCCACCTTCCTTTGCTCGTGTTCAACTGAGAAGTGAGAGTGTAGCATGCGTGCTATTATTTTGTCGGATTACGTTTCCATGAAATCTACCAAAACAACAATTCTAAGAATTTAGGGGCAGTGTTTACGTGTCAAAGTCGCTAAGATGGATATATAAGAAGTAACTCAAGAAGCATATGGATTGAACGCTTTCATTTCTATTCTATTTTTAAAATACTGCGAAATTTAGAAGGTGTGCTATTCTATTGTTGCGGACTGTACATTCCATCGGTAGGTAGACAATTTTAACCACTATTTTCCTTTGCATATTGGCGAGCGACGGTCTTGTTTAGATAGTATTAGATTAGATGATAATATTTTGCCTTTTTTTTTGAAGAAATATACAACACCAGATATTATCACGGACTTTATTAACTCTCTTCCGAGGTTGATGTTCGCAATTCGCGAGCTTCAGTGTCACTAGAAATCGTAGATTTACTACACGTGCTATCATTTTGTCCTGCTTGCGAACAGTAATATTTACATTTTCTGTATTAGAATCCTGTCGAAGTATATGTTGTGGACAATATTTCGTAAATCACATATACAGTCATGCTTAAAATTATCAGTAAAAGAAAATATGTACATAGCTATTGCTGTTGTCCTGTGTAATTATGGATATTAACAAATGCGGAAGTAATCTAATAATAATAACTAATAATCTTGTTTGCCGGAACTGATACGTACTGTATACAGGGTGCGGCACAAATTAGTCTCCATGATTTTTCAGCCCCTTCGGATGGTCGAACAGAAAAGTGTTTCAAAGCAATGTTAGTTATTTAACCGACAAAGAATTACAATTTTTTAAATTAAAAAATAATCGATTTTCAACAAAAAAGCAAGGTCTCAGTCATATCTTTAAATGGAACTGGGTATTTTCAACTTCATAATAGTTAGGCGACATCAAAACGAATTGAACGACCTGCAATACGATAACTTTCAAATGACGTTGCAAGAAGATATCGCCGTGAATCAATTTTCAGAATATTTGAAATAATTTGATGGGTACGTAATAGCAATGTCTCGCATTTAAAGGTAAACAGATAAACTTGAACATTATGAAGAGCAGAAGTTTGCGTTACACAAGGTGGAATGCAGTTCGAAAATTGAATTTAATTAGTAATTAATTACATGCACATGTTTAACATTTGTGTTTTCAATTTGGCTCCGTATAAATTTGGATTTTTGTGAGTTAACTTTTGCAGCAATGTACCCGTTCGTAATCTTTTTCGACCCTTTTACATGTTATCACATGGGCGGACGCGTGACCGTGACATTATCAAAAACACTATTAATACAGATACAATATTTATTCCAAGAGGAGGGAATCTATATTACGTTCACGTACATCCAAGCCTATTAACCGACTCTGTTCTGTTCTTGTTACAACGTCGTTACCAAAACAACCCTGTAACCCGGATCATTTCACAGATTGTATCGATATCCAAATGGTTATCGATAGTCTCAACCTATATTCGTATCAATATCTAAAATTCGTTAGATAAGTGGTAGTGGAGCGAGCGCATGTTTGATCGAAAAACTGGTGAAAACACGGGGAAGTTCGTGAACAGCTGGACACGGGTTGTTAGATTGCGCCAAGCTACTATACCTCCGTGCAAGTATTGTATTTTAGAATGTACAAACTTCTGTACTATACAAATGTGCCCATAATTATGAAAGTGGTCTAAGTCATATATTTCTTGTTTCGAGATATTTAATGAATTGCATTTGAATAAATTAAAAAATATTTTTACATTATGCGACATTTTAATTTATACTTTTATTAGTCTTGATTAATGGAAATTTATTATGAATATGAAATTTTGTGTGAATCTTATACGAAAATGTTGTTTTTAAAGTTTGAACTCACTTAGACCATTTTCAAAATTAACTGAATGTCCTATAAATGACTTAAAGCAATAAAGAACTATGAGTTTTATTTGAAACAATAACTTTAATGAAATAATTCATGATCATTTATTAATTATTTTTAAAAAGTAATCCATTTTTATCATTTGGAGTTTTTAAGATTCTTCAAATGTTCCTGAAGAACTGGAGGGATGTATGGTAGTAAACTCATAATATCTTTATGTTTTTCTTTCGTTACTGGTCTAGTGGTGGTGTATAATAGAAGTAATTTAATATTTCTGTATATTTTTGATTTTCCTCTTTTAGGTGCAAGATCCAAAACGTGGAATTTAGAATTATCTAAAGAAGTTTTATAGAACATTTTACAAGGTTCATTTTTCAAGAATCTCATCCATTGAATTTGCAGCCAAGAGACAGATTCGCCCGCGGTATTTTTTACTCTTCTTGTTATTGACTCTTTTAGTGATTTCGTTGAAATAAAATACGGCTGCGGCATTCATATCGTTTCCCTTTCCAACGCATCCGAAGCGCGTTGTGCCTTGGCGGGCGTCCTACCAAGACTGACCGTTAACAAAGGTGTTTGACAACACATCGCAGAAATTCCGGCTGATCGGATCCATTGACAGGAACCGTAACTAAAACCTTAGCGACCCTTCGATCTTGGAACTTTATGGTTCGGTGCTGTGTTCTACAAGGCTGCCTTAATAAGATATCTCTTTAGAATTGTAGTGACATTTAAATGTAACAGATATGAAATTTCCGAATTTAAAGATATTTAGAGAAGTAATTTTTTACATCATATTTTTCATATATTTATATACCGTGCACTTTCCGTTTCAAATGTGATGTATTTATCAAATTTATCGTATGACTAACATTTCGAAGCTTGTGTAATTCATAAAGTAGTTGTTACAATATTCTCGAGATCCATAGTATTCAAACCATTCATTTCTACGTAATGTGCACAACATATTACGATCCGGCAATGTCGGATTAAGTTATCATAGTTATTTGAAGCCAACGAATACAGATAACATACGATTTTATCCCTTTTATCCCCCGAATTACTCGTCACGAATAAAAACGTCTAGTAAATACTCTTGCTACATCGATTTTAGAATAACGAAGAAATGATAACGAGTAACTCTCGCGCGACATATGGATTCGAAAAATTTGACGAATAAACTGTACGACCAAGTTTCCACAAATGAGCCGTTTATTTTGAAAGTGGCGTAAGTCCGTTTTAAAAAATTCGAGTCACCTACCATAATAGTTACATTTTTACAAGATCTTTTCATTCTGAGACAACTTGTTACTAATATATTTAAAGTCGTTAAGATTTTGTAACAGGAAAATTTGCTGGTTGATAAAGCGATGAAAAAGTTTATTTTGAAAGTGGCGTAACTCCCATTGTAAGAGTTTCAAATAGATATGGAAAATAATTATGCAATAAAATTTTATGAGACCCCAGCTTTATGTTTAATTATTAAAGTAACAGTTGAATTATTAATGTGCAATGAATTTGTTTTAAACAACGGAACAGTGCCTGTCCACAGAAAATGCGATGTTTAAAAGGCTAAAAAATATTGACGGTGAAACAGTAAATTGGTTTAAAGTATGTTGGATGAGATTTTTGAGAAGCGATTCATATAAGTTATTCTATGAAACGACAATGAACGAGGATGCACCACTCAAAACATTGGATTTACTATAATAACGGGGAAGGCCAAAAAGCTTGAATAATATCCAGTTGGCATCGCTATACAAAAAACCGAGACCACTCACAAACCTAAAATATAAGGACTTAATGGATTTATTACATTACATACCACCTCCACACCACAATTATTTTAAATCCCTCCCGCGTACACAAACTGGAGAAGACTGAATAATAATTAATAAAACTCTATTAATTTTAATGTAAAAATTATTTAACAAAGAATAAAAGTTGAATATTTTTTTGATTTTATAACATAAAAGTATATACATTTATTTTAATTTCAAGGGAAATTTAATTTTCCTATGGACTTCTGCTTTCTTAAGAATTGAAAACGTCGTTTCATTGATCTTGAAAATGGCGTAAGTCCATTCATAGCCATAAAAATCATATTATTTCTTCAATAATGTTAATTACGCTAATTGGGATGATAAATTTGACACTTTTAGAAACCCAAAAACATTATTTTATTATGTTATCTGTTACCCATATTTTTAAATTTAATCCAACGCAAACCTTTCAATATCTCGATTCAAGCATAAATGAACTTAAGCCATTTTCAAAATAAACGGCTCAAATACGTCATCGGATAAATAGTGGCGGCACTGTATTCGGCTGTCGAATAAAGTTGAAGATAGCAAGATACTTCTCGGAGAAACAGTATGAATTACAAACAAACGATAAAATATATTTTATCTCAAACTTATTTAAATAATTTGTATTTAGATAACGCCTATCACTGTGTGTTCATCATAAACTCATGAATAAAATCCTAAACCTTTTAATTAATTTTATTATGTATATGGACGGGTGGATTGAGAAGATGCGAACTCTCTCAGATGGTTGTCCGTAGCATACAGTTATTCCCGATGTGCTCATTTAAAGACGCAAGTGTTCTACTACGGAACAAGATCCGACATTCTCTCATTAAGAGAGAGTGCAATAATAACATAGTTTATGCTTTTTAGTATTCTATTTATTTTCTAGTTACTCAAATAAACATTTTAGTTTAAAAAGCACCTATAATAATATAGTTGAATTGGATTAATGGAAAAAGAAATTTCACAATATTCTATTAGGGGTACAAATAAGTCTCCGCCGTTTGCAATTAAATAGTGCAACCAGTGAATTATGACGGCTAATGTCAGATGTAACACGTCCTATCGCAAGGTTGCACATCAGTCTGTTGACAGTAACGTTGTTACGTAATCTCGAAATGCTAACGATCGTGTGTCAGCGTTGTATGTTTTTTTCGTGCGAAAACGTCGAGTTTTGAGTCGAATAAACGTCATTTGCATTCATTCGAAATTGCTAAAATGATAACAATCTTGATTCCTTATTTTCACATGATTCGTAACTCAATTTGAATAAAATCTCAGACATCGAGTACAAAAGTACCACATTAATTAACATCAACACGATTGTATGTAACCATACGTGTAAATATGTAAATATCTTCAAAGGAAATGTCACTCATTGTTACATAAAAGGGCAATAAATGCAGGCGGATAGGATTCAATAAAATCCGTACTTTTGAATCGCACGATCGTCTGTAACGTAGTTGAGTTCGAGTAGCAGTTACAAATTTCCATAGTTGATCGGAACCTTTGAAGAATAAAGAACGGTACGGTATCCGCTTCGAAGGATAAAACGAGTACTGCTGGAAGGTATAACGGAAGGTACACACATGCTTGTGTATTTACCCGTATGTCTTTCATACTTCCTGATCGTTCGTTGGAATATAAACAGTGACGTGTTTCAATGCGTCGCCATTTTCTATAGTTTATTTCATGTTACAATAGAATCTTCGTCAATCTTATCTCAAATAGAGATATCGGATAATTAGAGAATTGACGCATAATCAAGATTCCAGTCTTTTACGATACATAACGTATATGTTTATCTCTGCATGTCATTCTTTCTTTTTAAATTTGCAAATACAAATTTTTAAAGATATTTCTTTAGACGAATTGTTAATTTAGGTGAATTATTCTACTGGAATCAATGAAATTCGCCTAATTTTCACAACAATAGTTTATTAATAGACAACGATCTGACAGCGCTACATTAGTGCTACTCTGCAGATGAACGACTAACCATTTTCATCCGTCAGAATTCCGCTTTTATCTATCCCCGTGTCCCTCAGAAATTTCCTTCGAACAAGGAAACATCTGGGGTAGGGATATCGTTTTCCTGTACGGGCCTCTTGGAGAAATTTCGTGTCCTTGGGCCGACCAGCCGTGTCCTGGTGAAAATCGAGGATTGGCGGCCAAATGTGCACGCCATGGAAAAACCTCGAACCTGATCGTCAAATGTGCATACCAGGTAGGGATGGACATCCGGCGTCTAAATGTGCGCTCGGGAAGAGCTTGGGCCTGGCGACCAAATGTCCTAGTCCGCAGGCCATACTCCTACCTGAGTCCGATTGACTTTTCTCCAAAGGGTCCGCTACATTTCTCAAAATTCGACATCCATCGTACTTTGTTACTGCATGAATATGTGCAGCATAAAATCTTGTAGAACATGTTTTTCCACGAAGCGTTATGCATATGTAATTCTAAGAATTACAAAAGTAAAAACAACAAACACGATGAACGACGACATAATTATTGTATGGGTAATGATTCTTTTATAAATTAATACTTGAGTGTTGTACTTTTTAATGGGCAGAAAAAAAATTCTGAATTACATAACCGAAATTTTACAATTTTAACAATGTTATCGTCCACCTCTACCTCCATGTTATCGTCTACCTACCTCGCTTTAATCAACTTTTATACCTGCTCTCGTCTTTTATGCTAAAGTCATGTATTTAAACCGGATTTTTTCTGGAATAATGCGATTCATTGCTCCTATTACAAGGATCGGTAGGTACATATGCGAACAAGTTGATCGACAAGTTTGATTTGTTCTTTGGCACCGCGGACAGTTGTAGACAAATTTTAAAGGAACTTATTGATACCAAGAATATCCCAATTCGTAATTGTCGTATCGAAATGTTAACAGTTAAACAGTGTTACTGAAAATCGTAACAAAAAGTAATTTTTTAACTACCTACAACTTTTCTGACCTTTACTTTTCGAAAATTTTAAAGATTTTAAATTTCATTATTTTTACAACGATGAAAGCCCCGAGCCATTGTGCCCCTACGACGTAACCTCTAGCACCTAAGTTTGGCGTTGGCCCTGAATGAGAATACAGACTATATTGCACATCGAGAGATTCCCCAATTCTATGACTGTGTTGAGGGGAAGTTGTCTTACAGGAGGGTTGCTTGCTCTTGCTAGACTTCTATCGTATAATATCCAAAATTGCCGACAGAGTGCGTCGACGATGAAGAGATTTTCCGCTGTTAAAAGTATACGACATCGATTTCAAATACTATCCAAAAGAGGCAGTAAGCATACTTACCTGGCGTAGAGGTTACCGTGATCACGAAGGCGGTTCCTCCAGGGCGAGGCTCTTCCATTGTACCCCGGTTGAGCTGACCCTTGCGAATATCTCTAATGTGGATATCTCGGACGTATAATTTTTGTTAGTCGGGACTGCGTTCGCGCTATCCCGGAATAAATTTTACTTAAAAAATAATCTATTAATAATGATATTACGTTTTATAAATTAATCGAATTTTTTTATATTTAAATCCTTAAAGTACGAAGTCTATTATTTTGTAACATAAAGGACGGAGTGAGGTCACTAAAGTACCCCACAGAAATTGTTTTGTTTTGTTTATAAGTTGGCATATTAATATTACAAAGACTGTTAGTAAATTAACAAACAATTATTTAATTAAATTTACAGCATTTATTTTCAATAAACAAATAAATTACTATCCACTTTCAAACATTTCATGTTTTGACATAAAATAAACTTATTATTATAATTAATAATTAAAATAAGGAACTCAATTTTACTTCTTTTAACAATAAAAAATACAAAAAAATAATTATAATAATTCATTGCATCAGCTCCATCTCCATCGTTATCACTAAATTCTTTATTCAGTGTCACTAGAATCCATAATATGTTGTAGACAAACGATTTTCTTTTCATCAGTTCTATGTTCATTACAAACAAAGTTAGATCATGTGGCACATTTCAATTTAGACTTTTTATCTTTATTTCTCTGTAACGTAAAGTACGAAGTGGGGTAACTTGGGTCCCCCAAACGAAAAACTTACCTTATAATTATAAATAAATTAATAATAGAATGCCACTAATAAGTTTTTATACAGGATTTAAAATAAAACTCGACTACCTAAAGGGAAAAAGAGAGAAAGAAATTATTCACGAAGTTATTAAAGAAAAACTAATTTTGGGGGACCTAAAGTCCCCCACTCCGTAATCTAAGGGTTAAAGTAATTGATTGTATCAATCTCGTATTCTTATTTGCATTCTTTTTTCACATAATAAATATTTTAATTTCTATTAAAGAGGAGGGAGTTCGTGTCTAATAAACACAAATGTTCGTGGAATCTTAAAAAATCTTGTTTGAAAAATACAACACCTCCCCTAACGCTTTTCTAAATATTTCATATCCAATACAGTTGCTGCTTATGGTACTTTCCAGAACTGTTTTGCAAAATAAAGTTCTTCAAGATAGTGACTCAATAGTAAATGTTATAACATTTATAGTACTATCGATCGAGATACTATCTACTATCTGTGTCTGTCTATACTATCTAATTGTAAACGTACAGAGGTATAACTATGACATACCTGGTGTGCCACGATTATCTACTTGGCACGCAGTATGGATCAGCTTACGAAGACTACCCATAGATCGTAACAATAAGAAAATCGATTAGTATGTATAAAGCTCGCGAAATTATGAACTCGGGGCAGTCTTAAAAGTTTTGTACAGGCGTCGTTAAGATACGTCTTTTTTTCTTTTTGAATAAATAATATTAGTGCTTGAGTTTTTACGAAAGCCTGTGTCGATCTCTTTTTTTCTTTGCGTCCATCATTGTTTACGCGTGAGAGAAGCACCGGGCAGAGCAGTACAATCAGCTTTCCGATTATCTATTTCTAATCTGAAACGACGACAGTTCCCGTGTGTCCTCTTGAATCGAAGATAGATCATAACAAAAATATCAATCCACAATCGCCCGAAACTTCCACTACTGGAAAGTTCTCGAAATTTTCTGTCTAACACAATGGAAAATTACTAATTGTAGATATAGTTTGCAGAAATATCGAAATTAAACAATTTCGAAGTAAAATTAAAAAAGACAACAACAGAATATAAAAATTTGTATTCCTATTCTGGAAATAAACTCCTTATTAAATAAAGGATAAATATATAATTTGCTTTTATTCTATTCTATTTATCTTTTACCTATTCCATTTATTTATGGAAGGGAAAGAAATTAATTGGTGTTGCAATCGGAAAGCATTCGGACACTCTTCAAACCTAAATAACTTTTTTAAGATTGGACCAAACGTCTCGACTTTCCTTGATAAATAAATTTTGTAAATATTGGAACTGATGTGAATTACATGACCAATAAAAAAGGAACTTTTTCAATATTTTTTATTTGAGCCACGCACAAAAAATTTTAAAGACGCATCTGGTAGATCTATGATAGTTATACGCATGCAGAAAAATTCATTAAAATCGATCGACGTACACACGAGCTACGTGCCATCGAAAATGGTGAAAATCGCAATTTTTCATGATTCTTGATCAGTTTCAGATAAAACTACAGAAATTCCTACATCTTTCTACGCGTGCCATTTTTTCCCGCGTCAATCGATTTCGGTGAGATTTTCAGCATGTGTATAACTAACACAGTTCTGAAAAACGCATATTTTAAATTTTCATTACGAGTTGAAATAAAAATGTTTTAAAAAATGTCTTTTCTACTATCCCACGTAATTTCTACCAATTAGAATTATTTTAAAATTATATTTGCATATCATTTAGTAAATCAATGCTGCTAATTGCTCCAGAAAAGTCAAGTCGTTTGGTTCAATTTTGAAAAAGTTATTTAGGTTTGAAGAGTGTCGAAATACTTTCGTGAGTCAATGTACACGTAGGGATTGTCTTTGATTAGCTTCGTTATTTCATGTTGGGTGGTGTCCAATCGGAGCCAGTTTCTATGATAGCGTATGCAGATAGTTATGCGTCTAACATGTGTGTTAGTTTCACATGGAAATTTTCAATTATTAAATAAGTAAATAATAAATCTGTGATGAAACGTGAAAGTAAGTAAAATTGTCAATAAAATCTATTCTATCGTGCTGTGAACAATAAAAATTTAACAACTGCTCTGGATATTATCCGATCCTGAATTTTATTAGTAAAGTCAGCAAAGTCAATCACATGTTAATATTGTAGTTCATCCTGTTTTTCAGTTCATTTTCAAACTTATTAATACTGTAGTTCACCCTGTCTTTCAGTTCATTTTCAAACTTTGGTTAATTAGAATGAATGAAACTTTCAAAAGGATTTCGTTATACTGCATATTATGTTGTTTTTATGATATCGAGTTGTGATATGAGAGAACTGGTTGTAAATCGATATTCACCTTTTTATATATGTTATAGTTCTTGGTATTTTATGTAATATTACCTTTTAATCATGGGCCGGTACTTTGACATTTCAGAGTAATTAGCAATACAAAATTATGTGTACAATATGTACCTTGTTGAAAGAATCGATAATTACCAATGGCGTAGCAAAGTGGTACGGCGCGGCGTCAGGGTATCGCCGGTAAAAGTTCAATTCTGGTCACCTCCGTAGAAATTATTTTTATTTTTATACCATCGTGTTATTAACATAATTAGTGTATTTTATACACACTATTGTTACACATTAGAAACACATTGCGTTACCGTTTTCATTTTTTAATGTAACTTCACTAATTTAGTACTTGATGTAATTCACGTTTAAAACATTAATTTTTCAGTTTGCATTGCAAGAACTGTACATATTTGTATACCTTGTGCATGTACGAAGCAATAATCTAAAAAATCAATGTTTTAAACGAAATGTTTTAAAATTTCATTAAAAGAAAATTTGTTTTTACAAGTAGTTTGTATTGTAAGAACTGTACATATTTGTATACCTTGTGCATGTACGAAGCAATAATCTACTTGTAAAAACAAATTTTCTTTTAATGCAACGAACTTATAGTGTCCCTGGTGTTTAGGATCATGAGGCGATTTTTTCACGGACAGAAAGCCCAAGCGGGGGCGTAAAGTCAAGACCGTTGTCTCCGAATCAGTCAGCACACACTAGTTAAAAGAAATACACATTGTATATATACATATACAATATGTATTTTTTTATATACATATACAATATGTATTTTTTTATATACATATACAATATGTATTTTTTTATATACATATAAAACATATACATATGTATAACACTTTTCATTTGCATTTCATTTGCACTTTTCAAATGTCTTACGCATTCTTTCACTTCTAAAAGGTAATAAATAGCACGTACATATCAATGTCAATAAAAGAACTCATACAATTTGATAAAAAATTACAGCAGAGCATACAATTAATTGTTGACTACTTTTTAACCTGCTGTTAAAAGATATTTCTAAAAATAATACTTGTGTTTCTTGCATACATATTTGCATCCATAGTTACATGTAAAATGGATATTATTGTGTTATATTAATATACATATTCTAATTATACTATGTAGTTTCCAAGATATGTAATACTTTGTTCGTGCACAATACTACGCTTCTTTCAAACTTGTACAAAGATTTTTAAATCGGTTTTGTCGTTAAAAAAATTTTTTAAATTTGAACAGCTCCACTCTTCAAATATTTTTGTGATCGATATCTTACTGAAATATTCGCCAGAAATTAGGAGAAGTATTGACAAACGTGTACTATTGCAAAGGACTTGAAATCAATTTCAGTTCGTTGCAGGTATCGCACAAAATCTGAGAAAACAAACGA
Source organism: Agapostemon virescens (assembly GCA_028453745.1). Taxonomy (NCBI): domain Eukaryota; kingdom Metazoa; phylum Arthropoda; class Insecta; order Hymenoptera; family Halictidae; genus Agapostemon; species Agapostemon virescens. The sequence continues at coordinate 17,627,061 of CM052083.1, read as the reverse complement.
ATATACATAAGAAGTTTGATGTTGTACAGTGTGGCAAGGTTACTAGAGGTTGTTGAATATTATCAACGTTAATAAAACGATCTGATCTTAAAATTATCAATATTGAGATGTAAAAATTTCAATTTTGAACTTCTTGTTGTTTGTCACTGTACACTGGTACGTAGTTCACAGAATTTCAATTCGGTAAATTAAACCTTCCATTATATTTAAAAATAATTATCGATCCGATTGCGCGCGTTCGTTTTCGTCTAATTCGTAGAAAAGATACGAGCAAGAGACAGACAACGGCATAAAACAAGTAGTTCGTTCACACGTATGACAGAATGACATATCTCCGTCGCGACGTATTCTTCGGTAGGATTTGAGCAAATGCGACCAGTACTAAACTTAGCTGGCTTCACTTATTCTTACTTACGTGATTTGCGCGTCGCGTTTTCACGTCCTCTTAAGAGGTGAGCAGCCATTTGTCTGGCTTGTCCGCAGACTAACTAAGAACGTACAGAAACTCTTGAGCAGAATCGTTTCTAACTGATGTCCAATGATCATTCTAGTGTTTTTTCTCTCTCATTGTTCTGATAACGCCTTCATTGTCACGGTAATCAGTTTACCCTCGTTTCTCAACGACGAAGTTCGACAGGACAGCCAATTTGAATTCGTGCTTCTTCTAGTTATTCCTTCTTGCATTATCCTATGTAAATAAAACTGGCAAATTACGTGCAAACAGTTTCATCTATATGTTATTTGTGTCCATAATTATGAAAGTGGTCTAAGTCAAAATTAAAAAAAAATGAGGTTATCAGGTATTTCACACCACATTATTTTAAACTAAATTTATTCAATGTAATTTTTACGATATCGTCAAAAATGAACCATTACATAGTGGTTGTAATTTCAACATTATACGGAATTCATTTAGTGTTAATTATGAAAGTGGTCTAAGTCAAAAATTTTAAGAAATTATATAAATATATAACTATAGTTACATAACTACTCAAAAACACGTAATAGCTTACAGTGATGCTTGTTCAGGCCAAAATCGTAATATTAAAGTAGCATTGACATGGATGAAAATTGCTCAGTCATCAAATATTAATATTGAAACAGTAGACCACAAATTTTTGGTATAATATTCCTTTCTACAAAACGACCGTAATTTTGGGTTCATAGAAATGAAAATGAAAAAAGCAAATTACTTATACAATCCTGAGCATTATTATGAATTGATAGAAAAGTGTAGAAGAAGAAATACATTTTCGATAAAACGAATGTTGCAGCCGGATTTTATTTCAACGAAATCACTAGAAGAGTCAATAACAAAAAGAGTAAAAAATACCGCGGGTGAATCTGTCTCTTGGCTGCAAATTCAATGGATGAGATTCTTGAAAAATGAACCTTGCAAAATGTTCTATAAAACTTCTTTAGATAATTCTAAATTCCACGTTTTGGATCTTGCACCTAAAAGAGGAAGATCAAAAATATACTGAAATATTAAATTACTTCTATTATACACTACCACTAGACCAGTAACGAAAGAAAAACATAAAGATATTATATGTTTACTACCATACATCTATTATATTGTATATTTATATAGTATATTTTCCAGAAATGTCAGTATTGCAAGGAAATTTTTCAATATCTATCAATCTATGTTCAAAGAGCATAAATAAATCGTTGAAGCATCGAATCGTGTAATTTCTTACTGGAGCGAACATTCTTCATTCGAACATTATATTTACTGAAATAATCTAAATTAAAATGAGATACGTTCCTGTAATCTATCATTATGGGGGAAACATTTATAAAAAATTGCTTTCTGAAACATCTTTATGTCAATTTCAGTAGTGGTTAATAATTTATAATGTATAATGAGTTTGTAATAGATAAAGTAATACGATACGCAGGCATTGCAAATAAATTCTACTACGAATAACAGAAGATAATGATAAAAGAAAACCATCGTTGCGCGTTATTGAAAAAATGTATCAAACACGCATTAGCATACGGTGTCAAGAGAAACAAATTTCAAGCATTCGCTTTCATTCTATTTAGAATAGGTACACGTGTTCTCTTAAAATTTGATTACGATTAGGTCCAAGTAATCTTTAACTTAATTATTCGTGTGCTTCTAACATTTAAATTTATTTCGAATAGAATAGGATTATAAATTTTCAAGAGGATCATTGAAGTATCGATCCCAGCTTACTGCGCGCTTCATCGAGTAAAACGTTATTTAGTCCAGCGTTGCTTATGGAAAGTACTTAAACGGAAAACATTATACGCCGAAATAATGATATTGTAATACAAAGTGTCGTAAAGTCAACTCCGATATTGCTGTATTCTTCCCTTCTGCAGGTTTACCCGTTGCGTGGTTATGCAATCAAGGGCAATAAAGACGCAACGATTTGAAGGAACCATGATTGCCAATTGCCATGGTAAGCTTTAAGGGTACAACGCTAATGTTCGTTTTCCATGAACCAAATAATTCCGACTCGGAAAGGGGACTGATTGACATAACAGCTCGTAGCACGAGAGTGACTCCGGCGAGTCGTAGATGCATACAGACCCGAAGTATCATACAGGAACTTTGATATTGCGTGCTCTTCCAGGAGAGTCTAACGCTAACAGTTTCTACTTACGTACTGTTACTTGACTGGTTATAATTATCAAATAGAATCATTTCGATCAACTGCAAACATTATTAATTTTTACATAAATTAATAGAGATAATCTTCGCACGATCAAATATGTATTGGATATTTGAGCTGTTTATTTTGAAAGTGGTTTAAGTCCATTTATGCAACATAACATAACACATATACCATAATACACCTGATAATACAAGAATATAATAGAATATACCGGAATATACTCGAATACAGCAAAATATACCAGCATATGATATAACATACCAGCATATCCCACAATATATGAGAATGCACCAGGATATACAAAAAATGACTAGAATGTACTAGAATACAACATAATATTCCAGCATATACCAAAATATACTAGAATCTATCAGGCGATACGAGATTTGACTAAAAAGTACTAGAATACATAAAAATATACCCGATAATATAAGATTATACTAATATGTATCAGAATACACTAGAATAAAGTAGAATATACCAACATATGACATAACATAACAGAATATTATAAGAATATATTAGAATGCACCAGAGTATAC
>CM052083.1:17600867-17617485 GCA_028453745.1 Agapostemon virescens | reverse complement strand
ATATTGATAAATTAGTACAAACATTCCCAGACTTCACATAATTAACCTATATTTTTTAATTGTCAGATCTGCTAACATTTAATTTTCTCGAAACAGAAGAAAATTTCAATTTTCTTCGTTACGAATTTATAATTCAAGTGCTACGATAGTTAAGTGAATATTAAATTTTTCAAGAGAAAGTGTAGTATTAAACAGTATTACTGTTCTCGCATGTTTAACGAATCTTTGCCGTTAGCACCGTAGACATACATTCTGACCTATGTACCTCGACTCAAGCTAAGCACTGCATAGATGACCAGGAACATGCGTGGTTAACCACAATCGTACGCGACGTGTGACAATTGACACCAATCTCTTCATTGATATGCGAAGCGTATTCAACAGAAATTTATCATTAATAATTTAAACAAAGGTATTCACGAACTCTGTTTTCATTTATAGTGTCTACACATTATGTGCAATCGATAGAATAATATTTATTTCGCACTAGAAAGTAATGTATGATGGCGAACGTTGAATTAAACACATCAATTCTGCAATTTTATTACAATTTCACGAATATTTAACAATTCCCATGTGAACATAAAATTTCTGTTGTAATCTTGTCTCGATGAAAATTGAGGACATAGGATAGGTACTGTAAGGGCATGGGGCTATTCAATGCTCAGTTTGCGTATACCTCGTTGAGCAATGCGGTATTTAAACGAAGACTCTGAATAAAAAGTAAAAATTGTGCACATATAAGATTCCGCTAAATATCTTCAATGAATATTTAAATGTCTGAGCACACTCGATGACTTTAAATAAATAATATAATCTCTTCTTTCATTCCATTTTACGTTAAATTTCGTTTTTCAGTAAATATCATGTTTCTAATGAATAAATCAAATTTTTTCTAAAACTCTAGTAATTTGCAGATCAATCGCGCATAGATTATGCTAAAAGAAATTATTAACATCGATTGCAGCATTTTGTAACAGAAAAACATTATATAACAATATAATACAATACTTCTATGTTACAAAACCATCGAAACTACAGAATGTGACTAACCGTTTTCTTTTAAATTACTATGTTAGAAAAATGGGTTAATGAAACAGTAAAATTATACGTAATTTTTGTCAAATTCTCTTTATTTAAGATAACACAAATATTAGTTAACATTCGTCAACGAATAACAATGTATACTAAATATTTACTAAATCCTCTATTGATTTTTTTCAAGAATTATTGTCTACATTTGTATAGTTTATTTAACGACTACCATAAAGTTTAATTATAGAACAATCAGATCAAAATCAAACAATAATAAATTCAACTTTTGTATGCCGCACCGTGTATTGATTCAATATGTAGAATGTAAAATTAGAATGTTTAATCTAACTATCTTGTGTAAAAACTTTATGTTAATATTAAATTCGTAATATTTATACTCGCTCGGTCCAAAGAAATAAATAATTCGCTTTAATGTAGTGAAATTCAGTTTTTTGACATATCGAAATATGTTTTCACAAAAATGCATCTCCTCCCAAAAGTTCGCCGATCCCGGCGCACATCGTAATTCAAAGTGTTCTCTCAATGTTCGAAGTACAAAGTTCAGTGTGTTCTCGCGCAAGTTCTCGCGATCTGTACAAATCCAAGTTTCAAAATGATCTAGATGTGTAGAAGTTCGATGTTCTTAAAGTTCTTTATGTGTACTCGTCCGATGTTCTTAAAGTTCTTTACGTGTACTTGTCCGATGTTCTTAAAGTTCTAGATGCGTACTCGTCCGATGTTCTTAAAGTTCTGGTCCGTCCAAGACCAAAGATTCGCAAAAGCTCCCCGTCTTCCGTCCCCACGGAAGTTCGGAAAATGATTTTTCCTTTGGTAGGGATAAATCGTATAAATTGATAATGCGCCAGCAATATTATATTAATTGGAAATTTTCATTTTTTTCAGTAACTAATCTTTTGTAATATTTATTGCAGAAATACGACGTAACTCTTTTTAACTTTACAAGTTCAAAAACAAACTAACGTTAATTATGCAATATTTTCGTAAGAGTTTCCTGGTATATTACAGATCATTCACTTATGCAAAGATCGTTTCTCATTTCGAAACAAAATAATTTACTTTCAGAAGTTCCTAAGTCGGCAACTAATTCTTAGGGCCAAGCATGCCATCTCAAAAATGACAGTGTATCACTTGATCGCAGCACAGACCCAGATACGATGTCTAAACAATTCTAGACAAATTATGTTAACAATTATTTGTACAATATTATGGAGATTATATTAGGTTTTATTGGAATATTGTAAAGGTTATGTATTTTATGTAAGCAAAAAAAGCATTTGATTAACGAAAAAAATTGACCTGACCGGGATACGAACCTGGTCCAAAAAGTATCCAGCAGTTCCGCAGTTAGGGACCATAACTGCTGCACCAACTGGCGCCGTTGAAATCATTTTCCAAACATTAGAATATATTATACATAATATTATTTTATTTTTTGTATTACACAACTTTAAAAATCTGGAACATTTTTTTCTCAACGCAGAAACATTCAATATTACATAATATATTTTTTAGATTTAGAAAAGATGAGTATAACTTAAAATAATGCTGGAAAAAGTGGGTTTTATTTTTTTTTAATTATGCCTTACCACTCTCAGAAATTTAAAAAAAATTGAACATAATACTTATAATAATATCTCATTGCTAAATTAAATCTGTGGCGTACAACTTAAGATTGCTACATGAAATCTGCATTTTTCCGTGTTTTTCGTTGTTTACAATCAGAGTTTGCAACGGAAAAATTGGAAAATAATACCTAACATGTAGCTTAGTATCCGCAATGTGTCAGAATTTTTCAGGAATTTTAAATTAATTAGTTAATTAATAAACAGGTAAAATAGACCAAGAACTGGCTTTTCGTTTTTTCTCAATAACTACCCTTACAGATGAGATATGGGGCTGAAACTTGGCAAACGGGGGTCTTTTGGGTAGGCTATCACATATTTTAAGCTCGATTAAAATACCGTCGGGGGCGAAAATAACCTCAAAACCCAGCCATAGCTTTTATAATTTTTTATTTTAGTTAACCTCTGAATTGCGGAGAAACACTTTATCGATTTTTGTGAAACTTAAATAGGTTGTAGAACTCGTAATTCTAAGTAACTTTGTCCTATACGTGTTACTGTCGCTCGACTCTTATTTTCGAAATAATTATAAAAATAATTTTCGTACCGTTTCGTTTCATTTGAATTAGGTCCGATTTTTTTGGGTTTATTTTTATTATAACGTGGTGCGATGACTTTAGACAAATTGCATTTCAGTTTGCAATCCCAAAAAGATAAAGGAAAAACAAAAAAAAAACAAGGTACCAGAATCCATTGTGAAATGTGAAACATTGTAAGCATACTCATTGCTCTAATCTCACTGATGGGCATTATTTTATCTAAAAGTTTTGAGAAAAGATAATTTTCGGTCATTCTTTATTCGTACTTCTTTCTCTGAAGAATACACTCAACATCATTCGTCTTTAAGATTTGATTATAGGAAGTTCATTCGTCACCTATTTATTTTATTCGAAGCTAGATGTAATGCGCACGCGTATTTGACGCCTCTAGCGGCGAGACGTTGAACGAGCCATCATCCGTGGCAGTGAATCTGAAAGGTTGTAGCTTATCTTTAACTTTTATTCGACGGTCCAAGGCAGCATCATCGGTCTCTTACAGTTGTACCAATCAAATTTTGACTACGGAATTTTATCCATGAGATTTTAATCGAACGAATTCTTTCTTAACCTTTATTCATTATTCGAAGCTCGATGTAGCCATCTGATTTATTTGACGCCTTTATACGTGACAAATTATTCGGAAGAGATAAAAGCATATGTTTGTTCATTGGCTTCGAATAACTGTGACATTTTGATTCGACGTTGCTAGGTCGTAATGTATAGTATATATTATGTACAAATAAATGATTTAAAAATTATAGAGCTCGAGAATGTTGTCACTATTATTATGAATTACAAAAGCTTTTAAATTTTCATGATCGAATAAATTCAGTAAATAAATGGACATTTCAGACGGAAAATGTAAGGTATACAAATATATGTAGAATATGATGTAAAAAAAATCCCTTGTCCAAGTATTTGTAAATTGGTTTTGTTTGAAATTCAAGACGTATTGAAACCAAAAATATCATCCATTTAAAAATATAAAAATTCGGAAGTTTCGCATCTTTTACATTTAAATGCAAATACAATTCTAAACAGAAATCAGAAAGCTATCATGTGATTTAGATTATAAAAAAGAATACGCGTGTCATTTTTGGATAATTATCAATTAAGTATTGTAATTGTTACTATCACGTCGCCTATTTACCACGGTTATGTACGAACCATTGTCAATGTTTAATTGTACCTCGCTAGGCTAATCCTAATCAACTTGAACTATACATTCTCCTTGAGATGCTAATGCTATATTAAATCTTGCATCTACCTACGTTGATCGTACCTTTCATTACACCATTCATTCATAAAGCCGAGTGGCTTTAGTGTCTTTTACTTTACTTAGCTATTAATAGGCTTTTGTAAGAAGGTTATGTAATCTTGTTCTAAGTATTTTCGTATTATTTAAATCACATTTTTGTTACAATTTTTGTTTCGAATAAAACAAATTTGTAATTCTTATTATGATTTTGACATACATTTATTATTAGGGATATTTAATTAATTTATACATCGGAAGGAAAAGTGGAGAATTAATTGTGTGTACGTATATCGCGTCGTACGATATTATAACGATGATAACACATACATACCTGGAGGAAAGTAGTCCAGAACAATAACCTTGACAACATGTGTAAATATGTTATTAAAAACTTCAAGGTTATTAAAAACTTCGAAGTGTAGTTTTTTTTATAATTATTAAATTTACATCGATAAGTAGGCAAGTAAACTAACTTTTATTTTGTATATGTATCGAGTTTCTCAAAAGTTAAATAATTAATTTATAAACAATTTATCGATAAAAAAATTTCTCAATATATAAACGATTTGAAAACGATAAACTTTTGAATAATTTCTATTATTCATTTTCTTAAGTGTGGTAACTATCTCGTCATATATTTAGTTGTATTCTTTCTAAACATACAAATAAATCAACAACTACGTATACATACATTAACCTTTCAGTAACAACAGTATTTTTCTCCATATAATTACAAAATTTATATCGATAACTAGGAAAGTAAACTAACCTTTATTTTGTATATGTATTATGAGTTTCTTAAAAGTTACATAATTAATTTATAAACAATTTATCGATAAAAAAATTTCTCAATATATAAACGATTTATTAACTTTTGAATAATTTTTATTATTCATTTTCTTAAGCGTAGTGACTATTTCGTCATATATTTAGTTGTATTCTTTCTAAACGTACAAATAAATCAACGACTACGTATATATTAGCCTTTCAGTAACAATTGTATCATAATAACAAATTCAAAAACGCTAAACGTAGACTGACATGTAAAAAGACAATCGGTGTTGTAATCTATTAGATTTGTACGTTTTCGAACAGAACTAGTATTGTTCTACTGCATGGAAGATATTAAATCATGAAGTGACCGCCAGGGTGCGACGACGGTAAAGAGGTTTCTCGCAGTTAAAAATGTGCGGTGTAGCCTTCATATACCGTCCAGACGTGGAGGAAAGCATACTTACCTGGCGTAGAGGTTACCGTGATCATGAAGGCGGTTCCTCCAGGGTGAGGCTCTTCCATTGCACTTCGGTTGAGCTGACCCCTGCGAATATCCCTAACGTGGATATCTCGGGCGTATAATTTTTGTTAGTCGGGACTGCGTTCGCGCTATCCCGGATAATGTATATAGAAAGTTAATTATTCTACTTTACTTAGATAGTAATAAACTTTTATAAAAAGTTCATGAAATCTCGATCTAAGTATTTTCGCATTATTTAAGTCACATTTTTGTTACAATTTTTGTTCCGAATAAGACAAATTTAAAATTATTATTATTTTAATATACATTTATTATTAGGGATATTTAATTAATTTATACATCGGAAGGAAAAGCAGAATTAATTGTGTACGTATATCGCGTCGTACGATATTATAACGATGATAACACATACATACCTCCTGGTGTGTCACGATTATCTATGTGGCACGCAGTACGGGATCAGTTTACGATCGCTCGGGGATCATAAGGAAATCGAATTAGTATATAAAATCCGCGAAATGATGAACAAGCGGGCAATCTTAAAAGTTTTGTACAGACGCCACTACAATACGTCTCTTTTTTTAATAAATAATATTAGTACACGAGTTTTATGAAAACCTGCTCGATCTTTTTATTTTCTTTACGGTCATCACTGCTACGCGTGACAATATCAAAACTACATATGACTATCCACGCGTTATCTACGCTAGTGAAGAGAAGATGAGATCATGTTTTTATTTTATCAAATGATTCTTTTTTAAAAGGGATACTAGTATTGAAAGAAATCTTGGCTTTTTTGGATTTATGTTAATGTTAACAGTAATAATGCATATTATTATATATATAATATTATATGCTTTATTCCTTATTGAAACATGAGTATTACAATTCATTGTTTTCTTATTTTTAATTATTTCAATTGTATGATAATGCTTGACACTTTTCAAACCTAAATAACATTCTCAAAGTTGAACCAAACAACTTGACTTTTCTGGAGCAACTAGCAGCATTGATTTATTAAATGATATGCAAAAATAATTTTGCAATAATTTTAAGTGGTGGAAATTACGTGGGAAAGTAGAAAAGACATTTTCTAAAACATTTTTATTTCAACTCGTAATGAAAATTTAAAATATGCGTTTTTCAGAACTATGTTAGTTATATACATGCTGAAAATCTCACTGAAATCGATTGACGCGGGAAAAAATGGTACGCGTAGAAAGATGGAAGAATTTCTGTAGTTTAAGCAGAAACTGATCAAGAATCGTGAAAAACTGATATTTTCACCATTTTCGATGGCACGTAGCTCATGTGTACGTCGATCGATCTTAATGAATTTTTCTGCATGGGTAAAGCTATCATAGATCTACCAGATGCGTCTTTAAAATTTTTTGTGCGTGGCTCAAATAAAAAATATTTAAAAAGTTCCTTTTTTATTGGTCATGTAATTCACATCAGTTCCAATATTTATAAAATTTATTTTGTATATCATTTATTAAATCAATGCAACTAATTGCTCAAGAAAAGTCAAGACGTTTAGTTAAATCTTAAAAAAGTTATTTAGGTTTGAAGAGTGTCCGAATACTTTCGTGCGCTACTGTAAGTATTGTTTAAAAGTACAACATTAAAATATTGTTTTGTCAACGCGTGATAATAATAAAAGAGATGTAGAAAGAAGTTCGATGAAAACGGTTAGAATTGAAATCTTAATAAATATCAATATCCTTCATTGTTCCGCTGGTAGAAATATAATATTACTTTATTTTCTTCAAATTATAAGTATTTTACAGATTTATTTGAATATACATGCATTCATGTACAATACGCACTATAGTATAATATGTATTATATATAACAATTACGTACAAGCATGTAATACTTCGTTTATAGTAATAAACAACAAATATTGCTATCATACATCATCGTGTGAATAAATATTATGTTAACATTTCCCTATTTGAATACAGCATTAACGACCAAATAATATCCATACAATAATAGCTGCAGTTACATACCGTAGTAATCTTAAAACAATTTACAAGTACGTTAGTTGAAAAAAGCATAAAGAGTAAAAGTTTGACTCGGTAATGTTAATTAGTTGTATCTACAACTACACATTTCATGCATTTTGTTTCAATTATTTTATTCAGCGATCCTTATTTGTTTCAAGCACCATTCAAATTGAAGTTACTAGGACAGGTTCTTGTTTCATATCATTTTTAACTGTTACTGGTATTTATTAATGTGAATTATTATTCATTATATTATTATTATATGTCAGATTATTGTCAGACATTATTTTATTCACTTAATATAATGTTAAGGCACGTGAGAATTTACGCAACATTTGCTAATTAATACTACTCGAATAGCGTGTACATGGCGTAGAATTTAAAGTGAATATATTGTAAGAGTAAAGAATTTAGAAATATACATTTTCGTTTTTATTGGTACGAGTAATTTTTTAATTACTTTAGTTGTTTTTGAAAAAAATGTAATATTGGATAGTCGGAAAAGTATTGCGAGATTTTTGTCACTATATGTTGTTGGGTGTCATAAATCAGGGAACACTAATCAGATTGCGTTATATTAACACCTTGAAAGCCATGCGAATTTTGCATGCTTCGAACAAGTTTCATTTGTTTCATTTATAGAAATGATCAACGTTATTGAACAAAATTGTTAGTTACTAAAAACTAAAGTTTTTACCTCGTACTATAATCTGGTTAATTTTGGCAGTACTGCGTTTAATGTTCAATGCTGTTAATTTATTGATAAACGGTCTTAAACGATGTAACGGTGCCGGTCACCGGTGATCCCCGTGGCATTCAACGTGTTAACTCATTGCCTGCCAACTACGAGATATCTCGTAGTGGGTGCTGCAAGTTTAGATTGGCTACAAACGGCTATTTGAGTTAGGAACTATTAGAAAGGATTAATGAAAAATGTATATAGTGTAGAGAACATATTGATTATCAATTCTTGTTATTAAAATTATTATTGAAACTATATATTAAATTAATTATATTAGAATAAAACCGTGGCACTCAGGGCAAGACGCGCTAAATTTGCGTGGCAGTCAATGGGTTAAGGCGTATTTGAGAGGTGGCATTTCAGTCTATAATTTTCATGTAGACAGTTTTGTATTTCGTCAATCGTGTTAAAAGTAATATTAGTGTGAAAATTAGTGAAATCTCTGATTGCACTCATCAAGTGCAACAGCATGTAGATGGTTTGCTTGCTTCCGTTTTGGAAATTTCGATATTAAAGACGCACTTCGTTCTAGTCGATCAATTACTGAAAAAGTTGATGAAATAATGCAAATGGTTGAGCAAGATCGGCATATAACCCGTAATGAGATTCCTAGAGAACTAAACATTCAGCGTTCAACCGTTCTGGGTAATTTGCAGGCTGGATACAAAAAGAAGCTCAATGTTTGGGTGTCTCATGATTTAAAAGAGAACAATTTGATGAATCGAGTTTCCATCTGCGAATTATTGCTCAAACGTAATGAAATCGAACCATTTTGAAGCTTGGCTGGGAAGTTTCGATGTATTCACCGTATAGAACAACAAAAATTTTAATTTTTATCAGTTATCGATATTACACCATGAAACGTATGAAGAATGAAAGAACATACTTAAAAGATACTGTAGACAAATAGTTTCAATCATTGTAAAATGTTAAAGTATCTTCAAAACTTTAAAACACTGCTTATAACCACTTAGAAGCTGCGTTATTCCTAATAACTTAATTAGGAATAAAATAGCGGTACAAAAGGTTTTACGCATTGGATCGTTGATGCTTAGGTTGACGTCTATTTCTAATATTGTTCGTGTTATAATTTCGTGAAAAAAATTGGCATCAACACTAAAACAGTTTAAACGACATTATAGAATTAACACGTTGATTGCAGAGCCATTTTGCTTAGCTTTCGCGTCACATTTTATTTACCTTTAAACGGAAATAATGCAACTGTGCATAAGCAAAAGACTCGCTTATCCCATTTGTGCTTTTCTGTTTCAATCTCGAATCTATTGAAATAATGCGAATATTTCTTAATATTATATGAATTATCTATAACATATTAATTTGTAACTTTGATACCGTCAGTCTTCAGGGACTGACGTAGCACTCAACGTATTAAACGTCGTTCTGTACTTGAAACATCACGTTCTAGAACTTTCTATATTAACTTCAGAAAAATCAGTGACTTCGCGCGTATAAAATGTAATCGCACGATGTGGAATAGTCGATAACTACAAATTAACAAAATTGTAAATGCTATTTCTGACTGCTATTCAGTTGAGCAGCCAAACGGGACATTTCTTTACTAGACTACAAATGCCAATACACAAGTTCATTTTTATCGTTTCTTTTGGAATGGTAGAAAAGTCAAAGAAGCACAAAATGAAAATATGTATTCTAATTGGTTTGATCGAATGAACGAATTTTTAAGAACGTACATGTTTGAGTAATATTAAAAACAAACGCGAATTATGAAGTTTGATGGATATTAAATAATACGATTCAATGTCGCCCGATCGATACAAATAATACTGGTACCGAATAGATGCATATTTTTGTCCTACAGTATAATCTGAAAGTACGTCTCAGTATGCGTGGTTAACTGCAAAAATATACGGAATTGGCTAGTTGCCAAGATTTTAGCTATCAGTGGTCGGGTACGTCAAAGAGGGATAAAATATTAAGTAATGAGACCAAATGGAACGTACTTTCTATTTAATTATTATATATAGATCATGATGTGATATTCCTTTCATAATTTAAAGTTGTTACTTATAAATTTTGTATTTTTTAGAAAAATTCTGTTTCTCATTCTACTTAACATTCTTGTAGATATCAAATATAATTAGCAGATGATTGATCACCAGTTCTTTGTTATTAATATTTCGAAAACGCTTGAATGCTGGACACATTGCCACACACAGTCGATCACGAAAATATTCGGTCACTTTCTAGAACGAAGTGATTTTTTAAAAATTGGACCAAGCAATTTGAATTTTTTTTTTTTTTTTTTATAATAAAAGACCGTCTGCTACAAAATGTGGGGAAAAGTTATTTGTAACAACTGCAATTGATTGGAAAGATAAATGAAAGAGAAAATTGTGTTTTTAAACTTTTTTAATCTGAGCTTGTAACCAAAATTTAAACATTACCTTTTGCACAAAGTGATATACATAGATTCTGAAAATTTGATCTAAGTCGATTATCGTTCTTATGAGCCACAAACAATTAAAAACAGCGAAAATCGTAGTTTTTCGGGACTTTTGAACCATAACTGTAAGAAATCTGGAGATCTTTACACCTTCTGTGTTTGTAACTTAATTCTATGTCAACCGATGTCGATGAAATTTTCAGCATGCATGTACGTTACTGGTTAATGGAGTCGAGTCTCTATTTGTGAATATTTATCCTTCTCTTTTCATTTTCTCAGTAATAAACATTGCAAATTTGTCAATAATATAATTTAAATAATTTTTTAAAATCCCTTCGTTAAAGATACAAAAGGAATCAAATAAAAAATTTGTTTTGAAAATATCACTTATAGTTTCTGAGGTAAGGAACATCGATTGACTTGGGCAAAGTTAAACAAAACATAAAATCAATTGATATTTATAGCTTAACGTATCCAGAAATTGTATGCAAAAATCCAAAGAGGTACTGTTTCGTACTTTCATTTAAAATTGAAATAAAAATTGATAAATATAAATAAGTTTAGACAAATGTATAAAAAAGTTTCGAGAAATTGTTGATATTTAAAAATCATTTTTATTGGGTTTAAACATTGTCTTCTGCAGATCTTCGTAACGAGCCACAAACAATTAAAGATTATGAAAATCGAGGTTGTTCGCGACTTTTATACTATAACTATAAGAAATCTGCAGATTTTTAGACCATCTATGTTTGTATGGATACTGCGTTAATAGATTTCGATGAAATTTTTAGCATGCATGCAAATTACCGAGATCTACGAAAAGCACTGCTTAAATTTTCGTCGAAAACTCAGATAAGAAAATTTAAAAGTATTATTTTTTTATAAATAAATTTTCTAATTTGAAACAATTGAAATTTTTATTAAAGAAAAATTGTTTAATATTGCCCAGTAGATTAACTTTTTTATTACATTTGAAATTATTATTGTAATAATTATTATTATCGTTAGTACCATTATTTCTACTACCATTACTGTAATTATTGTTAATACTATCATTAAGACGTTCGATCGAAATTTAAGATCTAAAGACGTACGATGGTAGCTCGGATACAATTTGTTTTATTTATTATCCCAAAGAAACTTACAATTAAGACGTTTCGATAATAAATATGAATTGAATTTTTTAACCAAATTTGAAGGTAGAAGGGAGAAGAGAAATAGTTGCTTGTATAGTGTCGAATAATAATATTTTTGCGATATAAGATTTATAGCATAACAATATAATCATTTGAATTTTACCTGCTGTTTAAAGGGAAATACTTGGATTGCTTCTAAAAGTAGAATAAACAAATTTTAAAAACTTTAGATTTGTTTTGGTATCTGTGTAGCTCGGCGAATTGTACAGATGGTTTGAAATATGTAAATGTATCATTCTACAATATTAATAAAATTAACAGAATTGGTTTTTTGGTGTAAATAAGTTCAAATCAAGATCTTATTCGTCTCACTTTTAGTTATGCAAAATGTACAACTCATTTACAGCAATTCAAATTGAGTATGATTAAAGTTATCTATATTATATTATACAATTATCTGAATGATGTTGAGTTTGGTCTCACGAGGGGAACTCTCCAAGCGTAACGCTAACTTTTTAATGAGCCCTTGGCAGATTGCAGTACTCATCAGGCCAAGTATGCTAGTCTACCTCTTTAGAAGACAACAGCTAATAGTTTGCAAGATATTAATGACTAAAATTATATTGTATTATTATGCGACATCGACTTCTTTACCAGAGCTTCCACTTCTGGTTAATTTTTCATGTTAACTCTGTTGACATCGCGTCTATAAAGTTGCTTATTGTAATAATTATTATTAACGTTATTACCATTATTTCTATTACCATTACTGTCATTATTGTTAATCATTCAATCTTATCCATTTTAATTTCGTCTATTATTTACATTAATCCTAACACGCTATTTTAAATTATTTCATGTAAAAATGTGACAGAATTGGCACAATATACATAAATACATAATATACATGTATGTAAAGTTTGTGTTTTACACAAGACTTATCTAGTTCGCTCGTACAAGTGACCAGAATCAATAATAATTATTAATAGTTCCTTGATAATGAAATTTACACAGTGCACTGTAATTCATATTCAATGCTACTAAGTTCACGACAATCGTGATTATATAAGTCAATATAATAACGTGCTAGTCGCCGGTGGCCGACACGGCAATCAACGCGTTAATACCAAACAATAAACGCGTACAAGATGTAAAGAACACGAAGGAAAAGTTAATAAACAAATGACCACAGTGATATTTCGATTTTTATAGCAACTACGCATACATAACATTTATTAGTTTACACATTGTACACGTAGATTTCATTACATATACATTACATGAGCCGTTTATTTTGGCTTATGTCTTAAAGTGACTTAAGTCCATTTATGCTCGAATCGAGATATTGAAGGGTTTGCATTGGTTTAAATTTAAAAATATGGGTAACAGATAACATAATAGAATAATGTTTTTGGGTTTCTAAAAGTGTCAAATTTATCATCCCAATTAGCATAAGTAACATTATTGAAGAAATAATGTTTTTGATGGCTATCAATGGAATTACGCCATTTTAAAAATCAATGAAACGACGTTTTCAATTCTTAAGAAAGCACAAGTCCATAGGAAAAGTAAATTTCCCTTGAAATTAAAATACATGTGTACACTTTTATGTTATAAAATCAAAAAAATATTCAACTTTCTTTCTTTGTTAAATAATTTTTACATTAAAATTAATATAGTTTTATTAATTATTATTCAGTCTTCTCCAGTTTATGGACGTGGGAGGGATTTAAAATAACTGTGATGTGTAGGTGGTATATAATGTAATAAATCCATTAAGTCCTTATATTTTAGGTTTGTGAGTGGTCTCGGTTTTTTGTATAGTGATGCAAACTGGATATTATTAAAGTTTTTCGGTCTTCCCCGTTACGGTAGTATATCCAATGTTTTGAATGGTGCATCCTCATTCATTGTCGTTTCATAGAATAACTTATATGAATCGCTTCTCAAAAATCTCATCCAACATACTTTAAACCAATTTACTCTTTCACCGTCAGTATTTTTTAGCCTTTTAAAAATCGCATTTTCTGTGGACAGGCACTGTTCCGTTGTTTAAAACAAAATCATTGCACATTGATAATTCAACAGTTACTCTGAGAATTAAACATAAAGCTGGGATCTCATAAAATTTTATTGCATAATTATTTTCCCTATCCATTTGAAACTCTTAGAATGGGACTTACGCCACTTTCAAAATAAACTTTTTCATCGCTTCATCAACCAGCAAATTTTTGTGCTACAAAATCTTAACGATTTTAAATATACTAGTAACAAGTTGCCTCAGAATGAAAAGATCTTGTAAAAATGTAACTATTATGGTAGCTGATTCGATTTTTTTTTAAATGGACTTACGCCACTTTCAAAATAAACAATAACGATCAAAGTTAACGATTGAATTGCGTTGGA
This sequence comes from Agapostemon virescens, assembly GCA_028453745.1. NCBI lineage: Eukaryota > Metazoa > Arthropoda > Insecta > Hymenoptera > Halictidae > Agapostemon > Agapostemon virescens. Next base: position 17,603,034 of record CM052083.1, on the reverse strand, counting down.
ATATCACAAGTGTGGTACTTTAATCCTGGAATTTCTGTACATATTGTATTCCATTTAAAACGGGCACTTCTACGCGAAATGATCATACCTTAAGTACATGTAATCTTTGTAAATTATACAGAACGATAGAACAAGCTAAATTAATAAATAATAATAATAATAACTCGGAAAATATTATAAACATTATCATTTTATACGCGAAATTGTAAAGTTCAATTTAAAAATTAGTATTGATATAGATATTGTAATTTCTAAATTATTGTTGATAATTATTCTCGCTTTTAATATTTCGTTCTCCTGATGGAACGATATCGAAATTATCGATATTGAAAATTGTTACGCTTAATTGTAGCAAAAATATATTTTTTACTGTTATTTGAAACTATAAAAGAATGAAGGCAATTTAAATACTTGTAATTGCTTGTAATGACAAACTTGTAGCCCTCAATCAATACACGATGACCAATGAAAAGTATATAGTTCTATTTTTAAAATAAAACTCGGCCATCGTATCCCGCGTGTAAACGAACAAAATATTCGTTTCTAAACTAAAATGGAATCTACGTGTATTATATTACTTTCAAATATGGCATTTTCGTCCCTACAATACGTTAACAAATAATGGTTCATTTTGGAAAAGATAGATAATCATGGTCGAAGAAAGCAGAACTGAAACGAACAACCCGTTATATGGAGTCACAGTCAGGTGTAAATAATTTACGTATAAATGGATACATAAACGATACATAAATGAGATATGCGTTTTTTAACGGAATAGTATATCTTTCTTTTTCTATTAAAAAAATATTCAGCTATTTATGTGAAAAAATTATTGTTTTAGGAGATGTTTTTATCAGAATGCCGACAAATCGCCCATTTACCTACAGTATTCATGTGTAACATCGATATTTACTGTTTTCAAATTTGTTTACTAGTTTGTTCCGTAAATGTATACTATTTCCTTGATATCTGGGCCATCGTATGTTTAAAAACACTGCTTAGATTTCTGAAATTATCATACAGAATGCTTCAAATTTCTCATGTAGCGGCATTAAACGTTAACATAATTCTCGTTTTTGTGTGATTCATTGTTAGTTGTTGATTTTTAGGTATAAATGTTTTTCTTTACATAATCAACGGAAGAGACGTCATTGGCGTTGTTGAAACTCGCCTCTCGAAACTAACAGCACTCAAACATCGATAATTCGACATAAGCAAATAACTGAAACACCATACAAAATTTCACTAAACCGCCATTAACTCTGGTCGAGAAAACCTGTTCTCCCACTACCCTTAATAGTCGCTCTAGACAATTGGCCAAGACCTGGTCACCAAAAGTACTGTATAAAACAGTAATGTAACGAACCAAATCAGATCCGATCGATCAGTCAGACTGACACTTGTAACATTCAATTATCGCACGCAGTCTCCAGAATAGAGTTCCATTAAAAACCAAGTTGGTCGGGTCTCATTTTCAATTCATTGCTCCTTCCCATTAATTTGAGTTGTAGCAATTACGTACTTCCAAAGAGGTATCGTACTTGAGCAACCGCATCCCCTAGCGACAGACGAACGCCTCAACAGGCGTTATATCGGGAGAACTTGGAGCTAAAGACGATACCTAAATATCACAATCTTATCTTATATGGTACACCTCCTACATGACGTCGAGCATTTAAAAAATGTGTAATAATATGTTTGTAATGCGAAAGGGCACCGCGGCATGTTGTCACCAGTATGTGTAAAATGTTTGTAAATCTATAATTTTCAGTAAAAATGGACGGAAGTGGTAATCGTACATGTTAATTGCACGTGTGGCCATTTTTAAAATAATAATAAAATTTTTTTATTAGATAATTAGACGTTAATTAAACAGGTTTCTTTTTGTAATATGATTTTCAATCTAGAACATAATAAAAAGAATACAATAAAAAAAATAAAACGAAGATGTACTTTAACAAATAGGAATTAGAAAACAGTTTCTAATTGCACGTGTGGCCATTTTTTAAATAATAAAAATAAATAATAATAAAATTTTTTGAAATAATACATTTTTCATAGAATTAGATGAATACTTGTTTGTAGAAAGTATCCAGCTGCATCGATTAGGGGATCAAAAAATATACGATTCCGTTTAAAAAACGCATAGCTTTTTCGCATGATCATT
>CM052083.1:17566428-17595867 GCA_028453745.1 Agapostemon virescens | reverse complement strand
AGAGAGAGAGAGAGAGAGAGAGAGAGAGAGAGAGAGAGAGAGAGAGATGTCAAAAATTGAAGTTTCATCGTAAAAAGTCGCTGTTTTGAAAATGTGATTTGAGTGTAAAGTGGGCTGCATAATCTGCAAAAATAAAATATAAGTAATGTTTGCGAAAACAAGAATAAGTTATGTACGAAAACTTTCCTGCGTGATTCTTACTGCCTTCTTAAAGCCATAGACTGCTCCAGGGAATTTCGTTTGTGTATTCTAAAAGTCAACCTCCACACGGCGGTACACCACCTTGAAGCAGTTCATCTTTTTGCACCCAGACACGCATCTTCGACGCTTTTCCCACGTTACCGCCACCATTTTCCTAACAAATTTTGGACATATAAAAGGATCGAACAAGCCCACGAGCATGTGCAGTCGAAAATCTACTTATGATACGATACAAATAGCGAGATCGGGTTTACAGTTCTCTTCATGCAAGTTATGCAAATGTATGTATCAGTTCTGGTCAAACGAGTGCAACTAAATGATCGCTACCACATTGCTCACTGCATCAAAATTAAGATTAGCAAATATTGATAATAGCGACTGTATTGTACATCAGCAATTGTAAATTGCCATTTATCCAAGAATATGTTGCAATATTTGAGCCGTTTATTTTGAAAGTGGCTTAAATCCATTTATGCTTGAGTCGAGATATTGAAGGGTTTGCGTTGGATTAAATTTAAAAATATGGCTAACAGATAAAATAATAGAATAATGTTTTTGGATTGCTGAAGGTGTCAAATTTATCATCCCAATTAGCATAATTAACATTATTGAAGAAATAATATGTTTTTGACGGCTATGAATATTATGACATAGATAATTCAACTGTTACTTTGATAATTAAACATAAAGCTGGGATCTCATAAAATTTTATTGCATAATTATTTTCCATATCCATTTGAAACTCTCACAATGGGACTTACGCCACTTTCAAAATAAACTTTTTCATCGCTTCATCAACCAGCAAATTTTCGTGTTACAAAATCTTAACGATTTTAAATATATTAGTAACAAGTTGCCTCAGAATGAAAAGATCTTGTAAAAATGTAACTATATGGTAGCTGACTCGAATTTTTTTAAAATGGACTTACGCCACTTTCAAAATAAACCGCTCATTTATTTAGTACATTCAAAACTTTATTTTATCTGGTATACTATTTTGAATCTGTAACAGTATTCACTATATCGATATATTTGCGTTGTTCGAAATCTATCAAAGATTTAGCTAAGACTTGCCAGAGCCAAACTCAAATTCCACCTTTAAACCACACGCGACGACCCGGTGGGAAAAAAGATATCGACAAGACTACGATCAAATTATTCGCATAATATCGCACAATTCTTGGTTACGCGTTATCTGTCTAGCTGTCAGTTCGTAACGCGTTAAAGAAATGCCGCCATACCAACGAGAAATAGAAATTTGCAAAATATTCATTAAAAAATAAAATATCTAGAAGATGAAAAATGGATCACCTCGCTAAGACCACAAAATGATGTGCTGGTAATAAATTGAGCAATATTTAAAACAAATTTCAGATACAATTTATCGTATTTCATAACTGAAATGTGGTTTCATGATTTTGAAATAGAATTATTACTATGGCCGACGTTCAAACCTGATTTGAATCTGATCGAGGACCCGCAGAGGATTTTGATACCAAAAGATCATGCTCGAGAAGAGTGACATATAGAGAATGCTGTTGAACTTAAACAAAGAATAAAATCTGTTTGACAAAATGTTCCACGCAAAATTTGACATAACATGGTAAATACTTTTTATATCATTTGAATAGAAATCACCAAGAATAAATAAAATTCTACTAAATATTCAATAGTTTATATTTACACGCAGCTACGAACACAATTTCAAAAGAATATTTAAAGTTTTTCAAAATGAAAAAAAAGTTATGTTCGCTGCATCTTCGGTTTAGGTCTACAATGTTAGAACGTTCAGTTATCTCCAAGGTAGGAATCTGCTACCTAAAGATAAACGGAAGAGACATGTTACAGCGGAAGTGCAGCTTTCCTTTGTATTAAGGGATTGTAGGTTCGTTGTGCGGTAAAAGAGTAAAATCTAAGACGAACTTAAGATCTTTATTGGATGAGAGTACAGCAGTTGAGGTTATGTTCGCACTTTACGATACTTTAATTGAACGAGAGCAATATGCCTTGTTGAGCAAAATTGCAGTATTTAATTCAACATAAATTGTTATATTGTTCGGACTTTATGTTAGAAGTTGTCTATATAGTATACACTATATTTTTTATACATTTACTAAATGATAACACCTTATACAGGGTGTCCCAAAAGTATCGTGACAGCAGGAAATGAGGGGTTCCTGAGGTCATTTGAAGCAACATTTACCGTAGCGAAAATTCAATTTGCGGCTTTGTTAACAAGTTATGATCGAAAAATGACTGGTCAATGAGAGAGAAGCGCGCGAACTAGCACTCGCTCGAACGAGAGCGTTCGAACGTCCGCCGGCCAGGCGCGCAAGCAGAAATCAGAGAGCGCGAACTTTCCGAATTTTTTTTTTACAACGCGACGATAATAATTTTAACAAAAACACTGTTGATTCTTATTTCAGAATGTCTAAAGAATAATCACTAATTTTTCAGATCCGAAATAATAAACAATATAGCCGTGTCAGCTGTTTTAATTTTCTGGTATGCATGACATCTCATGCGTACCACATGAAATTTTTATACGATACGTACTGTGAAGATAAACAATAAGTAACCCCGTCGAAATACGTAAACGATATTTTAATTTAAATAATTCTGTGTCCGAACAGAATTCAACGAACGATTCGCAAAACTAATTTAATAATAGATAATAGTGTTAAAGAACATGCAGGATATGTGCGTTTAAGAATTGTTAAAGAATGTCATTAACAGTAAACTCACCTATTCAGTTATAAATCCATTGCATGCTTGTAAATCTGGACAGCAGGACAGTAGGACAGGGCGTTGACCCCTTACAGTGTACGGTGAACTAATCAGCTGATTCCTATTCCATGGCGATGAACGCAGGTAACGGACGAAGGCAGGCTATCCCAATGTTCACTTTCATTGCACTATCACTAAACACTGATACCATAACTTATTTAATAATATTTAAGACGATGTTAATATTTAACACAATGCCTAAAACACATGTTTAACACATTTTCTTCAATCCGTTGTTCACACCGCACAAGAGCATTTAAAAAGATATTATAACGCAATAACGCGCTCGCGACGTCGTTCCATCGGAAGGAACTGTGGAAGACTGGCGCGATGGTCGTGTTTTCCTACAAGAAACGTGACGTCAAGGTCGTGAAAATTTTGTTTTTATCCTAGAAGATTTCAAATGTTTTCATTCGGACGCGATACATTGTTCTCGACTGGGTTTCGTTCCGAGTGCGTTCCACGTGTGACCGGATTTCAAGGATGGGTCATAAATATGACAAAGTCTAGATTTTGGAGGCAGGTCGATTGCGCAGTGCATATTCGTAGATTTTCGTTGGTCCACCCACTCCTTCTGAAAGAAGGATGATCAACGGAAAGAGTAGGAACAAGCCTTTATCAGTACGAACTCGCGGCACAAAAATCATAGAATTAGCATCTTGTCACGTTTCGTGTTATACATCGTACTTTGTACATCACAATAGCCTCAATCGGTACTTCTATTCTCGTGAACATTGTTATATATAGTCCTTCCTATAAAGAGAAGGTGGTCCTTCGAAAAGGTAGTCAAACCATTAAAATTAGTCAGTACACCATGTGCAAACGGCCAAAGTCTGACTGAAAGTCTTTCTGAAAGATCGTTCTGGTCCGTTTGCTGCTTTAGCGTTCCGTTCTATATACCGAAAAAGGAAGTAGAGATGTTCGATTCCGATTCGATTCATTAGAAAATCGATTTTTTTCAATAAATTGTTCACTCTTTGATTCTTTGGAGGAATCAATTCTCTGTCAAAGAGTTGCCAAACATTATTCAATAGGATTCTTTCGCGTACCATACAATTGGAAATTTTCAAGAATCGATTTTTTTTGCGGGAGAGACGAACATCTTTACACCAAAGAATCTTATTGGATAGTCTGTTCTTACTATTGAAAAGAAGTCGATTCTTTTCGGAACGATTCTTCCGCAAGAAGAATCGAATATCCCTAGTAGATGAAGGTTTCCGCATACCTTTACTTACACGTCTGAATCGAATCGCTTCGCCACGTTTATTGTCCGTCACTTTTACATACTTGTTATATGTTATAAAATAGCATATTAAAATAATACATAAATTTCAATATAGAATTATGATTTTAAAATGTATCCTATTAAAATAACAATTCTTGTAATAATACTGTCATCAATTACAGGCAGATGATCTTTTTTCATTCATCGGACTTTGCTTTGTCTTTCGCAAGCTCAGGAAGCAACTACCCGTTGTGAGCCGCTTGTTTTATAATATTTCTGAACTATACTCGGCCCACGTATCATTGACAGTATATTCTATATACTTAGAATATATACTATATACTTATTAGTAAAAGTAAACATTCTAAAAACTAACCTCCGCACAGATTCGGACCAAAATTTTTCAGTGTTGTAATTAAAAACATGTTCAAGTTTATTGACACTGAACTTTCGAGTAAATAATGTTTTATTCAATGTTTGCATGTACAATACAAAAGAAACGAAATATAGGGTATTAAGTACAATGTTTTAACTATCTAAAAAATTATCAACGATCTTAATATTCTTATTATTTTGATACGTACAAATTTTTTTGTGTAGTCGGTTTTGCACCATAAAGCATTTATAAATAAACATCTCAGTTTGATCTAGATTTAATACTTCGTCCACTTTAATATTTAATTACTCTTTATCTAATAGCCTTTCCCACAAATCGTTTATTGTCGCTGGCGGAGCATTATAATCATTCGCTAGTTTGATTTTTAAATATGCCCATACATTTTCAATGGGATTTAAGTCTGGTGACTGTGGTGGCGGATGTAATACTTTTCAGCAATTATATAAAAGGTATTCTTGAACTATTCTGGCTTTATATTTAGGACCCTTATCTTCATAATATTTAAATGTGTCTTCTATATCTATTGTGATGACACTTTTCTTAAGATTTTGTTTTAAAATATTTAGATACTTAAATTTATCTAAAGTTTCTTTTATAAAAACCAGTTGTCCAACTCCTTTAGATGAAATACACCCCCACGCCATAATACTTCTACCACCATGCTTTATTGTTGGATTTAAATTTCTTCGGTTAAGCTCTTGATTTCGCTTACGCCATACTAATTTTCGTCCATCAGTGTTAAACAGATTCAATTTACTTTCATCAGCGAAAATTACATTATTCCACCAAGTTTTTTCCTCATGAACATATTGTTTTGCAAAAGCTAATCTTTTTCTGCGATTCGCCTCGTTTATATACGGTTTCTTACGCGCTGCTCTACCATTATATCCATCTGTTTTCAACACCCGACGTATTATATTGGGATGAACTTTCTTTCCTATCTCTTCAAATAATTCAGCACTTAATGTTGGAGCACTTAAACCAGGGTTCATTTTTATTTTTCTCAAAATAATAGGTTTCTCTCGGTCGCCAAGCTTCTGTGGTCGGCCTTTCTGAGGAATTGATTCAATTCGATTTTCTTCATTATATCTCCGTATAATATCAACTATGGTATTCTTACTTAATTTTAGACGATTGCTTCGAGTGCAAAGGGTTAATAATATACCTGTACAGTATCTTTTTCTTATTCGTTGCAACGTCGATCGACCAACGCTGTAATGTTCGCCGTTTGACGCGTTGACGAGCCGTCATTCCAAAGAGGAATGACTTTTTTAAAACAATTTTGAGCAACTGACTTCATATTTATTCTTACTTCGCTTGCGTGCTTTTCCGTTTGACAGATTGTGAAGAACCGAGTGCTAAGACGTACAATAATATTTTGTAAACATACCAAAGTGCTAAATGTAAACAATCTACTAAAACATTCCACCGTAAACATTTTATTTACGGACGTGGTGAAAAACCAAGTCAATCTGTTTTCTTTGTTACTATCAAACGAGAAAACATTAATTATTGAAGAAAATGTCTTAAGTTATTTTTAACTGTGATATAAATAATTGTAACATTGATTTTTTGTTATTCTTCTATATTCCTATGCGTAAGTCACGATTCACACAAAACTTGCGGTTATTCGTTCAGTTATGCGCGTTACAATATCAACTACGGTATTCTTACTTAATTTTAGAAGATTACCGATTTCCCGATACGTTTTTTCTTTTTCTCTGCGAAAAGTTACTAATTGTCGTACATCAAATGAAGTATTTTTACTTTTTCGTCCCATACTTAGAATTTCTAACTGATCCTAATAGTTTTCGAACAGTAACTGATATCGTGAAGCGTGTTCTTCATCTTGCTCGACATTATGTTTGTAAACAAGTGGCAAAGGTGTGTCGTTATTCGTAAGAAATGCGAGAATAAGTTATGTGTCCGAATATTTTTGGGACGATAAATTTTGATATAATGTAGTTCACTGTTTGGTATTAAGAAAAGTATGTGCAACAAACAGATAAAATTTACGTTATTACAAACTACGATGGATGTTCTGTTATATTATAAAACAATAACTCCAAATTTACTATTGCTAACGATCGAAACTAGCAACAATTTTTTGAATAGCACAATGTCCGAATATTAATAAGAGTCACTGTATATACAGTAAGTTTTGCCGTGATGATCATTCTTAACCAGTTAACTGTGGCGTCCTCGTTTGAGAACGCGCACCGTTTTGTGTCGCCAGAATCGAGCCATGACGAGTATTCTCGTCAATCATAGAGTAAGTTGTGCTGGTAAGATATTGGATTGAAAAGATGGGTTTATTTTATAAAATTGACAATTTTATTACTAATATTTACTTGTTTGGTTGACAAACACATACATTACATACATATTCAACTAAAAACTAAATATTATTAGTCAGTCCCATGACTGACCATACCTGAAGGAACCCTCTCCTTCGTTCTCCTTTGGTATAATAAAATGAACATTTGGAAAGGTTAATGCGTCATTCAATCAAAGTTTATCTTGTTGTTAAAATTTCTTTTGAGTTATGAGATTCGGTCCATTTGCTTTTGAATGTTGACGCGAATCAGAACCAAGATTTTCTAATCGAATTTCTTCTCTTATTGAATTCTCTCTTATCGAATGAATTTGCTTCAAAGTTCTTCAATATATTAACAAGTTCCGGTTTTAGAAATGGTAATAAACTTGTTTGAATCAATAATAAGAAGGAAGTAATCTCATAATACAATTACATTAATACATTTTAAAATTTTCATTGAATCTCATTCCATTAAAATATGCATTCGTGATTACCTTCTGACGAATTAACAATATTCACTCTTTCTATAAATGTAACAATAACTAAGGTAATAATTCATATATAATTGTAGGATGGATGGCGGGTGGATCGGTAATTGAACTTGTGGAGGCTGCTAGAAGTGTGGTGGAGAGAGAAAGAAAAGGTAAGAAGAAAGGGGGAAGCGTATCGTCCTAGGTCCGCTAGAGGATTCGTCAGTAAGGCTGACTAGCAGACCCTGCCTTAGACGCAGAAATATCGGAAGGCGGTTAACACTACACTACCCGACAATAAACCCAACGATATACATTGCTTTGTAATAATAACGAGCTAGCATCTATAGAAACTTCATATAATTCTTATTGTAACGCATTCGTTACTAAAGAAGTACATCCAAAAATTTCTGATGAAAATATTTTTATAACTTCAATAATTGCAAAAGAAAAAACTAGAGACCAGTCAACATGACTGGTTTGGTAGTTCTAGTGTTAAGGACGGCATGTATATGAACTGGAGGCAAATCAGAAACTAACGGGAAAGTCTCGTTCTACTGTTCCTCTACCGGCGAGAATACAGTCCCCGACAATAGAATAGCACACCCCGTAAAATTTGTTAATTCTTATTTATTAAAGTATAAAAATATAATTTTGAATATGTAGACAGGTACACATAAGTGTTGAACACCAAATAGCGCTAAGTTTCTATATACAAGGATGGTCCTTTTTGTTTCATCTGCAAAAATGTATATATCTTGATAAACCGGTGCGACAAAATAATAGCACATTATTGCAATTAACATTTATGCATACATACGAAGGGAACTCAATATTTAATATTTTGTAGATCCTCCAGAGTTTTTTATAACCGAAATTATTCGCTTTGGAATCGACTTGAATAATTTTTTAATCCTTTTCTGCTTCATTCGTTCCCATTCGAGTGCAATGCACTCTTTTAATTCGTTTACGTTATTAAACTGTTTCCCTTTAGCATAAACTGCTCTAGCAAGGTCTCCCCAACAGTTTTCTATAATATTCAAATCAGGGGAACGAGCTAGCCATTGCAAGACTTGAATATTTTCCGTCTCGAAGAATGCTTTCACAACCTTTGCGGTGTGAACCGCTGCATTATACTGCTGGAATTTGTGTTTTTCCCTGGAAATTCTGGTTGCGTGTGTGGTTATTTGTTCACGGATTAACATTAGATATTTCACGCTTTCATTTTTCCACTGATAAAATTAATATCCGTCTTTCCACGGTAGCCGATACCGGCCCACACCATGACTCCTCCGCCACCCATCTGGCGACGGATCAAAAACATTTTTTCTTTACGTAAGTCGTGGTAATAATAACTCCACCCGTTAGGTCCATCGAGATTAAACTTCTTTTCGTCGGTGAACATGACTTTTCTCCACTTCTTCTTCCAGTGAGCATGTTGCTACATGTTGTACATTCATAATTTTTTTATTATTGATCGTTGATTTTATGTGTCGGAGAAATTGTAATTATCGATGATTTAAGCGGGCAACTTAACGATACGATTTATCATTCAACTAATTGTATAACTGTTGGGGCATATTCCATGAACAGACATGGAAACCGTTCCAACGAGACAGTTGACTCTCGATCGACAGTCGCTGAGCTCCGGCGATGCTAGGCGAGGAGGTTGATGATCAAGAAATCGTGAGAGATACTCGAGTCGGTGACCACGCGGTGTAAACCCTTGCTAGATTTTTGTACTAATTTCTTAAATAGTTACGTACTGAAAGTATAGTGTATATTCCGCCACATCTCCTCAACGTCCGGACCCAACAATAACAAAAGTTGCTTCGACCGTTTGAACGATAGTTGCACCGTTTCTGTTTTTTCGTTTCCATTTCCGTTTCCGATTTTTAGTATAGCATGCTAAAATCTGTCGACAGTGCCGTCGGACATACGACTGGCTCGTATGTTTACAGGCATGATAAGACTTACAATCGAAATGATTTTGTTTTCCTTATGTAGACGCACTCTCCCTAGGCAGGTATTTTAGCACTGGTTGTGTTTCTCCAGTTTATGATTTGTTTTGTAATTGTATCAGATATGTAAATATGAAACCGCAATTTTTGTATTGAAAATACAAATTTATCGTACGAAAATGATACAAAATATTTTATTCGAAGTATTACGCATCGATAACTATACATTTTTCCTATCTCTCTGACTGTTACGTTGTAACAACATTATATATAAGCGCATATGAATTTTGTGACACTGTACAAGTTGAGCATCCGGTATATTCCTACAAGCTAGCGCATTAGAAATCCTCAGCAATAAAACACCCCTACGTATAACATCTTGCGACCAGGCGCAACGGCCAAACCGAACGTTTACCTGCGACCGCGCTGCTTGACCAAACCATCATCGACTCTGATTGGTGCGCTTGCATGAACCATTTTCTGTATAAATACTGCACACTTTTCACACTCAGGCGATTCACATTTCAAACGTCACTGAAACAACTTCAACTCAACTAAACCGCTCATTTGTAAGTCCGTACTATTTTCATAAGACAAACCAGTACGTCGGAATTATTAAACTCAGTTCTGTGTACTAACAAGTCGTGTGTCTTTATAATATTATTTGCACCACCCCTAAATATCGAGCCTTGTTAAGTTCAGCGTTCGAAGCGCAAGGATAAATATAAAACGTTCTTACAAAACGATTTACTATTCGTGCGCTCAAGACACTGACAATTTGTGGATGCCACGCCAAAAAAATTGTTCCTCATTTGAGAAAAACTAGTCATCGAACCATTGTCATACATTTTCGTTAGATGTGAAGAGCAGCTCATCAAGTGCGTGACCCATCGATATGCAAATAAGTAATAATCGGATGGTGTCAAGTCTGGTGAGTAAGTTTCACGCGATAATATTTCCCAATCAAATTCCCCAATCGTTTCCTTTACCAGTTTCGCTGAGTGTGAGAGTGCATTATCACAGAATAAAATCACTTTGTGTTCCGTTTTAAACCCATTTCTCTATTTTCTGGATCTTTCCCATGGCTTCTCGTGTCCCATTTAATTGATCCGCGAGTTGTTGCGTTTAAGCGTCATCGAACTTCAAACTTTTTCAGTGGTCTTCCATATTCCTCGTTTCTTACATCAATGTCGCCACTTTTGAATTTTTAAACCACTCAAGCCATTGTGATTAACCAAGAGCATACTCACCGTCATCTTCGATAAGCATTCGATGCGATTCTGCAGCAGTTTTCTTCAAATGCTAACAGAAAATCAATGCTGTCCGCTAATTGTAGTTTTCAGGCAAAATATTCGATACGTTGAACGATATTAAAAACTATAGTATTGTGATGAAACTTGTAGGGTTATGAGTTGAAATTCTTTATGAGATGTCAAAATAAGAAAATGGCTTCAATGACGCGGTTTAACGGTAACTACATCGACGGCTAGCGCCATGTATGCGCAAATTCCGGTTTCGTATGTACAAACCTGGATAGTGGAGCAATCTTAACACGTTGAGTGCTATGTCAGCCATCAGTGGCTGACACTGAACTTTCCGTTTAGGCCGCGTCAACCACCGGTGGCTGACAATGTGAAATATGATATTTAAATGATAAAAATTTACTTAATTTTTATTTATTACGAGGTTACATTAAGACATTTTAATGGATTTTATTGAAACACGGTAAACATAAAAATGGTTGACCTTCGCAGGTATCACAAAATGTGACAACTCGTTTAGTCATTTTATTGGCCAGATTGTGTCACATTTTCTTCCGTAACATGATTTACAATATTTTCGTATTGCAGAGACTTTTCCAGGTTTTTTTTTTGCAGTTTATGTCGTTGTTTTTTAGAAGTTGTTGTGATACTGCCACATGGATTTATCTTCTTCTCGGCTCAACTTGTAAGGTGTACTACTAATTTTTTTCCGGAATTCAGTAATTTTAATATTTTTATATAAAATGTAATTATTTAGAACTGTAGTATTGAATAATAGTTCAAAGGCCGATTTCGATGAAATCTTATCCAGCGAGCCGAACGATAAACAAAATAGACTTGGCGCATAACGCGTTGAATGAATGTCTATAAACATTTCATTCTAAACTTAAATATTTTCTACTGTGATAAAAAACAATGGTCCTAATATATTTACACATCTGTATCGAATAAATTTCAATCTGTTAGGAGTGCGCTTCACATTGCTATACCGCAATACTAAGCATCGCACGTGGCCTGACGGGGATTTCCTTACGAATTCGCGTGGTGCTCAACGTGTTAACTATATGTTTAACCCCTTGCACTACGATGAACCTCAGAAAAAGCCAGGCCAAACTCGTGCGCCCGAATGATCGAGGAATTTGAAACAAAATCTTACAACTCAATGTAAGATAGCCGCGCTCGTATTTACTTCACGCGATGGTGCTCTTGTAAAATTCAAATGAATTTAAATAAAAAACTTTTAAAAAATATTTTAATTATTACATATGATTAGAACAAGTTCTGTATAAGTAATAATAATATGATTAATTAATAGCGGAATACAAATAAGTGAAATCAAATCCACGGCAGTAATATTTGAACTGAAATAAATTTTCAGATTATGTCACTATCATTAGACCACAAAATGAAAAACAAAATATAAATAAAAGATTAAATATCAACAAACTATTAAATTGAAAAATACTTTCAAATCTAAATCCTGCATGGAGATACACGATCCCGTTCGAGATATTCATACTTGACCTGAGATTAAGACCACGAGTCAGTCTCGTGATATTCAAGTTTGGCCTAAAATGTCGACCACTAGTCAGACTCGTGATATCCACGTTTGGCATTAAATTAAACAACGAGTCTGACTCGTGATATTCAAGTTTGGCCTAAAATTTTCATCATGAGTCAGACTCGTGAAAATAGTGCAAGGGTGAAAATAGTTAAGCTGTTGTCAATTTTTAAGCGATTCTAAAAACCTGTTGGTCCATTGGCGCGTAACTAATGTAACAGATTCGTGTCAGACTACTTATCCCGTTGCGGTAACCAATTTCAACAGAATTTCCTATGTTTCTTTTTTATTTGGTCACTTTGCAATGTAGAAGCACGACAGATCCTACCGCCTGTAGGCCGCTTTAAAGGTAACGCTTCTGAAACATCTAAAAATAGGATTGAGTTTAGGTATAAATATTTACAACACCGTGGACGCGAGACAGTCCGATGGCGTTAAGGTATTCCGAATGGGATGAAAATTACTCGAAATGCTTGTTGCCCGAACAATAACGTACGCCGAATTACGAGTAAGCTGCCGAGATTAAATCGGTGAACAATTAGATAGGCGTGATTCGTAAGTATGAAGGAATATACACAGGTAGAACTGAAGCCGATTGACAGCAGTCTCTTTGAGCACATTGTCGGGGTTGTGGTGGCGCGAGGGGGCGATAGGCAGAGGGAAGGTGACAGGGGGCAGCAGCCAACAGCCAGCAGCCAGCATGGATGCACAGGGTGCGTTGTATTGGGGCGAACCCTTGCCACGGCCCATGGCTTGGCGCGGCGCGGCGCGGCACGACCGAAACGGGGTTGTACCGGCGAGGGTGGGGGATCCTCGTGCGCTTAGGATATACAGAGAATTCCACGAGCTCCGAACTTCAGTCTCGACGCGGCAAGCGCTACGTGTGTTTCGTGTTCTGCGTATAGTGAATCATGTGTGAAAAACGTGGTTTGTGCACGCGTGGACCGCAGGTGCCTCTTCTGGTAGTGACTACGTTGTTGGTCGGTGTGCGCCCTGAATTAGTCGGTGAGTTAATTCATTTTTATTTGTTTTTCGATAATGTTTTATTCGCACCACCGTGTTCCTCGCGTTCGACCTCGTCGTTTTCCCACTGGTGCCAATCTGTGTCAGAAGGAAATGTTTCCTCTTGGTGTCGGTGGATTTTTGAAAATCAGTTTGTCATGGAAATTTATGAAATTTCAGTCACCGGTTATTAATACATGTCCGAGAGGAAAGTTGACGCTTTTATGAGAAGTTCCTGGTAATTTAATTTCGAGGAAACTTTCTGCTCTTGAAGATAAAGTATAAATATTTCAGACTTTTCTCGTAACATTTCTCAAGTTTCTTCGATCTTGGCTACGTAATTTTGATTAATACGCATATACGATAATTTTCGCGAGACTTGCTTGGTAGCCTTCTTAATGGGTTATATTTGTAAGATAATATAACACGAATCAAATTTATTCGAAATTAGTTATTTCACGATAATTGTGTCAAGAAACAAATACGGCTAAATTTTCGAAATAATTTATTGAAATTGAATCTTTCGATTAGTGCTACCAACATCGAAGAGAAAGAGGACAACTGATCCTTCCTACTGTTGTTTACTTAATGATGTTCAATAACGACAGGTTTCATTATTTATGTCGTGCAAAGGATTAATTTAACCCTTTGCACTCGAAGCTGTTTTACTTTCGAAAACCAACGCATATCTTCCAGGTCTTTACTATTATTCGTCATTACAACAGTGTGACTGTTATCACTTTCCTAGATGCAAGCATAGTTATGCATAAATTATTTCAAATAATGGCTTTGCAATTTTTCGTGGTGCCTCAGAGTCACCATTCGAGTGCAAAGGGTTAATCGTTATACGCAATTTCTACCTAATTTGTACGTCGAATAGTTTTTAAAAGTAGAGAGTGTGATTAGAAAGCAAAGTGGAAAACAAGTGACATATTCTTGAACATAGTTTGTTATCAATTCTTTGATGCGCTGCATCGTAGCACTTCTTCGGTCGTAAATGTCGGTTTTAAAGGTCGTTGATCAAAAACTCGCAAGGTATTAATGAAAAAGTTTTTAACTTTTTTATATTTTTTAAACACGAATTCGCTTTTTCATATTTACCCCATGAATACTAAATTGTTTACACCGAACGAGGTAGTAGAGTTTGCGTAAATTAAAGGTATCGCTGCAGTCGGCACAACCGACTTACTCGGTTAGACGAACATTACAATTTGCCGGGGGTTCAATAAAAGGTCAGCATTACACTTGGGGTGCTCTCTCGATCAGATACTGTAGGAAAAGGATTCGGTTGATGTTAACTAATTGTATGTCGGATCAAATAGTATTTCAAATTAAAACTAGTTTATTACCTTAAACCTTTTAACCGAGTGACTTTTGAGTCGTGAATACTCGAAGGAGACCGAATTAACACTAGAACCACCGAACAATAAACCCAACGATATACATTGCTTTGTAATAATAACGAAATAGCATCTATAGAAACTTCATATAATTCTTATTGTAACGTATACGTTATTAAAGAAGTATATCCAAAAATTTCTGATGAAAATATTTTTATAACTTCAATAATTGCAAAAGAAAAAACTAGAGACCAGTCAAAATGATTGGTTTGGTAGTTCTAGTGTTAATCGTAAGACGAATTTGATATGAAATGTATTGTCACAATCGATACGAATCGGATATAATTTATGCTTATATGGACATTATGACACATCGATGCGGAAGAATCTTTTCTTGATTTAAGAAAAAAATGAAAAAGCTGTCACCGATTCTATTGGGTACGAATGAAGTATAAATTTGTCGTTTCAATTAATTTATCACATCCCTTTGAGTGCTCTTGTTAAATGCTATCATAACAAAATGAGTTTTTCTGAAATAAATTTAAAAAATACGATTTAAAATTTTTTAATAACCCACAACGATTAAGAATGCCACTCATATTTGGAGGTGAATATTTAGAGGGTTTGAAAAATAACGGTGCTGATACTTGAGTAATTCCGTGGAGTTACGTTAATTTGAACTTGCATTTGCGAAAGAGTAATCTAAAAGATCAGAATTGTAAACGAAGCATTTTGTTTTCATATGCAAATGAATTTATAAAAGTTTATGCAACCCGTACAGGAACGCTAGAAATTTGTTCGAAAGTTATACAAAATCGTTCGTGCTTCGTATCGTGTTAATCCCTTTTTGCCTTTCGTACTAAATTTCTGAAAGTGCGATAAAATAGAATTAGTTTTATGTAAAATATCAATTTATATATTCTTCGAAGATGTTTTGATTTCTGTTAATCTAAATTTTTTCCAGTATCAAATAGTCGACTTACTTCGACGGTAGTTTACATTGGAACCAATCAGAAGATTGAATTGTTTTGACGAAGCAAACTATAAAATTTGACTAAAAAGAAATTATTGCAGTGTAACAAAATCTACACATCTTCGCCTGCGAAGTCGTTCGATGAACTCGTGCGTACGAGTTTAATTGCATATAGAATGAAAAAATGTTACAATTTTGAAACGAAACTAGGAAAATATTCGGATCTTGTTCGAGAAGTACGTGACTTTTTCATTTCCTACATCAGGTTTTTCTGTTGTCTACTTCAATGGATTACTACGTGCGTTCAATTTCGTGTCAAATAATTACAAAAATAGTATCTTTATTTATATTTACAAAGATTACTGTAGTTTGGAAAACACACTTTCTTTTGATAACTAGATTCGAGAATAACAATAGTTTAACCCTTTGAGGACGAGTATCGTCATATTGGCGTCATCAGGTCAGCATATTCAATCCTTAAAGTTTTAACAAATACAATTTAATCATTGTAATAACTCATTGTATTCACTCAGAATTTACAACATTACTTCAAAACTTTGCTTTCTGGCGAGAATATTTCCAATATTTTAAAAAGTCCTCGTCCGCAAAGGGTTAATAAGTATCTAGATAGAAATCCTCGAAGAAAAAGCTGTGATTTTGAAAACGGGTAATCGGATAACATTAAACTTGAAGTTTTGCGTTAATAAAATCTGAAATTAGTTTTAAGAAAGTATTAGTTTTAGAAAGTAGTTTTTGTAACTCTATATAGTGTTTTTGAAGTTTCATAATACTCTTGCTTTATTACAAAAAAGTCGCAAAATTGTTGTAACACATACTCAAATTAATGAATTATTAATAAATGCATCTAAATATATTAAACATAGTCGTTACGGAAAATTTATCTGATACTCTGCGTGATTATAAGTTATTATTAACTTAGTTTTTTTTTTTAAAGAGAAGTTTGCAAAGTTTAAATTTTGTTTATTTTTACGTTAATCTGTACCTAGAAAACATTATTTATGTACAAAATTGTTGATCAACACTTTATGTCAATACATTGATAATTGCGTGTTTGTAATGGATTAAAAATTCATATTGTGTATACAAATGACGAAGTCGATTCAGAAGTATTGTGATATATATTTTATATATTGCAAATCGTAATCACAAAAAGTTAATTCACTGGTAATAACTTAAAATAATGATAATATAACAATATTCCATTAGAGCTAAGTGTTTAAGATCCTTCATGGGCTTATTTTGTTGGTACATTTATACAAATGTATAAAAGTTGAAAGCACCACGTATAACGTATATAATATATGAATTACCAAATTAAAAAATTCGAAGGAACGAAAAAATAGGAAACAAAACCTATTCCTAGCATTGGTCTTTGTTATCTTGTCAGGTATAACTTCCTGTCGATATACAGCAAGTCACAAAATTGAATGTATCGCATATTAGAAGGTACCTTTATCGACTGAATGGAGTGAGAACATAACTTCTTGTTATGCCATATTTATATTTGGGTGATGTACTTTTTTTTTATATCAAGTGAACATTAAAAAATGTTTTAAATAAGTAATACTTTTAATAATCTGTTAACACTTTGACTGCCATGTCACCCATATGTGGGTGACAGAATTATTTGTCCATGTTTAAAAATAAATTTGCACGTTAATATATTCGTTGCATTCGATTTAGTTGATATCTGAAGAATGCAAGAAGGTTGATAGATAACTATATGCCATACATTTAAAGTTTTCAATCTCTGCTTCATTAAATAAATTAATTTAATTTTATGGTATTTTTGAGGTCGTCAGTTAGGCAGTTAATGTGTTAAATAGACATGAATGGTATTGATCTTCGATGTACGGTTTTGACATTGATTCCAGTAATTTCTTTGTTGTCAGAATACGGATGTTATTCGACGCTTCTACCACTTCTTTTTGTTTGTGTCTATTTTACTTATTATATTATAATTTATTAATGGGATTGTTAATTCTCTCCACAACTGTTGAATGGAATTCATAACTGGCGACTGGTGGTAGCGTCTTCAATATTTTGGGCGTATTATTAAGTCACCATTCTTTAATAACACGTGATTGTGTTTACTATTATTGTCCTGTTAGAAGTGATGCACCGGTGGCAATTGTTTTAATTCTGTTTAAATATTCAGTTAATTCGTTGTGTCACTCGTTCCCTCTGTAAATTCTATCTAGCCTGTTCCATTTGCCAGTAAACAACCCTGCATTACGATTTAACCGCATATGACTTTTCTAAAACTCTGTATTCAGCGTTTACCAAACAATTCCTTTGAAATTTACAGCAAATAAAATCATTTTAGTTTTGTCGGAAAAAATGACTTTTCTCCAGAAACTTTCTGAGCAATTATTTTATTTACTTCAGCAATATACGATTTGTTTCGTGTTACTCGATCGTGGTATCCTTGTCGATGTAAAATTGGATGAACGTTATCCTTCAATACAACTTTACAAAGTCTTTAGAAAATATCAACTGTCAAGTTTGGCACACTAACGTTTAGGTTCCAATATAATTTGTCTCACAAGGAATCTATCAGATCAGCGTGTTTGGAAAGACTTTTCTTTCTTCCTTGGCCGCTTTCATTTTTTGAACGTGCTTTCATATTTTAACTCGATTACTATTTTATACGCAGCAGAAAGAGTTCGTTAAGTTGGAGAACGATCGGTAATCGAACTGAAAAGGGTTAACAGTGAAATTCAAAACGTAGTGTAATACGAATATATAATAAAGTGGCCTAAGTCCATTTGTCAATTATTTCCGGTTGTCCGTGGTTGCATGTACAACTTCAAGTTATCTATCAATAAAGCATTTAAGGTTACTTATATTCTGAGTAAATACGAAAATTCTGGACACATATGTTTTCAGAGTTAGTTCAATAATTGAGCCGTTTATTTTGAGAGTGACCTAAGTCCATTTATACTTAAATTAAGATATTTATCATTTATAATGTCCGAAGGCAGTGATGAAAGTAATTTTAATTAATTATTATTTAACAAGTTAATCTCAGTTTTTGGACAATTGCATTAGTTGAATAATCGATACGTTTAATTAATGCAGTTAAACAAAATTTACGCAATATACATATTATGTACGTACAATTAAATATAAAACTTAAAATTTAATATTAAATTTTAGAAATTATTTCACCCATGGGGAAGAACAAAACGACAAGACCATTTAGTTCAGATAGTGAAGAAGAATTAGTAACTAATGATTTCAAAGAAAATCGAAAAGAAAGAGAATTATAGTACAATATTCATCTTCAGGGGATGAAGATATAGATAAAAATGGAGAAAAGATTGATGAAACATAATCCAAAAAGTGCGAAAGATTAAACGGAATTCAGGAAAAAGATATTGTACTCAAACCGGAAATATTGTACCTTCAAAAGTTTTCCAAGACAAAGATTTTTACAAGGGTAAAGAATTCTAGCGGAGAATCAATAAACTGGTTAAAAATATGTTGGTTGCGTTTTGTCAGAAATGAACCGTATAAAATTTTCTATAAGATATCAATGAATGAAAACGAAAATTTTAAAGTCCTGAATTTATTACCATGTCGGGATAAACCAAGAAAGTTCGAAAGTATTGTATTGACACCACTATATAAAAGTATCAGACAAATTACAACAGCAAAATTTAAGGACATAATTGACCTATTACGATATATACCACCGGAACATCATGATTTCTTCAAATCCCTTTGACGTACACAAAATGTAGATGAGTAGTAAATTGTTTTGTAATTTATGCTTGTAAAAAATGTTTTGAATCGCATAAATTATGTTTTTGAAGTGTTGTAAAGATATGTAAAATAAAATGAGTATTGTTTTTTTCAATTTGAAGCATCTTAAATTATAATGGACTTGGGTTCCTTCAAATTTTATAACGAATCTGGTTGTTAATTTTGAAAGTGGCCTAACTCCAACATGGCAATAATTGCCATTATTTTAATAGGAACTATAAATTTAACACCTTTAGATACACTTAAGCAGTATGACTCATTAGTATTCTGTACGTATATTTTTAATTGTATTGAAATACAAACCCTTAAATATTTCAATTTAAGTATAAATAGATTTAGGCCACTTTCAAAATAAACGGCTCATATATTTCTTAGTTCGCTCTCTTTTGAGATGCAAGTACAGATTGACTTTTATCGGTCCCCCCCTCGATGTAGAACACATCTTCGGAGAAAACGAGGAAAAGTCCTAAAATGGACGTGCCCAAAGCGCGTTGTCCGATTACGCTTCGCTTATCCTCTTCGCGAAAAAATATACAACCGTTCCAAACTTTCGAGCCTTCGAGGGCCTCGCGAAGAGAGTAATAAATGTGAGGTCGCCAAAATTCCGATCGCCTCTAAACTATAATACCTATTCTCGCAGATATTTTACAATATAAGTTAACAAAAATAAGACAAAGAAAAACATCGGTTTCCTTCCTTTTTGTAGCCATTGATTTAACTGATGGAAAATAATAAACGAAGGTTGAAACAATGTGTCGCGCACTATATTGCGTAGTGACTTTCTGTAAAAGAATTGGTAAACCAATACATAGCGGCGTTCATATTCGTTTACTTGAGGGTTCCCAGTCAGTACGCTTAATAATACGTTGGTAAAATAGTTGAATGTTTGGTAACAGTAAGGACAGAAACAATATTAAGCCCGACAACAAATAAAAAGGAATCTGAAATCTTTGATAACAAGATTAACCCTTAATGCTCGAATGGCTCCTCTGACGAGACACTAAAAATGGCCATACGTTTAAGAAGTCGGTACAAATTCAATTGTTGCACGTACGAGTTATAGTAATAAACTTTCTGTACATGAAAGGAAATAAATCATGTACAATGGAACTATTGTACATTAAAAAGTATCTTGATTTTGGAATTAAAATCGCTTGGAGTGCTAAGGGTTAAAGCTTGATCTGCGCACATCGAAACATCGAGTAATATCACTATACAAGTATTTGAACGGTTTGAGCTATTAATACGATTCACCGTGACTGATCGTTGTGGAAGTTCCTTCTTATTTGGTATCAATTTTAACTAATTTTTAAAGATACTTTTTGTTAGCAATTATCACATATTTAGACACTAGCACAAAAATCATAAATATTCAAATTGACTAATTATCTGGATTCCCTCTGTTACGTTTAACGAAATGTAGATTCAATACGATTGTACAGCCAACTTTGCAACTAGCTGCACGCATAAAAATTGTTTAGCACGGCATTCTGACTCGATCAACATTTCGTTTGATTTACAACGATTCCCGATAATGGATGTTGATCTGCTGTGTAAAATTGGACATAAGCTCTACTATGCGCCCAATAAAGTTCTGATTTTGGAAACATTGTCGTGCTACGTATTTCTGTCGACTTTCGTTGAATAACAAGTGGAAATTGGTGGAAGCGCGCAATGTCAAAATACTGAACGAGTAAAGGCTATGGCCGGGTTTGTAGGTGATTTTCGCCCCCGACGGTATTTTGATCGAGCTTGGAATATGTCATAGCCTACCCAAAAAGACCCCCGTATGCCAAGTTTCAGCCCCATATCTCATCTGTAAGGGTAGTTATTGAGAAAAATAAAAAAACGCTTTCTTGGCCTATTTTCCCTATTTATTAACTAACTAATAAATTAAAAATTCTAAAAAAATTCTGACACATTCCGGATACTATGCCACATGTTAGGTATTATTTACAGATTTTTCCGTTGCAAACTCTGGTTGTAAACAACGAAAAACTAAAAAAAAACATAAAAAAATGCCGATAGGCCATAAATAGGCCAAGAAAGCGTTTTTTTATTTTTCTCAATAACTACCCTTACAGATGAGATATGGGGCTGAAACTTGGCATACGGGGGTCTTTTTGGGTAGGCTATGACATATTCCAAGCTCGATCAAAATACCGTCGGGGGCGAAAATCACCTACAAACCCGGCCATAGCCTTTGTGTATTGCATGCTTCTGTAACGGTCACTTTTTGTGAAATATAAAAAAAATTACAAATTGAAAGCGCGCGCCAATTAGAATAATATTGCATACAGGTGCTCGTTTCGCATGAGAAATATATGTATCGAGTGTGTATGTACATTGATACAAGTTCCGATAATGGTGTCGATGAAATAAAAAATATCAGAAGTAAATATTATTTTCTTATTTACATTTAAGTGCATTAAAGGAGTTTAGAAAAAGTGTCAGCCAAATATATTTATACTAAGAAACAGAAATACAGTCAAGTCGCGTTAAACGCAACCACAACGAATTCGAAACGTTGCGTTTAAGCTCTATACATTCCAATCGAAATTCGCGGCTCTTCGAGAGGCATATTTCGCGGTAGTGGGGATAACACTGTGGCAGTTATCCCACAGTTATTCGAGCAGTTAAAACTACTTTACCATACAGTATTTCGGATCGGAAATGTCATTCATTGCGACTTTACCGTATTAAAACTTTGACTGCTATGTCACCCATATATGGGTGACAGAATTATTTGTCCATGTTTAAAAATAAATTTGTACGTTAATACATTCGTTGCATTCAATTTAGTTGATATCTAAAGAATATAAAAAGGTTGATGAATAACTATATGCCATTCATTGAAATTTTTCAATCGCTGCTTCATTAAAGAAATTAATTTAATTTTATGGAATTTTTGAAGTCGTCAGTTTGGCAGTTAATGTGTTAATTTACAAACGATAAAAATTAAATTACAACGACAATCATAGAATCGGTTTTGAAGTTGCACAATCGAAAGCAAAAGATACGTATGATTTTAAGAATTGACTGTACTCCCATTAGAAGTGAATTTACTTGCGACATAGGCACATCAAATTTTATAGAAACGAATTTGGCCTCTATCAGAGGTCGGGATTCTTATTTATCCGACTGAAATAAGTTTTGTTGCCGACATATTTACTGATTAGTTTAGGTAGTTTTTCGTATTTAAATGTACAGCTCCAATTAACGAACATCAAGCGGAAGATGACGTAAATGGCAATTTGCAGAAAAGAGAATTTTTCTCTAATTTCTACACCGGAAGCTGTTTTGCGGATCTTGAGATTTTCATGTTTAAAATAAGTTTACTTCATCGCAGATACTATAACAGTTCGGCTCCTCATTAGATAATTATACATGGTGAAAACCTCGTTAAGAATAGGCGAAGTTATTAAATAAACATAAATTATTAATTTTAATCATGCTAGTGTTTTAAAACTGAATATGAATTTTATAAGAAAGAATTGATGTTTCGTCATCCCATAACTAATTTGATTTGAAGCGGTAATTCCAAACAATATAAATAGTACACACACAGTCTTATACTGTTGTCAATTATTCTTTAGAATGTGAATCAGCGATTTCTCAATCCGAATGTAGTGCATGGAAGAAGTGAAAAATTGGATATAACACAATTTGTCAAATTTCTAAATATTTTTAATTTATGTAAGCATTTTAGTTTCTCCACAATGCTTCCGAGTTTGATATTACATTACCATACCGAATAAAAATAGAAGAAATTAATAGCGCCGGTGCCAACCATAGTCGCTATATTTTCGAAACTATTGCTGATCTATGAATGACAAAAAGGTGTCAAATAATCGACCTTGAAAATTGAACTGGCCAATGTCGCCTATTAATGTTTTAAAATTGAATCTATTAAATTTTCGAAAATGCGATAACTTTGCAAAAGTATGGAATTGCGAAATTGTTAATGCTCGAAATAGGATTACGCGTATAATCCTATTAAAAAAAAAAACTGTTACGATTACAGCGAATGATTTTAGAGAAGGGAAACATCGTCGATGGATGATAAATTTTCACGATATTTCGGGAATAGTACAGATCAGATTTTATACGGTATGATTGAAAATTACTCTGCGTCGATGAATTTCAAGAGAGGCCGGAAAACCAATTTGTTTGTTCAGGATCAGTGTTTGACCGATCACATTTATTACCAGGTGAAATACATGGCCCGTTATAATTACCATCTGAATTAATTACTCGCTCTGTACGACGTATTCGCGGTCGCACGGTTTTCAATAGCATATTTGTTAAGAAGTCAAAAGTATTACCTTCGGGTTCGAGTGACCGCGAATTAAAATGTTAATTCGTGTAAATTTATTAAATCTTCAAGTGTATGTCGAGGAAATCTGACATCTGTTGTAGGTACTATTAAATTATTCGTAAGGGATATTATTACAGTTCCAAAGCTTGGTATTATTCTATTTCCAAAATGAATTACTCCGATAAATCAAATTATCTTGTTTCAGAATTAACACGTCTAGAATTCTGTTTTATTCATATATTAATCATAACCATTTTGTACAAGGTGACACGCCTTACAACTACGGTTGGTGTTGTGACTGGTTATACAAAACTAATTATCTGAAACATTATTTTTCGGTAATAGTGGACTTTCAAAAATTAAATATCGTGAAAACCAAGCAGTTCTTTATCTATACTCATTGTTCCAGTAGTGGTGTTGGTATTCTCGAAAAAGTATTTCGCTAAAGGAAACTCTGGAAAAATGTGGACCGTTTATTTTGAAAGTGGTGCAAGTCCTTTTTTAAAAAAGTGAGATATGACGTAATTTATGCATAATTTAGTGTAAACTTTTTGTTTATAACTAGTTAGTATTTAATATCTTAAAAAATGCCTATGCTTTGTTCAATTTAAAATTGGCCGGTAAAAGAAATTGCGTAACCATTGATTATGAAAGTGGTGTAAGTCCAATTTCCATCGACAGAAAAAATGGCATTACAAAAAAAGAATTTCCTGTACACACCACAGACAACATAATAAATTTATTTTACACGAAATAAAACGAGAGAATTTCGTTTCAACAAAAAATCTACAAAACGCAATTTAAAAACAGATAAGAAGAAGCACTAATGTTTCAACAGTTTTATCACGTATTTCATTGTGAAATTTCGGCATGTAATCGCTAATTAGTTATCAATTGTCGGTTACAATTGAAAGGAATTTAATTGTTAAACGCAATTAATGACAAGAGTAGAAATTCAACCATTAATCGCAATTAACAATTAGTAGGCATTTAATCGTTAAACTTAATTAACGACTTATTTAGGTATTTTATTGTTAATTACGATCAACGACGTATGTAGGAATTTAATCCTCAATCGTTGATTAAATTTTTACGCAACTCAGCGTTCTGCTCCACTCCGCTCTTTGTAAGTCAGTTTATAAAAATATTCATATTACATTCTTTTATTACACGTGTAACATAATTGTAATTAGAATGAAAACTCCTGTGTTTTACGCATTTTTAATATTGTTTGTTTCATACTCTACTAATTATAATTAATTTTTTGATGAGTTGTATCGATAATGAAAATTGTAAATTGTCCTTTTGTTTTTTATAGTTGAACTTACAGTTAAAATTAATTACACTGCCTCTGTTTTTTTTTTGTTGTTGAAATTATTGCTTCTCGAAACGTAACAAAATATTAATTATAATTTAATTTGAGATTAAGAAACTGTAGTTTCGTCGAATCGGTAACATATTATATATAATATCATGTTACATATAATATAATAAGTATCATATTGCATATGAAACGCGTACGATATCTAGATTTCAGTTTTTACGTAATTGTTTTGTGAATTATGTGCAAAAGCATTATCCATTACTAGCATTAATATGAGTAATACTTTTTGTAAGAAGTCTTTATTTCACTGTAATGTCTGTCTCCGCAAAATTTGTTCAATCAATTTTATAATATTTATGCGTCACCAAATATGAAAATATTTTTTATACAAATAAGTGACAGACTATAAATATATAAGACAGAGCTCGAAAGTATATTTTTGCTCACAATGTACGTAGTTTAGGTAAACGACAAAGAAAGAGATTTCTGTTATTTTTATTTTTCTATATATTATTTTCCAATGCTATCAGTAAATGTAAACAAATGCATTTTTCATTTTAAATAAACCATTAGTGTAACCCAATTTATTTCATCATTGATCAATACGAAATATAACTGTAGTCGAAAATAATAATTATAAAATAGCATTCAAGGATTGTACATGTAAAATGCTTTGTTATATATTGTTTGCAGTGACCCACTAAAATATTTAAACGTTCTTTACCTAAGTCAGAGTAACGGCATTCACATTACACCAAACGACTTCACTTTTTCTCAGCAATTAAAAACACTGATTTTCCAATTTTTCTGCAATATAGATTTTTAAAACATTGCATTTGATTAGAATTACATGAGAAAATAGAAAACATTTTTTAAAACATTTTCATGTTAGTTGTACACATGCTGAGAATTTCATTGAAGTCGATTAACATACACACAAACTACAAGTAGTTGAAAGTGTATTCCTAACATAGGTAATCCAGGAATATATCTTAAATTTTCATTATGGTCTCGGATAACAAGGTTTCGGAAAGTGACTTTCCATTTTTTAGCAATTTTTTCAAAATCTATTTAACAGTAGTTTGGTTGAACAACGCATCCAGTTACGAAAAAAAATGTCAGGTCGTTTGTTCCGGTTTTAGAAAAGTTTATACTGTGTTAACACTAACCGTGCTCGATCGCGGACAGTTTTCTACTTTTTACTTCATAATTATTGAAATTACCAAGACGCTTCTATTACAAATTATTACGTAAATTTCCTCTCTCAATTTTTATAAAACAACGTATGTCGGTTACATATTATGTTTGCTACGAGGATGATCGTACACTTCCGTGAACTCCACTACATATCTGTTTAGTTTTTAACCAGTTAACTATGGCGCCCTCGTTTGAGAGCGCGCACCATTTTGTGTCGCCAGAATCGAGCCATGACGAGTATACTCGTCAATCACAGTTAACTGGTTAATTCATTAAAAGTGCAAATTTCGAGCAACGAATCACAATTTGTAAAGTATATGACGTACACATACATACTTTAAAACTGTATGTACTAATATGTATCTAAAAGTTGTACTAATCTCTTATTAGATTTAAAAAAGAAATGTTCAGTTTTTTCCATAAATCTACTATTTCAAACCTTTGTTGTCGTATTCCCCAAAATAATGAATTTACAGAACATTTAGTGCGATGTATGAACGTTCAAACCACTAACTAAGCTCACTAAGCTAAAACTTTAAAATTATATTTTTCTCCAAACCCGAAATAAATCGAAAGTTCATTTGATTTGTATGTCCACGTATTTTTTACTGATGACAATGTGTTATGATAATACATGGTAAAATAATGTAAACATATTATCTACTTTTTATTTTAAATTTTAAAACATTTTAAATGTTTAAATTTTAAAACATTTTAAATGTTTAAATTTTTAATTTTTTTAAATGTTTAAATGTGTATTTTTACAGTACGAGAAAAGTTATTTCTATTTTTTCCAGAATATTTTGGTAAAAAGTTCATAAATATCGCTTACTTTAAATAGCTGCGTTATGAAACCTCTTCCCCTTCCTTATTTACTACTTATCAAATGATTCCAAACAAATATAAGCTATGGAGTAAACAAATAAGTACAACAGGATAAACATTTTTTCGTCGAAAAAAATGTTTGTGGTCTTATTCAATGGTGGTCGTGTTTCGCTTGGCAATTTTTTTCTTAATTTACCAAGCGATCATCGTATTCTCGATTTATTACTTCTTTTAATAGTAGCCCGCACCTCTGTGTAAGCTTGGATGCTGTGTTCATTTACATTTTGCGTGTTCCGTAACTCAGGCAGGTAACAAAATTTTACTAAGAGAACGTCGAGGCTGTCACGTTTAAATTTACCACTCATTCGTATCGCTCCGAGTACTTACACAAAACAAAGTGTAATGAATTGTGAAGGCAATGAATGGAAGAATTTCCATAGCAATAAATATTTTATCAATATATCTATCTGACTGAAGAATATACTGCATGCACTTGTGATATCATTTCATTCAGTGAAACGTATAATTTTCTAGCGGCTTCGGATATGCTTTAAAATTACCGGGAGTAGTAGGTTAGACTTCTAATGAAAGTCAAGCTTTGTCTACGGTATAGATGTAACTGATTCTATTTATGTAAAAAAATAAAATTAACGTTGGTACATTGTAATTTTGTGTCATGAAACATCGGGATGTTCATTTCTCTTTTTCTAGTGTTGAACGATTACTTATGTTACGCATATACCTGACAAATAGCTACAAAAATATTAGGCAATTAACTACTTCCTAGAGTTTCATATTGGTCTAAGGAACGTTTGGACGTCTAAATTTGATGACCTACATTTTATTGTAATTTTGAAGCTTGGAAAACAATTTTATTTTGTATTTTGTTGAATTTTATAGGTTTCTGATGAATAAGTAAGAAAGATTCGATACACTGTAATTTATTTAGTTGAAGTCGACAATTATATTAGACTTCTTCAAAAATGATAAAAGAAGACTGTAAAATAAATTGATGGAATCTAATCCTTTTACGAACCACTTCACATTCGTTCGAACTGATTTCTGCCAAAATCGGTACTTCTACATATATGAAATTATGAAAATCAGTCATGTGGTATCAGTCATATATAGCCTCGTAGCCGCGCATCGCGCACACGCGAACCTTTATAGCAGCATCACCGATAGCATTCAATTATGTATCTTCGCAAATATCTGTATATAAACTCCCTAATATGATTATGGGAGTAAATGTATTCAAATGATTCGACTACAGAATGCCCCTGTTAAATGATAATGTTAGGTCTACATACAAATGAAAGTCGAAAGTTTGGACCGTATCGAATACTCGATATTCTCTTATTTATTTGATACACAACAGTAACGCTACGAAATATTACGTAGCTTAATGTGGAACAGCACTATCCTGTAGTCCGTTTTATATGCTTATTATAGTAAACTATATTTGCAGTAATTGTGTGTAAGCGCTGGTATTAACTTCCGTATGGGATGCTGCAATCCAGTATTACGCATAAATCGGCGGAATAAGTATTTTTAGCAGTGGAAATTAAAAATTTTCATACGTGTATGATCTTCCATATGTTTTGTTAATGCAAATTGTACCGGTTTCCATATATTTACTATAACTTGTAGTAACGCGTGGATTTACATATCTCCAAGTACTTACATACATCGCAACACTGTAGTTTAATCAAATTAATGCAGCAAAATACTGTTTACGTAGTTGTTTTGCATTCTACATTTTTTCCTATTCCATGTAACGAGGCGCGATAGGTATGATATGGAACTGCAAATACTAATATGGTGCTGCACAGACAATAGTCGTATTAAACATATTACAGTTTTATAGATTTGTATTATATAGTTGATTACATCAAATTATTTTAAGCGACTCGTTCGAAAGGTGTACAAAAAGGCCAAATAATCTAAAGGCCATAATCTAACTTAACGAACACGTCAAGATACATTGGCTGAAAGTAAAACTCGGACACCTATATATTTTCACTTTCTGAGGTTATTATTAGTATAAGAAAACAAATTAAATGAAAAACAGAATTATTTTCAATAATTTACACTTAAGGTCAAAGAAAATTTATTAAGCAAAGACAAAAATTATTCACGATAATTCAAAACAAAATGGAAATGTTAAAAGTCATGAAAACTAGCCTCAAACTGAAATTCGGACAGTTGGTAATCCTCTGGGAAAAACAAATGAAACGCAGGGAATCACCCTTCATTTTTTCATACTTTCATTTTATGTAGACTTTATTTGACGTAAGTCGTTAGTTTCTGTGAAATTTTGTTTTAATTTCTCAAAATGGCTAGACAATGTGAACAAACGTCATTAGAAATCCGGGAACTTGTTATAAGTCAATTTAGAGACGGTTTGTCTGTATGAAATATTGCATCAATAGTGACACGCAGTCACTCTACAGTTCATGATATTATAAAACGCTTTAGATCCAGAAATAA
>CM052083.1:17547948-17566028 GCA_028453745.1 Agapostemon virescens | reverse complement strand
CATGCTGAATCGATTAAAAGCTGTAAGAGCAAATAAAAGACTATCAACAAAATATTAATATCAAATAAAAATAGCATAAAACATATGTACATATCTACAAGAAAATTGTCTACTGTCCGACTTTATTTTGAGGTAAAATTCCAATACTTTTTAAACTTCGTTTTTTTATGATTTAATGTAAATAAATTTTGTTTTTGTTTTTAGTGAATTTATATAACCTTGAATAAAGCTTGCTAAAAATAGCTTTATTTTTTATTTATATTCTTTTCTTACCCTACCAATCGCTTCATAAGGCCCAAAAATATCAGTGTCCAACTTTTACTTTGAGCCACTGTAATTGTAATAGACTTTTTATTGCAGCGTTCATAATTAGGATACTCGTTATACTATAATTTTTACACTCATTTATGTATTATATTTTGTATCAAATATACATTATTTTAATCCGATCATAACATTTATTAATACAATACATTTCAAATGACAAGTTGTTAAATTTTCTTGTCACGCTAATATTCGAACACTTGTGTGTGTGTGTTCCGTAATAAAATATTTTTAGGAAGTCGTTCAATCTGTGAAACATATTTATTTGTATACGAACTGTTGGAATAAAATACAATGTAGGTATAAAGTTATACTTCGAAGTGTTAACGTCTGCAAGTTCACATATCACGAAGAGGATAAAATATGTCGTGATAAAACTGATGTTAGATAAAAAGATAAAAGTTATTCTGAAATTGCACAATTATTATTAACGAAAAAAAGGGTAATTGCCAGATAGTAGTTAACACGTTGAGCGCCATGCGAATCCTCAAGGAAATCCCCATCAGGCCACGCACGCTGTTTAGTATTGTGTTATAGCAATGCGAAGCAATGGAATTTACTAACAGATTGAAACTCACTCGATACAAATGCGTAAATATATTAGGACCATTGTTCCTCATCGCAGTGGGAAATATTTAAGTTTAAAATGAAATGCTTATAGACATTAAATTAATGTAAATTTTACAGTTTTATATTATATTTCACACTGTCAGCCACCGGTGGTTGGCGCGGCCTAAACGGAAAGTTCAGTGTCAGCAAAAGACCGGATAGAATTTTAAAAAATTATTGAACATAAAGAATATAAATAACATGACCGCAAACTTGAATGAAAGGAAGGAAAGAGAAATGATACAAGGAAGTTAAAAAAAATTCACATAAAAATAGTGGAAACACATCAGTGCAGAGATCGTGTATAGAATTCGGAAAGGAAGCCGCATATATACCAAACGAATAGGAAAAAAGATTGGCTTTTGTTAAAAAGTATACTCGAAAGAGAGTAAATATTGTACTGTTAGTTCGGATAGAAATAGCATAGCACAGCAAAGAGTAAACGAAGCTTTGAAAAAGAATTGAAAACCTATTTTAACAGACGGAGGCGATTCTGGGATTGTGTTGGGTAACGTTTCTAGTAACGGGTTTGGTCAAGCAGCGTTTCACAAAGATACTGTAGATAAAAACAAGTATCTTTTTTTTCAGGGATGGGGAAAATACTCTTACGCACATCCCCCTCTAAGATGTTGTGCGAAGGGGGTAGTGTGGGACTCACCACGACCCATAAGTTGGGTCGGGTTATACCCATTGAAACCCCTACCCCCGGGGGCGGCTAGGCCGTCCCACCCACGGTTCTACTATTCGCATTTTTCATGGGTGCCCCCCTTCCATCCGATTATACCCCCCACATTTCTTCTCCCTCCCTTCCCTGTTCTTTCCACTCTCTTGTTTTCCCCTTCCCTTCCTATATTCCTATCTTACTCTCCCCACCTTTCCATTGTTTCCCTCTGATAAAAATATGTATCTGAACCTTTTAAAAAGCAGTCTTGGGCGGCTGCTAATGAAGCGGTGAAGAGAGAGAAAGGAAGAAAAGGAAAGGGAAGGAAAGGAAAGAAGGAAGAAGGGAGCGTTTCTTTCGGGTCCGCTAGAGAACTCGTCAGTAAGGCTGACTAGCGGACCCTGTCTTAGACGTTGAAATATGTATTTGATGTAATCAGTATGTATATGAACTGGAGGCGGATCAGGAACTAGCGGGAAAGTCTCGTCCTACTGTCCATCTATCGGTGAGCGCAGAAGGTACAGCTGCCATAAGTCCATCGAAATGGCGCAAATAATATGGGAATCAAAAATACTTTTTGTAAGATGAATGGCAGGTGGACCGCTAATTGAACTGAACAGGATTAACACTGAAATCCAAAACGTAGTGTGACACGAGTACATATTTCCTAGTTCGTTCTCTTTCGAGATGCACATACAGGCTAACTTTTCTCGGTCCCCTCAATGTAGAAAACATCTTCGGCGAAAATGGGGGAAAAGTCCAAAATGAACGTGCCCGAAGCGCTTTCGCGATTTCGCTTTGCCTCTTCGCGAGAAAATATACAACCGTCCAAACGTTCAAGGGCCTCGCGAAGAGGGTAAGCGTGAGCTTGACAAAATTCCAATCGCCTACATTTTAAATTTTAGCAAGACAATTATTCCAAACACAAGGCTAGAATAGTACAGGAGAGAATTACATTTCTTACGTAATTACCCTAAAGTTAAAGCATATTTCTACAATCTCCAGATTTAAGAAACGAATAAGACTTGATTTTCAATTAATCAATAGTTTATGGAATACGATTATACATAGCGTACATACCAAAGTCCAAGCCAAGTGCGGAACATTGCAAGCATGATCTCCATTCCTCCACCATTTTAACACCAACCGACTTCAACTCGTCTTCTCTTTGAGATCTTATTACGATTCTGTATGTTTTAATTACCGTTCGGCGTCAGCTTGTCCCAGTATAAAATGTACTTGTAACCTACGTTTAACTTAACTCTTTGCACTCCAAGCAATTTTCATTCCTGACTCGAGACATTTTTCTGTCCTCGAATAATTTCATTGCACGTGGTTCATTTCCTTTCGTGCATAACAAATTCGTTACTGTTAATCGTACGGTAACACTTCAATTTTTACTAACGTCTTAATTACAAACATTTATAATGTACAAATTGTTTTGAATAATAGTCTGACAATTTTTAGTGTCGCCCTCAGAGGAGCCATTGGAGTGCTAAGGGTTAAATGTTCCATGAATACTTGGAAACTAAGGCCAAACAACGAGTACGTGTGTAGAGAAAAGTTAATCAGAATGTTGATCTTGACAACATACGTCATACTAGGTCTTGTTTTGTCAACATCTTCTGCCGATTTATTTGGATTTGTAGTATTATGTTCTATATTAAAAAGATCATCAATTATCAATATTGAACTATATTTTATTGATCAAACACGTAGACTGTAATCGATCTATTATTTGCGTTTTTGATATTGCAGCAACTTTGTACCTTCCCGATTGTTCACAATTCGATTAGAAAATGAATGCAACTGTCTGAAAGTATTACATCGGAAGATGCAATATGCATATTTTGATTGGTATAAATTCACAAAGCTACTCGATACTTTCAGTCAGTAGTGTAGTTTTTCTTCTACAAGAGTTTTGCGTAATTATGAAATAAAGTGCGGTACCAACAAGTAGAGTAATTTAGTCAATAGCGTTCTCTCTCTCGATGACGACATAATTTCATTGGAAGTCAATACACAGATGGTCGACCCGCAAGTATCATCCAAATCCTTTGCCCATAAAATTGATCAAATTCTGAGATACAGTGTACCGGCAAACGCTTTGAATCCAATAAAGAGGATTAAGTGTACTGAGCTGTAAACACGGCGTGATTGAATTCTATGGGTGACGAAGAAACGTTCTCCCTCTTTACCTCTCGTTTTTTCTTTGCGTTCAGTCTGTCATTTGACATCTTTCTCCTTTTAACTCGGTATTCTTGGCCGACAGTATGTTCCATTTCTTTTTATTATTTTCCTACATATATATGTAGCATATTGTAGGAGTGAAAGTTTTTACAAAATTAAGAGTGTAAGCGTAACAATGAGAATAATATATATACAGGGTGGGGCATTCTAAACAGGTCACCTGAATAACTCGCTTGTTTTTGAAGATAGGAAAAAATGCATTAGACCAAACTTACTTGGTATCGGGGGGCTCATAATCTGGTATTACCAATTTTTCTGTAGGTGGAGGCGTCAAGGAGATATGAAGGTCAACTCTGTTTTTTTAAGTGGAACAGTATATTTTTTTACTTACATTCTGATCTATATATATATATTATTTCAAACTATAACCTCGCTACTCGGATTATTTACTAGTTAATATTGTAAAGTCTAACCGAGTCTGATCTACGCTATGCAACGCTGTACAATTCTCAAATCTATTCCCTATGACTTTCCAAACTACTCTATTCGTCATTCAAAAGTACTCAATGATTTCTCGAACCACACTGTGCATTCTCCCTGCACTCCGCCATTTTATCACGAATCCTTCTGTGGCATTTTATGAACCTTGTGTTGGCTCTATGCGTTGAGGAGATAATGTGTCAC
Source organism: Agapostemon virescens (assembly GCA_028453745.1). Classification (NCBI taxonomy): domain Eukaryota; kingdom Metazoa; phylum Arthropoda; class Insecta; order Hymenoptera; family Halictidae; genus Agapostemon; species Agapostemon virescens. Next base: position 17,561,560 of record CM052083.1, on the reverse strand, counting down.
TTAAGATAATTGTATTATTAATAGTGACTCTTTATTAATTGTTCCACACAAGATAACTACACAGGCTCGAATGATAGTGACGCCTCCTCAGGACCCCCTTATCTTCAATATTCACACGTTCATTCTCAATCGCACACGTGGCTTCAAAAGTGCACCGCGTTTCGATCACACTACACGGACGCTTGACCGTTTGTCGAACGCCGCTTCTTTCACACCAGGTTTTACAGTCTGACACCGCGCCTCAGTCATGTCGTATCTCAATCATACCGTTTTTTCCAAACATTGTCTCGGTCGCACAAACTTCAATCATACCGCACACCGATCATACACACACACATACAGAGAGAGAGAGAGAGAGAAAGAGAGAGAGAGAAAGAGAGAGAGAGAGAGAGAGAGAATTTAATACAGAATTTATAGTTTTTAATTGTACCATGTGAGTCAGACGCAATGATATAAAAAATACATCGAATTATGGATTTCAGAAGCTATACCTGGGAAAACAACAACAAACTGGAAATTTAATTGTTAAGGATTCTAAACAATTTTGTCCTACACATGTTACCAACCTTCGATTCTTCTTTGCGAGATATGTAAAAAGAATTATTCAACTCATTTTAATCAGTCGAACACTTCACAAAACTTTACTCACATACCTAATCAAATTTCGCTTAAAGTGACGCAAATTACTATAGCAGACTTAACAGCCTTCTACAAATATCTCGGAAATTAATTAGAGAATCCAGATTTTATCTTACCGCGGATTAAGTATGTATAGCTTTGAAAAGAATTTTTGTTAGGTTTGATGTGGCTTCTTGAGAGAAAGGTGCAGCGAAAGGGTGGGGTTCCTCTCTTACCTTAAAGAACAAATTCGGCCATTAGGAAAGGCAGAGTTTGCTATAGTCATCCTAACAGTTTTTCAAGTATGTAAAAGACGAAAGCCGAGCGGTGGTAACACGAATAAGATGAAGGTACTTAGAATTATGTTATACAATATATTTGTTTCATAAAAATTGGTGAGCTGTATAATTACTTATGGTTTTTGCGAGCTGTAAAATGTGCGTCTTTGAGAGAGAGAGATAGAGAGAGAGAGAGAGAAGGAGGGGGGGGGGAGACTCTCACTCGCCTCTCTCTCTTTCTCGCTTACTTCCCCCTATCTCGCTTACCCCTCTCTCTCCCAATGCATTCTCTCTCGTTCACTCTCCTCTTTCACCCTCCTCTTTCACACTCCCCCTTACTCGCCCTCGCCGCTTTGTCTCTCTCACCTACTTTCCTCTTTCTCTCCCACCCCTCTTTCTCTCCCGCCCCTCTGTCACCATCTAAATCTAAACAATACGCCTAACGCTGTCTTCAAAGACTTCGGACACGATTTCACAGGTAATCGTCGCTCAGCTGCGAACCATCGGTGTCACATGTGGTCTGTGTTGGAAATTAGCCCTAAAGTCGCGCACCCTTGCGCCATCTCTTTTTCTTCTTATATAACTAACCGCTGTATCCTTCTGCTGTTTCTTCCTGTCTGTGCACGCCATCACCACCTGCACGCGCCTTCCTGAATAAAACTCAATTATTAACCAAACCAGTGTCGTGTTTCGCCTGCTAATCTTCTACAGTCTGGCTCTACGCTATCTACACCTAAATGTTCTTATACTTGCCGTTTTCGTACCTCACAATATTAATTTAATTGAAGGTAATTATGTATGAAAAAAATTAGACATACGTTAAATTTCACAATTTATATATATTCCATAAAAGCTTTTAAGAAAATTGAATACTCCCATGTACTAAATAGGATGAGTATTTATAATATGAAATACGTGCCCAATATTAACCCTTTCGCTGCGGCAGTCCCGTCCGCCGAAATGCCGTTATTGAACGGAAAATCGCGCCAGAAATATGCACAGTGCGCGTCGTTTCTGTATGTACGTTTTTCTAAGTCTTAAATAACAACTGTGCTGAATAAAACAAGAGCAATTTTAAGAAGTGATTAATCCAATATGTCAATAAAATCAACAGAAAAATGTTGTCATCGGCTATAGATGGCACTTGTATACACATTTGGATGTCGCATATATACGGCGCTCGGAGCGAAAGGGTTAAATTCTACGGCATTAACAAATCTTGACATTACTATACAATGGTGAACGCAATCGATTACGTTTGTCATTTATGTTATGTAGCACGTATATGCATATGTTTTCAGAAGAATATTGAAGAGAAGTCCGTAACCCAAGTTTTTGATTAGAGCTTTTTTAAACTCACTGTATACAGGGTATTTTGCGCAACTAGGCAGCACTATATCTTTAAAATTGTTTGAAATAGAAAAAGTGCAAATGATGCGCTTGCAAAGTGTGACTGCACCTTTTTTTGTTGTCTAATGGAACCGCATAACTTTGTTTTTATATAAATTGATTCTCTGGATCATTCTGCGTGTAAAAGTATAGTGATGATATGGTCGTGAAGTATAATAGATAGCTTACAAGATATTCGTCAAATGTTCGTTTCAGCATTTTCTTACATTTACGATCTTTTTCACATTATCGCGCAGCTTGTTAACACTTTGACTGCCATGTCACCCACATGTGAGTGACAGAATTATTTATACGGTTTATAAATAAATTTTTACGTTGATATATTCGTTTTTACCAAAGTTAATGATTATACAGAAAGTGCAAGAGGGTAGAGGGAGCACTTTACGGCATACATTTTATTTTTTCAATTTTTATTTCAGTCAATACCTCATTTCGATTTTATAGAAATTTCGTGGCTACTAGTTTGGCAGCCAAAGTGTTACTCGTAACAAATATTTAAAGGGTTGTCCGCCATAAATTTTGTGTCCAAGTTTTTACGTTTCTAACATTTTGAATTGGACACGAAGAGCTTTTATTTCTTAAAAAGACCCAAAAGAAAAAGTCCGGAAACGTTTAGGATCCCGGTGATCGTGTTGGCAAACGCAGGTTGCGATCGGTTTCGGTCCAACAATTGGGATATTTTTCATGTAAATAATTTGTAATTATGACGAATTATGACGAATTTCAGATTTTTTTCTTTTAAAATGCACGAAGTCATACAAATATTTTCTTGAGAACATTTTTAGTATATTTCTCAATTCAAGTACATTTTACAATAAAAAATCCACGAAATCTGAATAAATGCAATCTTACTATTGTGACGTAATAAGTAAACATAAGTTTATTTAGGGTTCCATAGTTTTGCTTTTAACCCTTTGCACTGGAATTGCGAATCCGAGGCGTCAGTAAAAGTTACCACACCACTGTTTAAAAATAATTTTCACATCCCCGTTCTTGGATCTAAGAAATTCGTAAAAACGTAATTGTTGTAAAGACGACTAATAGTAAAAACACCTACATGCGTAAGATGAAATAAATCGTGTGGAATGAAAATATCCTAGGTCAAAAAAATGCCTAGGTTTTCGAATCAAAACAGCTTCGAGTGCAAAGGGTTAATAGAAATATTGCTAGTTTCAACTTATTTAGAAGTTGAATTATTCAGGTAGGTAACTGATAGCATATCTAGAAGAGGTATGATTTTATATAAAAATTACTTACTATTCTTTTTTTAGTATTCTATGTTGCGAGCACCATGATTCCACGAGGATTTCGATAAAGGTTATAAATATTTTCTAAAGAGCATTAACATTCTCTATAAAACCATATTATTTAATTTTCCTAAAACTATTGCAAATATGTAAAAGTTATTTATAAAAAGTGTTTCATATTCATATAACTGGATCAAAAATAAAACCTCTGCGAAGAACCTATGTTGTATGCAAATATTCTTTTAGTATAAATCTGAATTTAATTGATTGCGATAAGCGAAACGTTATTAAGTCAATCTTGTTTTTATATTTATATCTTTTATTGAAATTCTATTACTTTTTTTCTCAGTGCGGAGAGCAATCAATATTAGTAAAACACTCCGTTTGCTTCGTTCTATTTTCAATAGTTTGCTCTAGTTACGATTCGTTAGTCTGATAGTAAAAAACAAATAAACACAGTATGCCGTGCGAATTGTTAAGACTTCAATGTATGATCGCGAAATACAAAACTGCGTACACAAAAACACTTTTTTCGAACCGAAATACACAAAAGCCAATTAAAAGTTTTACAGATGTATAACAGAACCCATTTTCTAAACGGTTTTTATCCCGATTTAAAAGCTCCATATAAAATTCAATTTATTGTAATACTTGTAAGGTAGGTTTTCTTGATTTCCTGTCATTATAATTCTACGAGTATATGAAAATTCCGTTGATTGAATATACTGTATAAACACTACACGAAATAATTACACTATTTTCTAATTCCTTTGACAAGCAAACACTCGTCCAGCTAAAACGGTAAAAACATTGCGACGAACAACAATGTATACACGCTGCTTGTCTCATAAAAATGAGGATAATACCAGTTTGTTTTTCATTTTGTGGTCCAGTGATAGTGACATAATCTGAAAATTTATTTCATTTCAAATATTACTGCCGTGGATTTGATTTCACTTATTTGTATTCCGCTATTAATTAATCATATTATTATTACTTATACAGAACTTGTTCTAATCATATGTAATAATTAAAATATTTTTTAAAAGTTTTTGATTTAAATTCATTTGAATTTCACAAGAGCACCATCGCGTGAAGTAAGTACAAGCGCGGCTATCTTACATTGACAAGGAGAGTGCAATGTCTTCGGGTCACCGATTCAGTTGGAACTTTGTACATTGGTAGAGTTCTTCTGATTAAGAATATATATGGATATACCCGCCAACACTCAATAGTTTTTTAAATATTCATAAATAAAGATTGAGAGCACTTAAATGAAGTTCTATTACGATTATTCATGAAATGACCGCTTGGCATGGTGGCAGCATGCTTGGCTCTCACGCGGGAGACGTCTCGCGTTCAAAATCGGGCAAATTGACAAGTCAAATATACAATGACTTTTCTCATATACAATAAGCTCAACTTAAAGAGGAATGTTTGGGGAAGATTTTGCCGTTGGAATGATGATAGCTCTAATAGTTTGGACGGGGGGTGCCTTCGAAGATTGCCAAATATTGTCAAATGTTGAAGGGACGTACCCACCCCCTGTCGAAAATCGCGAAAAAATGGGGAAAAAATTTCAGGTCCCCGATTCTTTCGTAAATTTTCCTACAAACTACTAGACGCGTGGGCAGAGTTTATGGCAATTTCCAGGTCGATCGGAATGAAATTACGGAAATTACTTGGTTAGTTTCTGCTTAAACTCCAGAAATTCGTTCATCTTTCTACGCGTGTCATTTTTTCCCACGTCAATCGATTTCGGCAAAATTTTCAGCATGCGTATAACTAACACAGTTCTGGAAGACGCATATTTTAAATTTTCATTACGAGTTGAAATAAAACTGTTTTAAAAAATGGCTTTTCTACTTTCCTACGTACTTTCTACCAATTAGAATTATTTCAAAATTATTTCTGCATATCATTTAGTAAATCAATGCTTCTAGTTGCTCCAGAAAAGTCAAGTCGTTTGGTTCAATTTTGAAACAGTTATTTAGATTTAAAGATTGTTCGAATACTTAGTTACGAGGCCAACCAAGAATCCAAACGACTCCCTGATTTTGCATCAGGTTTTTCCAATCCAGCGACTCTTCAATTTCGCATTTGGGTTCTTCACGAAAACTATACCATTCTGCGGCTCCCGAATTTTGCATTGGATCTATTCAACGCCCTTACAGCTTCCTGCGAGTTATCCAACTTTCCAGCGGTTCCCCAAGTTCGCGTTGCGTTCATCTGTGCTGTTCTACAACTTCTTAACAGCTCCTCGGTTTCGCATCGGGTTCTTCTACATGCCGCTTCCAGTGACTTTCAAATGTCGCATTGGGTTTGTTTACGAAGTTTCAACCTCCTGCGGCTCCCAGATTTCGCTCGCATTGGGTTTGTTCACGATGTTGAACCTCCTGCAGCCTCCTGATTTCGCATTGGGTTTGTCCACCACGAAGTTTCAACCTCCTGCAGCTCCCTGATTTCACATTGGGTTTGTTCACGAAGTTTCAACCTCCTGTAGCTCTCTGATTTCTCATGCGATTCTGTCCTTGATTCCATTCCTAGAGGAGGCTCCCTCGCTGTTTATAATCCTAATTTCTAAATTTCGCATTGGGTGGGTATGCATACCCAACTAATGGGTGTCCCAAAATTAACGCAAGATTTGAATTTGCTGCCATCTTTGCAGTAAATTGTTGACAACCCTGAAAAAGAACAATTTGACAGCTGAGAGTTTAGGGTTAGTAAAAAAGGAGCGTTATACGATACAACAACGTGTTTTCGTTATTGAACAATATTTAAAAAATAATGAAAGTTTAGCGGCCGCAGTTTGAAAATTTTATACAAAATATGGTCAAAATAGTGTTTTAACCTCGTCAACTGTGAAAAAATTAATTGAAAAATTCAGGGAGACTGGATCAGTTGGAGACGTTAAACACACCGGTCGTCCAAAAACAAGTCGTTCAAATGTCAATATCGAAGCAGTGCGTGAGAGTGTTGGTGAAAACCCAGGAACATCAATTCGGCGTCGTGGACAAGAATTGCAAATTTCAAGAAGCTCTCTACAGCGTATACTCAAAAAAGATCCGTGTCTCCATGCTTACAAAATTCAATTAACACAACAACTGAAGCCGAATGACCATGAACAGCGAAAAGAGTTCGTGGAATGGATTATTGAACATCAACAAGTGGATGCTGATTTTTCGAGCAAAATCATTCTAAGCGATGAAGCACATTTTCACCTTGATGGCTTTGTTAATCGCCAAAATTGCCGTGTTTGGGGTTCAGAGAACCTACATGTGATTGTCGAACAACAAATGCACCCGCAACGTGTCACTGTTTGGTGCGGATTTTGGGCAGGAGGTATCATTGGACCATACTTTTTTGAAAATAAGGCGGGTCAAGCAGTAACTGTTACTGGTGCTCGATATCGCGACATGATAACACAGTTCTTTCTGCCGAAATTGGATGCTATTGATGTGGCCAATATGTGGTTTGAACAAGACGGTGCCACATGCCATACAGCCAGTGAAACAATTCAATTACTGCATGAGACATTTCCTGGTCGTGTACTCTCTCGTTTCGGTGATCAGAATTGGCCCCCTAGATTCTTATGGGGTTATTTGAAGTCAAAGGTCTATGTCAACAAGCCCACAACCACCCGTGCATTACAAGAGGAAATTAAACGCTGCATTAACGAAATTCAGCCACAATTATGCAGAAAGGTCATGAAAAATTTCGACAAAAGAGTGCGTATGTGCTAGCAAAGCCGTGGAGGCCATTTGCCCGATGTGTTATTCCATAAATAACCCTATCCTATGTACTTTATGATTCAATGAAAAAATAACAATCCAAAGACTAAAAACTGTGTTTTCTGTTTAATTCAAATCTTGCGTTAATTTTGGGACGCTCTTTATCAAATTGAAACCCTATTCCAAGGGTAATGATCCTTTCTCACGTAATAACGTATAGAGATTTACCGGACTCACGGAATCTGTGACGTCAATAACTTGATTCGAGAGCAATGTGACTCCGCAATTCTGAACCGAAGAGAATGAAAATTTATGAATTTATATACTCCCAAAAATAATTGGAGAATGTCACGTATGATCATATACCTAATTTTTGGTCTTTTCCAATGAATCCAGGTTACAGCTCGGTTTTTGTATAAAAGGTTAAGCGAAGTTAAAAACGAACTTGGAAAATCTTTAGACAAATTCGAACAGAAAATATTCTTCGTACGTGACGCGTGTTTCATATTTCAGTTTTGCATTAGCTCTGTGATTTAAGGGGTTTAATGAACCATTCGTTTGAGACTTAGCGATTGTACCACGCAGAATTAATAATTTACTTATGTAATAACAAAAAGTTATAATTTACCGAAACTGGAAGTAAAATTAAGTAAGTCTACGTCGCTGCAAAAGTTACATCGCATTAAAGATGTTACTTATTTTATAGTATTTCATTGAAGTGCTTTTATCGAGCAGCATAAAAACTATAATTTCACGTTAAAAGGTAACAGCAAAATTAATTTATACACCAACACAGACTATGGTAGAATTTAGACTACTTTAGCCCGTTTCACCACGTAAATTCGAATTTTATGTACTCAAATTATTATTTATATTTTATTAAAAATGGGACCAGTAAAATTTGTTCTCCATCTTTAAATTCAACGACACTGTATTGGCTAAAATGATTGTACTAGAAACTTCTTCCAGTGTTTTTAAAGATCTTCTAGAAGTACATTTGAAACGTAATTTAACCATTTTTACAATGTACAAGGTGTATAAAAAGTAAGCCTCGTGAGAATCTTACTGTAATTTTATGTACATGTCTGTAAGGAACGAGAGAAAATTGACTTTATAAATTCGTTAAGTCCACATGTCTAGTCAGACGCGTTAGCCTATTTTTATTCAATAACACGCGTGTTCGCCGAATTTTTAAAGTCGATTTCATCAAGAATGAGATGTTTAATAGAAAAGGAATGAAGACTTTGAAAATCAAGATCAAGGGCGTTTCTGCGGTAATATTTCTTTATGTATTTTCACCGACCTAAACACGTAGAATCGCTCTATAACGGTTAAGACATTTATTTTTTATCCACCTTGTACTCTTGATTTTGAGTAATCTTCGAAATATTACACATAGAGGTTTTTGAAGAGGATAACATTAATTCTGGGCAATTTATTCGGAAAAGGGTTAGGGATCAGTAATGAAGGAGATAATTCTCACAGATACGAATGATTGAAGTATGTTACTTTGGGAGTATAATTCTGAACTACTTTTCCCGGTATATGTTAGCGCCGGTTGGCCTTGGTTTTCGAGATATCTGCAAAAACACTCGCTACAGTGAATTCTGCCCTTCTTGAACCACCGAACTCTTGCTTTAACAAGTAGAATGCGGAGCCATTTTGCTTAGTTTCCGCGTCACATTTTATTTACCTTTAAACGGAAATAATGCAACTGTGCATAAGCATAAGACTTGCTTAGCCCATTTGCGCTTTTCTGTTTCAATCGAATTTATTGAAATAGTGCGAATATTTCTGAATATTATATGAATTATCTATAACATATTAATTTGTAAATTTGATACCGTCAGTCCCCAGGGACTGACACAGTATTCAACGTGTTAAAGGAGGCAGCAACCAAAGTTTGTGTAGAATGATGGAAGAATACGCTGTAGTGGTTCTAAGAATTTTTGTCGAAATATCTCGAAAATTAAGATCTACCAATGTCACATGTATAAGAAAAAGTTGTGCAGAATCATGTGTTAGATAATATGTTTGAGGTGCATAAAAATTAGCAACAAGCTCCTCTTCTAAATTATTATTTCACGTACGAATAGATTTGTACAATCTAGAAATAAATATTGCTAAGTTACGTGTTACTGGATTCGTTGGTATGTTGGATTTATTGTTTGGTAGTTCTAGTGTTAAGTCTTTCCAAGTAGGTTTTAACCGATGCCTGGCAAGAAGCATTTCATATATGGACAATCGGTGTTCAATCGGTCAAATAAATCATTCCCAACGATTTTGAACGATGTGAAATCGCTTGTTGAGTCACTGATAATGCAAGTGCAAATTCTTCTTGCGTTTAGCACAAATCTTCATTCAATAATGCTTTCAATTCCGTGTCTTTGTACACTTTCGGTCTTCCACTACGTTCTTTGTCTTCGACATCAAATTCACCGTTCTTAAACTTTTGAAACTACTCAAGACAATTTCTCTCACTTAACGCAGCCTTATCATACGCTTCTACAAGCAATCGATGCACCTCAGCTGCAGATATCTTCAATTTAAAGTGTTATGCGTCTTGACAGGGCTCAGCAATATTAGTGAGCCGTAGTCTAACACACGTCTTCACCACACTTGTAAGGTAGTGTACGGAAAGAAAGTGCGATAATCAGATGACCGGTACACGAATTTGGCTTCGAAACTTGTGAACTTTAATAATTATATACACTTCTGATTAGACCGCTACCGTATGTTACAACGTTACTTTAAGTTATAAAATGAACAAACAGCGTACGAAGTATAGTTAAACAGGTTTATGCAAAATAAAGTATAACAGCCCATTGTGAAATTAAACAGTAGCGCGAGCGTCGCATGACCGGATACTTATACTAGTGCTCATTGATGAGGCGTAAACATCGTTAATACCTGGGGGTTCACATCTGGAGGTTTATGGTGCGCCAATTGTTATTAAGTGCAAAATTCGAAGTCTCAGAGGTGCACGTGTCTACGAAGGACAACCCTAATGTCATTCCGAGCTTTGGCAAAAATACTAATTAAAACATCTGGCATTTCAGTGGGTTGGTTCCTCAGAAATAGCGGAACACAAGCGTCCTTTCCATAAACCTCTTCATTCATTTAAAAATATTCTTAAGGGGCTATTCGCCTCTTAACCCTTAGCACTCCAATGGCTCCTCTGATGCGACATTAAAAATTGGCAGAATATTATTGAAAACAATTTTTCCATTACAAAGTTTGTATTTAAGAAGCTACGAAAAATTGAAGTGTTGCACGTACAATTAGTACTAACAAATTTGATATGCACGAAAGGAAATGAACCACGTACAATGGAATTATTGTAGTACAAAAAAATGTCTCGAGTTAGGAATTAAAATTGCTTGGAGTGCAAAGGGTTAACATAAAGAAATAAATCAGAATTTCCCGCAAATGACGTTTATTCGATACAAAACTCGACATTTTCGCACGAAAAAAATATACGAAACTGATACAAAATCGCTAGTATTTCGAAGTTACGTTGTTGACAGATATGCAATCTTACGAGATGACGTCTAACACTAACCGCTATGTTACTAGTTATGCTACTCGATTTCAAACGGCGGAGACTTATTTGTACTGCTAATAATTAACATGTATGCGTTTACAAATACTTATCCGATTACATAAGCCCCTGTGTATGGCTGCAACTGCAACGAGAAAGTAAACAGCTGTCTAGTGAGGGAACCTATGAGAGAGCGTGTACGTCATTAGAGCTCTCAAAAGGAGTACTTAACAAGCTAGTACCATATTTGGGAGAAATACTTAGGACGTTCCATGCAAGGTCGATATTCAAATATATCGAGTAGATCTTCCTGAATGATGAACTCGATACATGTATATAGTTTTTTTCTCCTATTTCTAGTATTTGTCTTATTTTAATTCTCCGTGCTCACTCGATGACAGACTCCTATCGACGTTTTTGATATTTCTAATTAAATTATTAATTTTAACAGTAAATATTTAAGATCCAACCATTTTTGCACATTATATTACAATTGTGCAATAGAACTTGCTGCATAGTTCAGTAACTGTTCATAGAAATCTAAATTAGGTAGGAAATGTAGGTTACGTGAATTAGGCATCGACGACAACGAAGTATGTCTAAAAATGCTCTCCAGCTGTGACACAGTGGACATTTCGTATAATTTTAGAACAATTAGTATAAAACGAAACCACTTTCGTAGATCCAATAACAGATCGATTAATAAACCCATTCATAGATTCATGAATAGAATCACTAATAGATTCGCTAATATATTTATTAATTTGTGATAGAATTTCCATGATCTGGGTCATTGATATCTAACAATATAGAATAATTTGGTTCATGATCGCATCATAAAAATTCTATTTTGGAGACATTTTGTTAGTTTACACTTCTGACAGTGATAATATTAAACATTAGGAAGATTCCTTGGAAAAAGAGCTACTGTTTCAAGCCTTGCTCTGCCCAAATTGCCGCTGGTTCAATGCAATTAACGGTCTACTTTAAAACAGTACAAATAACGAATTTTTGCAACTACGCAATACAATTAATGTTTGTAATATTTGGTACATGTTCACGATGGTCTAAATTTACAAGTTCAAGGTTTCACTTATTTTGAGTTCTAGGAGGTTCTGTGTGATCTGACTGTTCTGAATGTACAGAAAATCGCATAGATTATGAATGTACAATGTCTGCTGACCAATCCAAGGTTCTGAATGTTCTGTTTCTTTGGTAAGGACAAAAAAAAAGGGACGAATCATCAGTTGGAGGTGTAATCCAGAAATTGTGCAATGCTTACTAACTGGATGATTTCATTTTCCCACGAAGCCTCGAAACTCGCCTTTCTACTACATGTAGGTTTGCAATGCCTCCGTTGTTATTGAGTGGAATGCAACTAGTCTGTTTTCTGTTTCAAAACAAAATACTTGAATTCTATAAAATTCTTTGAACCAAGCATGCCAGATTGTGTCACTATCACCAGACTGCAAAATGAAAAACAAAATACAAATAAACAATTAAATATCCACAAATTATTAAATTGAAAATTACTTACAAGTCTAAAATTAATAATCCTGCATGGGGATACACGATCCCATTCGAGATATTCATACTTGGTCTGAGATTAAGACCACAAGTCAGACTCGTGACATTCAAGTTTGGCCCGAAATGTCGATCACGAGTCACACTCGTTATATCCACGTTTGGCATGAAATTAAACAACGAGTCTGACTCGTTATATTCAAGTTTGGCCTAAAATTTTCATCACGAGTCAGACTGAAAATAAAACATGAAAATAGTGCAAGGTGTTAACACTAGAACTACCGAACAATAAATCCAACGATATACATTGCTTTGGGATAATAACAAAACTGCATCTATTCAAACGTTATTCAGTTTTTATTGTAACGTGTAGTTCATAAAGAAGTATACCGGAAAATTACTAATGAAAATTACTAATTGCGAAAGTAATTAGTAGGGACCAGTTATTTTGACTGGTTTGGTAGTTCTAGTGTTAATTGCTTTCTGATATTCCAGCGTCTAAGGCAGGGCCTACTAGGTAGCCTTACCGACGAGTTCTCCAAAAAGTACCCTAGGCTGCCTTCCTTTTCTCCCTTCCACCATTACCATATTTTTAGTTGCCACCAAAGTTCGTTTGTATATTTTAATTATTAAATATATTTTATATATTAGTACGATAAACAATAAGAATAGTTAATGTAAACGAACGCGACGAGTTAGTAGGGTAATGAAAGACTGCAACAATCTCTGCAAGATATGCTTTGTATCTGTGCATTATGAAATATACAATACTTTATTTTCTGGTTATTTTCGAAAGTTTCTATATAGAGTCATGAACATTTATAATAATTTTTGACGTGACTCTACTTATGATGGACGATCGGGCAGTTAATCTGACGGCAGTTGAAACGGTGAAGGTGAGAAGAGAGAAGGAAGGGAGCGTTTTGTCCTGGGCCTGTTAGAGGTCTCGTCGGTAAGGCTAGCTTTCAGACTCTGCATTAGGCGCTGGGATATAGCAAAGCAGATCAGGTACTAGCGAGAAAGTATCTTGTCCTATTGTCTCGGTGTTGGTGAGTGTAGGTGGTAGAGCTGCCACAAGTTCATGGAAATTCCCATAAATGGAGGTCTCAACAATGGAAGGCAACCCGATCTATGGCAGTCGCTCGCGTAAGGCAGATTTTCTGGCTAATTCTAGGACTTCTTAACCCTTTAAGCGCTATGAACTCATACATGCGTTCTCGCATAACCATTCGATTTTGGCTATGAACCCATATATGGGTTCTC
>CM052083.1:17520462-17532370 GCA_028453745.1 Agapostemon virescens | reverse complement strand
AAAAAGTTTACACTAAATTAAGCATAAATTACGTCATATCTCTTTTTTTTTAAAAAGGACTTACACCACTTTCAAAATAAACGGTCCATTTACTATATAATTGCACTGACGGTACAAGAGAAAATAAACGATTTTTTTATATTTTGTCGAATATTTTTTCGACACCAATATTGGGTCTAATTTCATTTATGATTTATTATGTGGAAAACAATAAAAATTTGAAGTAAGTATATAAAGCTTTAATTTTGTTAAAACCATAGTGTCCGAATATTAAAACGAGTAAATGTAGCTCTTCGTTGACTTTACACCATACAAATTTGTGTCCATCGGACCCAAAAATATCGTACTTGCTTTTATCTGCAAAAATTACATCTTTCCACCATACTTCTTCTTTAGAAATGTATTCCTTGGCTAACAGTAATCTCTTCTTTCGATTCATGGCGTTAATATATGGTTTTTGTCGTGGAATTCTGTCATATTACCCATTTTCATGAAGCATTCGACGTATTGTATCAGATCAACTTTCGTTCCAGTTACTTCAAATAATTCTGCACACAACTTCAGGATACTTAAACTAGGATCTTTTTTCACGTTTCTAATCATATTACGTTTGTCTCGAACGTCAAGCAGTTTTGGACGACCACACTAAGGAATAGATTCGATTCTATCCTCACGATTATATCTTCGCATGATGTCTGCTACAGTACTCTTACTAAATTATAATAACGTACCGATTTCTGGGCATAATTTCCCTTTCTCACGATTATAAATAAGTTGACGTACCTCAAACGATGTATTTATATCTTTACGTAGCATTTTCACAACTAATACATATAGTACGAACGAAGTTCGTTAACAGAACGGTCAAACTACGAATTGTATGGAATGTTCGAATATTTTTGCAATGTCAAAATTGAGCATTATTTTGTTTAACATGGATTAACGCGAAAAGTGTACAAATTAAATAAATAAAAATTATGTTTCTAGTATTTAAAATAAGTGGTTTTTATTATTACAAAACGACGAATTCTTTAAGTTCATTAACAGTGGAGATATAGAGCAAAAATATCTCGAGTATCATGGTGTCCGAAAATTAATGTGAGCGTATCCAAGGGTACGTACGTATCCAAGGGTTAGTTTAATAATATAAGTCTCTCTTCTTCGCCCTGTTTCCTATGAAGCGTTGCTAACATTGCATTCTCTATTATTTATATTGGAAATCGACCGAGCGCATCGACGCGCTTGACTCGGGCGTCTTTCCCGTGCTCTCGATATTGTAATCAAATTCTTCGAGGCTGAATGCTCAACTTGCGACTTTAGAACATGTATCGTGCGTACCATCATAAATGCATGTATACCCAACAGGTACAATACAACTGTTCTTATTTTCAAACAAATCGTTGGTTTCCTTTAGTTACATTTGATAAAGGTGTTGCAATTTTTACATAATCTTCGGTCAGTTTTCGAAAGCATTAGGCTAACCTGAGAACACTTTATAATTGTTTTTTATTTGTAGGTTTAGGAAGTTTTTGTAAGGATTTAATTTTTGCGTTACCTGGATAAACGTTCGTATATTCTATATCCTGGCCCAAGTAATCTATTCGAGTGCGATGGAGTTTCCATGTATCCCAACTAACTGTTAATGCATCTTAATCGCTTGATCCCGGTATTATTATATCGTTGACATACGTAAAAACTATTTTCCTTGGGATGAAGTCTCGAAAAATGTTATCTTTCTTTTCCTCTTCCTCCCCCCCTCTATTATATGAGCCGTTTATTTTGAAAATGGCGTAAGTCCATTCATAGCCATCAAAAACATATTATTTCCTAAATAATGTTAATTATAAGAATTGGGATGATAAATTTGACACCTTTAGAAACTCAAAAACATTATTCTATTATATTATCTGCTACCCATATTTTTAAATTTAATTCAACGCAAACCCTTCAATATCTCGATTCGAGCATAAATGGACTTAAGCCACTTTCAAAATAAATGGCTCATATATATAATACTATTATTAAAAAATAGTAGCATTATACATAGTTCAAATGGTGTCTTTAAAAATTTACAATATGCATCAGACGCAATGAAAGCAGTGTACTTAACTTCTTTCACGATTAGAAAATGAAAATAATTATTTCTTAATTCCATCATGAAGAATACGTACATATGCGCTTCGTAATTCGTCTGTCTTTCCTTCGGTCGCATTTAATTTTTTTATTTTGTTCCCTATAATTGATGTAAATTCTATAAAATCCATTATTTTTCGGAACGATAACTATTGGACTTGCATATTTGCTCGCACTTAATTGGATATCGAATCTTTCGGAGTGCTACCTATTAACGCTATCATTGTCCCTATTATAACATTAACTTTGTTCGTTGGTTTATATTCGTTAATGAAGGCTTTAATTCTGTGTTCCTATTGATCTTGAACTTCCAACTCATCCGCTTCGACGCACATGATTTTTCGTAGTTCATTGAATGCAACACGAACGATGTTCGTTACATTACCGTTCCCTATTACCATAGTGCTTCTCGTTGCTTTCGAAATTTGTGAGCTGCACTTCATCGACTGCAACCGTTGATGTTTTACGAATTGTTAATTTTGTCCAGTCGTATCTCGACGCTTTCCACTAAGATTACGTTGTAAGAAATCAATTGCAATGCGAAAATGAAGAATGTGATACCGAAGATGTCGGAATCCCAATATCTACGGCAAAATCTGCTAAGTAGACTCACCGAGGTGTCCTGTAGAAGGCCCAGAACAAAACACGCTCCCTTTCTTTTGCGTTCCTCTCGCTACCTCGCTTTTCTGCTGCCGCCAAATTGCCTGACCCCTATAACGAAGACGACGCAACACGACGATTGGAGGACAGCAACAGTGACAACTACAATCACGAGCTAGAAGCAACAACTTACGGATCAACACCAGGAGGATGAATGTCTTCCGCCAGTTGCCGAGAATTACGTAATCCCTCTCCTAGCGTGGCGAATCGTCGATCTGCGGTAAACGCCAGGCAACCAGGTGGCACGAGATACTAGACCTACGACAACGACAACCGATCGGCAGACTCGCGGAAGATCAACGGCACCGATTTTCGCATCCTCTGCAAACGTACGTCGTGCAGAGTTTCCTTTCTATTGAATTGAATTTATAGATTCATCATCGAGTGTGCCTTTACTGCCCGAAATCCCATAATTTTCCTTAGATTTCAACGTGGATCATCATGATTAGGAACTCGGCCAGATATCGTTGATCACTGACAGGGAGGTAACGTGGTCGCTGTACCCCTTAACACTTTACCGACCGGAAGCCTATTAGTAGGCTTTTCAATATTCGCGCTGTATCAAAATGAAGCTTAAAATTCTATTTTTACATTCCAATTTGTAACAACATTATTGGGGATGATTGGGGGATGATTATTGATTATTTGGAAAGACCCATTAAAAAGTTTTCAGTCATGGATTATGGGCCTTACAAAAATTCTGAAATAATCGCCGGTGGGTAAAGTGTTAAGCTTACCAACAGATAGACAATTGAACGCCATTTCCCGCTACTACCTGACCTCTACTTATCTTCGTTTCCGCTTTCTTCGCATTTCGTTGACTAATTCCACGTTTTCTTCGAGTTCAGTCAATCTACGCGATTCACAAGGAATCGCTTTGTCTTCTTCACCTTGAATATCGTTGACAATGTATTCGACGAAAGCGTCGTTTGCATCACCCTTGTTGATTATCTCGCATATCGTTAACGTACAGTGACTCTTATTAATATTCGGACATTGTGCTATTAAAAAACTTGTTGCTAGTTTCGATCGTTTGCAATAGTAAATTTGGAGTTATTGTTTTATAATATAACAGAACATTCATTTTAGTTTGTAATAACATAAATTTTAGTTGTTTGTTGCACATACTTTTCTTAGTACCAAACAGCGATATCGCGAGAAATTGCATCTTTTCCCCAGTATCAATTTTTGGCCGAGCCTCTCAGCATCCGTTTTGCATATACTAATTTTTAAATTATCGTTCTATCACAGTATCCACATGCTGAAATGTTTTGACGGATGGTTTGTCATCGCCCGTGAAGCGTATTATAGAAACCTTAACTTCTTTCATTGCAAATCAACAGGAATTAGCGATTGGCAATTTTTTAGCAGGTTTTCTTACTTTTCGATCGTATCGGCCGTCTTCGGATTCCTTTGATTTCTGACTCTTCTTTGTTTCCTCTTCCACTTTCTTGTATTACTTCTTGACTTCCTATTGATCCCAATACGATTTTCTTTAATAGTTTGCGAAAGTTATGGCACTTGCGTTTTCATAATTTGTATTATTCTTATCATTTGTTTTCTGTTATCTTCATTTTCGACTGTCACTATGGTTGTTTCGTTGTTGCTGACTTCTTCTTTGGACGTTGCGTTCATTTCTCCTGCATTGCTCACTTCTCCTCTCGTGGTTACTTCTTCACTTTTACTCATTTCAAACTTTCTTTCACTTTTGTATTACAGTCTATCTGGTTCTACCGGACAACACTCACCTTATTATCACTTTTACTTTGACTTTTATTGCGCGTGGCCCTGTAGCTTTGTTCAGACATAACCAGATTACTTATCTTTCGCGATTCTCTTTCCGAATATTTCTACCGATTCCTGCGGCTGAACGCCCAGAAATAACCTAGGTTATCAGGAAGTAGACAGACGTCAGTTTAAAATAATATTTAATAGTAATGATATAGAAATATAGATTATTATAGAAGAAAATTACATTCCATTCAATGACTTGTCTCGGATTGTTCTTCGATCCCACCGTTCATTCCATTCCACGTTTTCAGCAATCTTTCAGAAATCTCGGTATTTGGATTTGTAGGAGTGGTCTTTTCGAATATTTAATATGATTGGTTGTAGGGCGTGTCGGAAAAAGTGTGGAAGTACGAAAAAGTTGGAGTGGGAATGAAGAAGATCGAGGGTAGGTTAGGAGAAGGTCCGCCAGGTCGGAATCGCTTGTGACGACGGAAATTTCGTCGCTTAACGTAAAACAATGAGGCCCAAAAACGTGTGAGTCGGCTGTACGAGGTCTGAGTTTTTCCACGCGGCGTAGCTGCTCTTTTGTACTGACTACGACGGCCCGTGGCCGGGTGAAATTTACCTCAGATGGCCGCGCTGGTGTTGCTATATGCGGGTTTAACCCCTTAAGCGCTATGCACCCATATACATATGCGTTCTCGCATAACCATTCAATTTTGGCTATGAACTCATATATGCGTTTTCACATAACCATTCGATTTTGGCTATGAATTCATGTATGCGTTCTCGCATAACCATTCGATTTAGGTTATGAACGCATATGTGGGTTCTCCATTCTCAACCATTGAATCTGGGAAAAAGAAATCTATGAACAGATATATGTGACTGGTGCTTGTAAGCTTATATAGATATAAAAAGACAATAAGCGTTTAAATGTGCTTTTGTACAATCGTTTATCAGTATTGTTCATTAAATTTGTGTGTGCATTCATTGCGCATTAGTTAACATATCGCTACCAAAGACTATTGAGGTTAAGTGCTGCTACTTTCTGGAAATTTGTTCTTTGCGTTTTTAAAACTTCATTTTTAATTACCCCTAAAATGTCTAAGAATGAGCTTGAATACTTTAGTAAAAGTGGTAGTGACATGGACTATGAACATGAAATTGAAACGGTTGAAATTAAAACATTTGAAAGAAAAAGGATGTGGAATTCGTCTTCGGATTCCGAGGAGCTCTATAAGAAGACCAAGACATTAAAAATAATTACAAGCGGTAAATATCAACCAATAGGTTGGATGTTAGAACATACATAACCAAACCTTCTTTTGTCGCTTCGGAAACTGAAGAGTCAGTTCCATTGTATGCGCAAAGGAGAAGACGTCTTCGAATATTTAGCTCATCTTCTGAAGAGGATGAAGGTCTCTACAGGAAAATGTTAATTCGACATCTAATGATATGGCAGAAAACTTTTCATGGTCTAAGAAAAATTTTGTACCAAAATTATATAAATTTGATGAATCAAATTCGGGGATAAGGGTACACTTATCGAAAATATCCACTCCCTTGGGTGCGTTCAAGGTACTTTTCTCGGAAAAATTAATTACTGGTATCTGCGAAAAAACAAATAATTTCCATAAAAATCTAGCGCAAACTAAAATACATGCAGTTCATTCACGCGTAAATACCTGGACAGATACTTCACCTTCGGAAATATATTTATTTATTGGTATTATTATGGTAATGTCAAGTATGAAAAAAACATCTATAAGAGAATATTGGTCTATCGATAAAGTAATAAAAACTGACATTTTTTCAAAACTAATGAGCAGAGTTAGATACGAATCATTGCTAAAAATGTTGCACTTTAATGATAACAATAATATGAGCTCGCATGATCCGTTGATAAAAATAAGACCGGTGCTTACTGAACTTAGAAACTCATTTTCTAAATCATTTTATCCATATAAATATTTATGCATAGACGAAAGTCTTTTACTTTATAAAGGAAGATTATTTTTTAAACAAAATATTCCGTCAAAATGGAGTAGATTTGGCATTAAGTCATTCGTTATTTGCGATTGCAAAATCGTAACCGAAATAAATGGTTATTAAGGCTTTTGAGGTCACCACGTAATTTATTTCAGTTACAATCAATATACTTTTCAATGAAAATTCAGTGTGCTCAACTTGCGCTCTTTCGTAAAAGGTACGCAGCCCACGGTAGGCTTTTTCTTACGGAGTGGGCTGTCTATGGCGCACGCTTAACGTCGGACAACTCAGCGCTCAAAGGGTTAAGACGCGGCAGTTGCAATTCGCTGTCTTCAAACAGTTTCGGTAGTCTTTCACGTTCTTCGTTTCTCACATTAAAATCACCATTTTTTAAGTTTCTAATTCATTCAAGGCACTGTGATTTACAAAAAGCATGCTAGCCGTAAGCTTCGACAAGTATTCGAAGCGGTGTTGCAGCATTTTCTTAATGCAGCAGTTTAGTTCAATGCTGTTGTATGAAATTTGTATGGTTATGAGTGGAAAATTTTTGTCAGATGTCCAAACAAAAAAATGGTGTCAGTGACGCGGTTTGTCGATAACCACATTGACAGCTAGCGCCACGTATGGGCAAATTTCGGTTTCAAATTTTCAGACTTGGAATGTGGTACCTTGCAATTAGGGACGATGATTTATATTTTACATAAAAATCTGCAGACTATTTATAATGCATATACTTGGATAAATATATTTTAAACGACACCAGACAAAGACGGTCATTTGACAAATCTAACCCTATGCTAGTTTCGCAGATATCGCGTGATAGTAGGCATTGCATTATCTTAATCTATAATTTGTCATATTACTCTCTAATTTCCTTACAAACTCGGGAGATAGAAAATATCAGATCAAAACAGTTTCGTTGGCAGTCAACGATTTAATGGAACTGACCGCGAAACGTCACGAATTAATGACGAAATGTAAACCACGGCAGGCCACGCGTTAGTAAACCTGTATAAATTTTAGTGAAATACCGAAGTTGTTTGCATTTTTTGTACGAAACATTTAAACAACTATTTGCATGAAACCTGCCCTGTGTGAAATATAAAGTTGTAAATAAAATTATTTCAGTATTAAATTTCTATTCTACTTTTGACAAGATTTTATCAAACAAAGTTGTAACCACTGTCTGTTTTACCAAAAAAGCATAACAAAAACCAAAAACCATATCCGATCCAATAAAGAGATAAAAGTGGTCGGATAGACGCACAATTATTTTAATGTAAATGATTACAGTCGGTGTGGAAAGTATTCGTACAGCGATCAATTTCAAATAAAACTGTGTGCGTAAACTTCAATTATAAATTTTAAGTGAAAAAAAATGATTAATAAGTATTCTTGGGTATTTGTAGAAAAGATTTCGTGGAAACTGACGTACAGTGACCTATGACACAAGGTCATTCAAGTTCATCGGAAGTCAATTGCGGTGGAAAATATTGTACTTGAGAGAACTGATTCAGTATCGATGAATGTTCTGAAGCGTTGCGGCGAGGAAGACGCATTGCACGTTGAATTTCATTTGGGTTGATCGCGAAGCAAGCTATTCTCGTACGCTTCTCCGTGTCTTCCCTGGTTGTTGGTTTATCACTGCACACTTGTTGTTTCAACTTTTCCACTAAATAAAAATTTAAAAGTATCTACAGTCTGGGAAACGTGCGGACCATTTGTGATTACCTGTCCGACCAATCCAACGATTTCTAAAGCTCCTGTTAAGAATTTCCGTAATAATCCGTACCGAACGAGCTGGATTTTTCCGTCTTTTTGGAACCAGTTTGATTGCTGTACGAGAAGTGAAGCGTCTGCCTACAATTGTAGCAAAATTTCTGTCAAAATCTGTTCATAGTTGCCAAATTCCAAAGACGACGTGACCGCGAAAACAATTAACATTCCACGATCTTGAATGATATCGAGTCTTAAAAAGCCATACCAAGTAGTACATAGTCTTGCATCTTCGTACATCTTCTGCACGTTCGCTTAAAAAGAATCTATCAACAAAGAGTTATCACAGATCTCCAAAAATCATGTTGTAAATTTTCATCGGAAGCATGGATACAAACAATTAAAAATCCTAACGTTCACATTTTAATTTTTAAAACACTTTCAGACCGTCTAACAAATAATTTTCTAACACTTCAAAAAGAGCCAAGACGTTTGTTTCAATTACAAAATTTTATCAACTACGTAAGATTATCCGTTTAATTTTGCCATCAACTGTATGTGTACACTGTACACGAACGTCACTGTCAAATGCAAATTCGATAACATAGTGTGCGAAGAATAGAATGTTCGGATATTACGGTGTTCTACTGTATTTATACGCAATGAAAATTTTTGAACTTATGAACATAATAAGTTTTAGCAAAGAACAGATTATGGATTCAAATGAAATGCCTTCTCACATTTTTGTGATGAAAATAACCTTCAGATTTTATGCACACATATAATACACTTTTAACGAAATATAAAAACCCTTTTTTCACAAAGAATGAGGAAGTGTAATTAAAATTATAGATAATATTTTCTGCTGAAGATCTGGCGATGTAGGTTGTATTTTGCACTCGAAGTTGTTTTAACTCCAACCTCAAGGCATTTTCTCTGACCTAGAATATTTTTATTCTACACGATATATTTTATCTTATGCATATTATTACTCGTCCTTGCAACGATTAAATTTTTACGAATTTCTTTGACACAAGCGTAGCGATGTAAAAATTGTTTTAAACAATGCTGCAGCTATTTTTAGCGGTGCCTGAGAGTCACCGTTCGAATGCGAACGGTTAAAATACAGATATATCTCGATAACTATATTGCTATTCTGTCTGCAATTAACTGTTGCGTTTTACTCCAACTAGCTGTTAGGTCTGGATGGTCTCCTGCGGAGCGTCACTCTCTTCCTCTCTTCTACTTTAAGAAAAATAAACAGAACATAACTCCTTGCTGAATCCTTGGACCCCCTACTATTAAATGAGACTTGTATCATATTTTCCTCGAACGTTTTTCATTCCATTTTCCCAAGCTTAGAAAGATAAAAACTTTACCCTGAAATGTTGTGTTCGGAAATGATCCAGAATTCTTGCCTGTTATATATGTCCTCTGTTATAATAATCATATTTTTAATAAAACTTTTTCGAATCATTACAAATTATTAAATTCGTACAAATCTTCGGCGATTCATAAAGTGTTTGTACACCCAGATAGACCATTAATATAATATACAGTGTTTTATTCTTTATTTCAAAAAATTATTACACACATACAAAAATTTCATTGTTAAAAAATAATTTGTACACTACTGGTTTATTCTAAGGAAACCAACCAAAAATCTGTATCTGTAAACGTTACAATTTTATTCAGCCATAACGATACGTAATGAATTTAGAAGAATAATAGTACAACCTCTGGTAGAAAGTTTTCAATCGGAGACATGATACAGAATTTACGAAAAACATTTGAGCCGTTTATTTTGAAAGTGGCCTAAGTCCATTTGTACTTAAATTGAGATATTTAAGGGTTTGTTAATTAGTCATACTGCTTAAGTGTATCTAAATTTCCCGTTGTTTAAGGAGGCAGTCGCTCAAGTACGATACCTCGAAGGTGCACGTACTTGTTTCAACTCAAATTAATGGGAACGAGCGTTAAATTAAAAGTGCGACCCGACCAACTTGGTTTTTAGTAGAAATTTTATTCGTAGACTGCGTGTGATAGTTGAAACGTTACAAGCGTCTGACCGATTAGATCTAATGCGGTTCGTTACATTGTCTGCTTGTATACTATTTTTGGTAACCAGATTTTGGCCAATGGTATTGCTTCGTTTGGTCCATTGTCTAGAGAGAATTAAGGGTAGTGGGCTTTTCCGGCCGGCGTTAATGGCGGCTCGGCTGCAGAGGTCGGCAGGTCAAATCTAGACGGTCAAAAATCACGTTTTAGCTATGTTACTTTTGAAGGGCCAGTTTCAACATTATTATTTTACAGAAAAATGCGCTATCTATTGATTACTATAAGTAATCTCGATTACGATTGATTTTGAGCAAATCGTGCTATTTATTATTTTTAATTCAATTTCCACTCGAATATTATAATATAAGCACCACAAATTATTATTCTTATCTGTCTTCGGACATGTTTTTATTTATCGTATCAGTAAAAGTTCTGTACGAATGCACTGAAACAATCAGTTTCCGCTTTTTATCGATGATTCATTTGTCTGTACATTATGCATCAGAGGCTTTTCTCTGTTTTCTGTATAAATTCATATAAAAGTTTTTGACATATATTTTTCATATATTAAGTTTATTCGTTAGACGAGAATAAACTATAAATGGTTCTCTTCTAATATCTTTGATAAAATTGTGAATTTTGCGAACATGTCGATTGTATAGGGGTCGGGAAGGATCCAGGAAACCTGATCACTTCAGATTATTATGACAAATATTAGTAGACTGATCGAATGTTTTTGTACTGCGTATAGTACGATTTAGAGAGAACTTTAATTAAGTAATTGTAATTAAGTAATGTTTTTTAATTCTTTGTTTTTCAATAATTTTCAAATTAGTCGTGAATTTTTAAAAAATAAAGTTATTATTTCTTGTACCCATCTTTTAGTGGATATTAAGTTGTATTCATTTGTTAAGAACGATATCGCATGCTGTACCGTTAAACATTTTCCGAAATTGTTGACTTTTGACAAGTGTTTCGTATATCCATGGAGTGTTCATGCATGGTGTGATATTATTGAAAATTGGATATTTGGTCTTGTAGCCATTTTTGGAATATGTCGTCAAAGGGAAGCTGAAAACACAAGGTTTATTCAGAATTAGGTAGGTAGGACTACATAGCAGTTGGGTGGAGCAACGATATAAATTGGTAATGGTGCGTTTTTCTAATAAAAAATGGTGACATTTTCTTAAATTCATGTTACGCTCTCGCAAAAGGTTCCGCGTTTTTATTTCACTCTGCATCCAGGTGCTATTCTGTACTATCCTGTTCGATTGGCATTCAGGTATTACCGCTGAATTTTCCTTGTCGTCATGCGACCAACAATTAGCTCCTATACTCTTCCGTTCTGAACACTTCCTGTCAGAGACAAATTTGATAGCCGAGACCGGCCGAAGGTCTTACCTGGCTATTTCTTTCGGAGTAGCAAAAACGGCGGAATAGCAAAAAATAGCCTCTGCGAGCCTGTCATTTATACGCGATCGTTGCTATCCGTGAACGTGGAAATCACCAAAAAAGTTGTCAAGCATGATCCGGCGTTTTCGTGTGCCAGTACATCGCATCGTTGCCCCGCACGGTCGTCGGCAACCTAATTCGAATAGTTCGCAGAAGCTCATCGCTT